>JAJJHY010001290.1:7939920-7977790 GCA_021224005.1 Drosophila setifemur
TTGGGGGTTGTGCGGGGGCGGGGGAGGGGATCAGGTATCTCTGCTCCTCTGCTGCTGCTGCTCCTCTGCTGCTGCTGCTCCTCCTTAGAGTCCCAGGTTGGACTGCTGCTGGTAGGCCTCCACGGCGGAGCTCAGCCTGTTGAACACCGGCAGGCGGGGCATCTCCTCCTGCTGCATCGGCGTGCTGACGCTCTTCTGGAGCAGCTGCTTGCCGGAGGATCCACCTCCGTTGCCCATGTCGTAGGGCGGCGGCGTGTGCACCGGCGAAATGGGCACATTTGGGCTCTCCGGCGGTGTATTCGCACCCATTCCCATGCCCATCGAGCTCATGCCCATTCCCATGGCCATGCCCATGCCTAGGCCCAGTCCCAAGCCGGACGACGAGGATGTGGACGAGGCCGACGAAGAGATGCTGCTGGAGTTCACACCTCCTCCTACTCCTCCGTTTCCGCCGCCGCCGCCGCCAACGCCGTTGCCGGAGCCCATTCCCATGTAGCCGCCGCCATTAGCACCGCCTCCACCGCCGCCCTGCAGGGCCTCGTGGAAGGGAAAGCTGGTCAGCGAGTTGGTGGGGCTCAGCGAGAGCGATCCGGTGGGCGACTCGCGGTCGGAGCCAGTGCTCATGCTCAGCGGCGGGCTCAGCGGCAGGAAGAACTGGTTGCTGTTGTTGGTGTTATTGCTGTCGTTGTTGCTGATGATGTTCGTCTGGTGGCTGCCCTTGCCAGGATAACTATTCTTCTGCTGCTGCTGCTGCTGCTGCTGGGATTGCTGTGAGGTTTGCTGCGAGGATTGCTGCGAGGATTGAGACTGCGACTGCGACTGCGACTGGGATTTGGCCGCCTGGGCCGCCTGCTGAGCCCTGGCTTCGTCCGCATTGTGAACGAAATGACAGCGCGGCCCGTAGGGACAGAAGCCCACGCTGTGGAAGGTGCGACAGTACTCGGTCTTGTACTTGGGATGGCGCTGCAGGTTGCGCAGCTCATGATATCCGTGAGCAAACTGGCACTTCTCCCCGTACTTGCACTCGCCGGCCTCCTCGAAGGGGCGACACAGTTCCGTCTTGTATCTGGAAGGGAAGGGGATTGGATTAGAATGGATATCCAAGGAACAGAGTTGAACAATCCATGAGCAATGATGTCATTTTATGAGGGGAAAGTACATTAAATAATATATGTTTCTTATTTTGGATTATTGCTAAATTAAGCATCTTTCTGATTCATTGAGATATTCTTTCTATAAATCAATTTAAATTTGGTTTCCTAGAATATAAAAACTATTCTTTACTTTGAGAAACTATGGAAAACTATTTAGATTTTAATTTTAAATTCATAACTATAACCTGAACAAAATACCTGAATGAATATCTGAATTATTGGAGAGAGAGTTAAATAATCCATTTACATTAACAATTAAAAATGCAATCATTTACATATTTTTAAAGACTATTTAAATTCATTTAAAGAAAAACATTAATAATCTCATCTCTCATCTAATTACTAAATAGTAGTAAAAATTGTAGTAAAAACCAAAATCCTGTTCAAATTGAACTAAACATCTCCCTTATCCCTGAGAGAAGTTACCAATCCCCTCCAGAATCTCTAGACTCTACCAACTGCCATCATTGCTAGCTTTTCTGAATTGCTTGGGTTGTTTAGATGGACAAAAAAAGCCCTTCTCTGACCATTCACCACTCTCACCTGGATGTGTTCATCGGCTGCTGTGGCAAAGGCTCCGACTGCGTCCTCTCCAGCTTCCTGTGCAGATTCATGTTGCCCAGATTCTCGATGATGGTCACCAGCGAGGCCATCGGTTGCTGTTGCTGCTGCTGCTGTTGTTGCTGCTGCTGTTGCTGATGCTGTTGCTGCTGCTGGAGGAGCTGATGGCGCTGGGCCGGCTGTGAAATAGTGCGTGTGAGGGCGCCATGGAGGCGATGCTGTTGCTGATGGTGCGGATGCTGCTGCTGCTGCTGGTGGTCCATATTGTCCAGGACGAGATCCACGGGGAGCTGCTTTTGATGCTGCTGCTGCTGGAGATGATCGCGATCGTGATCGCTGGCCACCTGTGAATGCAAAAGAGGCGAGAAACCCAAAATCAATTTCAGTCCGACACTCGGGCGTATACGTAATACACGTAACGAGCGAAATATATTTCGCAAAAATCCAAACAAAAAAAGAAGAGAAGAAAAAAAAACGAGTGGAAGCAAAGCCAAAAGCCAAGCTCAAATGGTGTTGGTTACTTTTACTTTTAACTTGACCTATAAGCAGAAAAAAAAATCAAACACAGAAAAGGAAAAAGAAAAGAAGAAACAAAAAAAAAAACGAGGAGAAACAGCGGAGGAGAGAAGAGCGGAAGAAGAGGGCAGGAGGGGAAACAACACAGACAAGCAGCAGCAACCTATTGCAAAATGTTATAATTTTCCAGACATTAACCGAAGCCGAGAAAAACCAGCTCAGCTCAGCTCCCTTACTTTTATTTTTGTCTTTGCCCAACCTCCCCCCGCGGGGCCCCTCCCCCTTTTTGGTTTCGGGTTTTCTGCCTTTTCAGCTCTGTTTTTTGTATTTGGGAACGCAACATTTCGTGCGATGCTGTAACATGTTATGCAACCAGTTAACACAAATACAAACACAGACACAGGCACGCAGACTCACTCACTCAACTCACTCCATCAAGCGTGGCCAAAAAAAACTAACAGCAACAGCAACAACTGAAAGCCGCAGCCGCAGAGAGCCAATTACATATGTATAGAGCTCAAGTTCAAGCCAACAACACGCAACAGCAACAACAACAACAATAAAAACACCAATAACAATAACAATAAAAAAACACCAATAACAACAGTGTAAAGGCAGAAAAACGAGAAAACCCAAAGGCAAAGCCAAAAGGCAAAAACAAAATCAAAAGAGCCGGAGCTTGGCTCAAAAGACATAAAAGAAATAACAGCAACAACAATAACAGCATTTTGGGATCAGGCTCTTACAAAAAAATAAGTCTCCCCCCCCCCATCTCCCCCTCTCACTCTTCGCCCCGCTCTCTCAGTCAGTCAACTGAATTCGCCTCCCTCCTCGACGGCGGCAGTCAAAAAACTGGTTGGCTTGCTCAACAACAAGTGCGGGCGGGAGAGTGGAGAGTGGAGAGGTTGGAGAGCTTGGAGAGCGAGAGAGTGGGGAAGGCAGAGAGCGGTTAAGCGGCTGAGCGGGAGGGGGAGGGGGAGAGTGAGAGTGCGACGGGGCGCATGCGCAATGTCTGACAACAGAAACTGAAACAGAAACCGAAAACAGGGTTGCCACACTGCCGAAGAAATGATGGATGGTATTTATGAAATATAAAAAACCATTAAACTTTTTCAAATAAAACCAAGAAATTAAATAAAGTAAAATAAGAAACTTTCGTAAGACTAGAGCCCAGAGCATACATATTACAGGTGACATTATAAATATTATTTTTGAAGCTTTTGAAATGTAGTTAACACAAACTTAACTTCAAATTAATGCACAAACTTTTATTAATAACAATAAAAACGAGCATTTCTGTAACTTAACTTAACTTAACTTCAAATTAATGCACAAACTTTTATGAATAACCATAAAACATGGGATTTTTGTAAATTTTGTAGGGTTTTTAATGGCCCATAAATAATAAATTCAAATAAATTGCTAAAAAAAAAACACCCAACAAGATCCTACAATTCCCGATCGTTAACACAAACAAATTGCCATTAAGAAACATACTTTTTGGGAATTCCTGAGGGAAACTAAAAATCCGTTAGCTTTATCAACTAGCCAGAGAGAGAAAGATTGCAAAACCAAAAACCAGGCGCGTTCGTCGAGCGCTAATCTATAATTTAAGAAACCTAAATTTCGCCTGAGAAATGCGAGACCCCGGAGACGGGAGATTACGCGCTATATAGTACCACTTAGAGAATCGTTATCTCGCCCGACCGGGATGCACAACAACAACATGGGCCACTAAAAGAACAACTAAAAAACAAACGAAAAACAGTCAGACAGATGATGGAGGAGGCACCGAGGCACACAGAGGCAAGGAAATAAATATTTATATACATATGCATTTCATTTGGGTTATCTTCTGGCCCGATTTCAACATTCCTCCACGACACTTCCATGAGTAATTTCCATGCCACCACATAAAAAAACAAACCACACCGAAACCGAAACAAAACAATTTAAATGTTCAATTAATTAATTTGCCCCGACCAATCAGTTTAGAAGCCACTATACACCATACACCATATAGCATACATATAGCATACATATGTAACTATTCTCTTATCTTATCGCCCCGCCTCACATTTTGTGTTTTGTGTTTTTCCTTCGACTCTCGCCCGGCTTTTCCTCTTAAAAAGCTTCGAACTTCCTGCTCCATTACACCGTTAATTAGTCAGCTGACATTGAGGCGCGCGCACCTGGCAACCCTGTTTTCCAACTCGATTTTCCAAGTTTCGGTTTCAATTTCGGTTTCAGTTCGCAACTCTGCGCGCAGACACCGCAAAAAGTACTCGCACATATAAAATACAAAAAAAAAAAACACACAACAAAAAAAACGTAAACGTTAAACGCCAAAACACAAAAAAAGAAGCAAAAAACACATTAACGAGCGCAACAAGTTTGCAAACCTTTGGCGCGGCGCTTACGGCATCGCGTCGCTGCAACTGCGACGCCGGCAGAGGATTGCGACTGCGGATACGGTTGCTGCCTCCTTGCTTTTGTTTTTGCTTTTGTTTTTTGCTTTTGATTTTGCCTTTGCAATGCCTTTGGCTTGGTGCAAGCAAGCAGCAGCAAGAAAAACCCAGTTTATGCCGGGTAATTCATGATTACTAAATTTACCCAAAATACACAAAAACAAAGAATGAAAAAGTTTCCCCACAAAGCACAGAGAAAAATCACCTTATTAGTCACATTACGAAATTACAAAGAAACTATTGTAAAGGGGTCTTTAATTTAATTCAAGAGGTACAATAAATTAAGTACTATATAGTTTCATAAAACCTTCTTTAAATTCACCAAGAACTTTCATTGAAAGTGAAATTTGCCAAGATCGCACTTCCGTCGCAGCAATGTTAACCTTCAAATTTACTTTTTTTGTACCTTTTTTTTTGTTACCCATAATTTTGTTGTGGTGACAATTAGTTTTAATTTGAATTTGCACAGCTGTTTGGTTTTTCGGCCAACGAAGGTCAAAACACACATTTCTGAATTTGATGAGGCACGGGGTTCCGTTTTCCGTGAACTGATTTCGCAAATTGAACGCATAAACCCGATTTTCGGCGAGGTGAGTAATGGTTATGGTGCATGGTAAAGGTAATCGTAATGGTGATGGTGATGGTAATGGTGATGGCACATGGGCGGCGGGGAAGAGGGGGGTTGGAAGTTGGGACAATGTCTCGCAACCAATTTTGGTCCCCCCTCCTTTCTTCCTTATCCCAAAACATGTTCGAAAAAACCACTTTAATTCGCCGCTCTCTTTTTATCCTCTCTTCCGCAAATTCGGTTGTGTGTTGGTGTGTGTGTAAAAAAACAAGATCAAGAAGGGGTGCGGGGGGAAGGAGAGAGGAGAAGGAGCAGGAAGAAAGGAGGGAGGAGAGCCTTCAAAGCTCATGTTTTTGTTTAATTTCTGGTTTTAATTTTTTCTCTTTTTTTTGCAGTGCTATGTGGTAACTCTAAGCCCATCTCTATCTCCCTCTCTCTGTCTAACATTATAGCTCTATCTTTTTTTAGCCTTGTGTTACCATCTCTTTCTAGGCATCTCTTTCATCTAGGTGAGAATTTCCCTTTCATTTGAAAATGAAAATAAGTTTACTTTTCCTTCGCAGTCATGCTTTTGCTTTTGCTTTCTGCTTTGTGCTGCTGCTTCTACTGCTTCTTCTCCTACTTGTTGCTAGTTTTTCCTACTCTCTTCTCCCCCTCCCCCCTCCCACTTCTCCCCACTCCTTCTTCTCACCACAATTTCTTGCCACTTGTGTTTTGGTCTGCTACTTTTTCAGCTTCTCTTTCATTGTTGCGGTGGGTTAAGACAATGAGGCAAAAGAAAGGGGGGGAAGGAGAGGTGGAGAAAGGGGGGGAATAGGGAGGGGAGAGAGGGTGTGATAGAGAGAAAGAAGTGGGGGAGTTACGATCAAAGACCTTGGGGGCCTGCCATCTCAATTTCATAATCGCAGTTCCGGTTCGAAAATCATCGAATAAAAAACACAAAAAAAAACTTGCGTCTTTGGTAGTAAAACAATAATAATAATATTAATAATTTAAGCATTATTAAACTGAAGAGCTTGTTGTTATGCATTCAAATTAGAATGCCAAGCGTTTTTTTTGTTGTTGCGACTTTCAGAAGACTTAGAAGAAGAATCGAGGAGAGTCATAAAATCCATCCCAGCATCTTTTTTTTTTTATCCAATTAAAATGAGATAAAAAAAAAACTACAAGTGTGGAGTTTAATTGGTTTCTCGATAAATATGCAAATGGCATTCGTGGTTTTGATTTTAAGATATACTTTAAAAACTACTTTATAATAAATATTCATAATCAAGGGTTAATAGTTGAGTTGTTGATTTTTTAAATGTTTTTACTTTGGTTGCTCAATGATGATTCTAATCAAAATAGTTAATAAATCTGTAAATTCCCCCAAGATATCTTTCAGATACAACTCTATATCCCTCTCTCCTCGTGGACCTCGTTTTTTGTAATATATGCAACAAGGTAATTTTCCAGTCCGATTTTCGGTTCTTTAAAGCTCGGTTTTTGGCCAACCTTTATGGTTTACATATAGAAACAAATATATATATATTTAAGTAGATGTATATACAGATGTACATATATCCCCCAACCCAATATATATATATAACTTTTGTGGCTCGCGGGGCTGTTAGGTAAGATTGGTGATTGTAGTTGGTGTGGTTGTTGGAGTTGTTGCTGTTTACCCGCGCTGGTGTCTCATAAACACGTTCACACAGATACACACCGATGTGTGTGTGTGTGTGTGTGTGTGCGTGCGATGCTGAAGACCTGCTGTTGTTGCTCAGGTTTGTGTTGTGTTGTGTCTTATTTTTTGTTGGTGGGACTAACTGGTTTATAAATCCACCATCCACCATCCACAGCCACAGCCACTTCCAACACCAACATCGCGATGACGACGACGCAATATCCATAACCTCGATGAGCTAACACCAATACCAGCGGGCAATCGCAAACGAAAATCAGGCACACCACTACACACACTCTTCATTCTGCTCACACAGATACTGTATCTCTGAATATGCGAATTGAAAATGAATACAAAGTTATTATTGAGTGTTATTTATAATACAACCCGACCGACCGACCGATCGCGCAGCAACCTGCACGAAACCGCTAAAAAGAGATGCCAACAACAGTTGCTTTGGGGGGCGTTCGAAGGGGGCGTGGCCCTCTAATATATAGCTTGGCTATACATATATATATATATATATGTACACATTCGCATCTATTAATCGCCTGGGGAATAACATTAGCAATTAAAGCCCAGGCATTTACATTTACTGGGATTGGGATGGGGATTGGGATTGGTTGAGGGAGATAAATCTCATCAGGTTACAAAACAAATTAATTAATTATCGGCTACATCTGATGGCAGAATTATAGACATTGGAGATTTGAGGAGTATAATGAACAGATATTGAATATATCATAGACTTGATTATAAAGTACTTGTGAATAATATTTTAAGAATCAAGATAAGATACATATGCAACATCTGAGTTATATATATTTGCACAGATTCGCACGATTTCTTTCGGTTCAATTAAAGTTCAAGGTAAGCCACAAATTTTCTATGCAAAGTGCGAGATTTTTGTTTGGCAACGAAATTTGATTAGCACAAGCTCCGCCGCCGCAGATCAAATCGAATTCAATCAAAAATCAACAATTTAAATCTCTCCACAGGGAAAACAACAAAACAAAAAACGTATTTAATTGTTGCGGCCAAATTTGAATTGGTAATAATGTCGGGCGCGGTTGCATTTAGTTGGACTGCATTGGATTGCACTTCATTCCCATTTCAGATGCATTCCATTTCCATTTCCAATCCGAATCCGAATCCGAATCCCAATACCTTTCAGCTGTGCTCCTTTGATCGATTGATAGGCTGACATCTGACAGACAACACACAACATAAAACACGATCTACATCGGATTAAGATAAAGAGAGCTCACACAATGGACAGATACATTTCGAAGATTATTTCAACCTTTACAGAGAAAGTATCTTACAGATGTTTAGAAGGGGGGAAATTAATCAAAACAAAGTTCTAGGCTACCCAGTAATCACTGTAACTCGAGTGTGCCTTGGAAAAATGTTGCGAAAACAAAAAAAAAAGGCCAGGAAAAAGTAGGTAGTAGCTCGTTGTATTGTTTTGCAATGCAAACTTTTCGTTTTTTTTCCTGCTGCTTGTTGTTTAATATTTATTTCCCTTAACGACGGCGGCCCCAATTTGTCATTAAGTTTCGACAAGAGCAGAGGAAACGATAAAATAAAACTTAACACAAAAAAGTAACAAAAACAAAAAGCAACAAGAGCCACGTTTATAATTTACATAATGTTGCCAAAGGCTGGCTTGGGCGCTTTTATAGCTTGGCCAAGAAATCACAAAGCAAAACAAAAAACTTGGCCTGGGTCTTAGTTAGTTTTTGGTATTGGGTTTTCGGTTTTTGGGTTTGGGCCATCCAACCATCCATCCATCCATCCGACCAACGATCCATCGATTGAGGTCTAGGTCGAACCGTCGAATGGAGCATTTCACATTTTCGTGTCGTTTTCATTGTTCATCCGTTCGCCGTTAAAGTTGTTGCTGTTGCTGCTGCCTTTTGTTGTTAATAATATTTGGTAAGCACAGCAGCAGCAGCAGCAGCAGCAACAACTACAACAACTAGCCATAGATAGCGAGAGTGTTGAAAGGGAGGCAAAGAGCAGAAGAGGTGGAAGAGGCAAAGGCAGAGGCAGAGGCAAAGAAGCGAAAAAGACGCGACGCATGCGCAACAACCGTGCCAGTTTCGTTTCTTTTCGTTTCGTTTCGTTTCATTGCCAAGCGTCTTGGTTCGGAGTCTCTTCCTCTTTTTCCCCCATTTATTTAATATCGTACCGCACCGTCCGTATCGCATCGCATCGCATCGCCTCGCTTCGTTTATTTCGCGTTTATGAAACGGATTTATACCCTGTACCCTATACCCTTTCGGGGAGGGTATTTAGAGAGGGTAGTGAACAGATTTCAGTGGGTTTGGTCTAGCATTACAGATACATTTAGAGATTTGTATACATCTTTGGTACTATAACTATTGGATAACTAGATAACTATATCCTATAAATGTATCCTATAACTATTTCCTACAACTACCATTGGAACTAATAACTATATAATAATTATTTGATAACAATGTATATCCTATAACTAACAGTGCAAATTTAAGATCGAATGAAGATAACTTTTTTGGTATGAAAAGATTTTGAAAGATTTGTATAAAACTTTGGTTTTATTACTGTTGGAAACCTATATTTCATAACAACCCTTAAAAATCTTCAAGATCAAATGAACATTACGTAAGATATTTGTCTAAAACTTGGTATGGAAGTATTTTTAAAGTTTTTGCAAAGTTGAAAAGAGTATGATCGAAATACTAAATCCCATAGCTACCATAGAAAGGAAAGGCCAACCACTATGTGATAGGAGGGTAATAAATCTTCTGAATCTTTTTAGTATTGTTTCCCACATTTTTTTTTTTAAGTGAATAGAGGCGCTGATCAAAATACTTTATCCAACTTTATTGTTTCTGAAAACATTTGACTGAAACTTTGTCTTTTATAAGAGAAGTCCAAACACTATGTGATAAGAGGGTATTAAATCGTCAGTAGCTTTATAGTATTTATTCTCGAATTATTTAAAAACTTAAAAAGAGGCTGATCGAAATACTTAATCCTGTAGCTACCCTAGAAACAACTTTGTTTCTGAGGATATTTTAAATGAAACTTTGTGATTCCAACCACTTAATGATGGGAGGGGAGGGTATTAAATCTTCAGTAGCTTTCTCGATAAGTTCCCCTCAAATTGTTGTTGTTGTTGCTGTGTGCTGTATTCGAACCGGCTCTTGGCGCACTCACATAATAATAATTGGCAACAACGAAAAATCACATAATAAAACACAATAAAAGAAAACTTCACAGCAACAAAACTTGGCCTTGCTAAATTCGGAGCACAACAACCATAAAAAGCGCTTAAAAAAAGAAACACAAACAGAGATACAAAATCCGGCACACACACACACAGACACACACACACACAAAGACAACCAGCGGAGCCACAAAGAAATCGAATTCGAATTCGAGTCCAAAAGGGTTCCGCGTCTTCAAAAATCGATATAAATACAAAAAAAAAAAATATATATATATAATAATCATTTAGCTTTGTCAGTCTTTTTCTTCTCCTTAATCCCCTTCCCCTCCCTCTCCCCCTTCCCTTGTTCCACCTCCTCTGCTGTCGCAACTCTGCCAACGTCGACGCTGCTGCCGACGTCGCGTTGCGTTTGCGCAGTTTTTATTTGTTTGCCTCTTTTTTTTCGCAAGGGAAATATAAAATGTTGCAATTGCCGTTTTTGTTTTGCTTAAAACAAATTCAGAAACCCCGTGGGGGAAAGAGAAGGGGAGCAGAAAATGGGGAAAGGCAAGGGAGATAGAGCGAGAGAGAGGGAGCATCAGGCGTTATGCAATCGAAATGGAGAGTTTTTGAATTGGGAGCAAAGGGGCGGAGAGATGCAAAGACAGAGAGATAACTATAACGGATAGAGAGTGGGAGACTTTGAAGTCCTATTTTGGAGAGATATTATGCGGTTCGAACTCTACTAAACTCTACCAAATACAAACTTCAAATCCAAATATAAATTNAAGAAAGGAGGGAGGAGAGCCTTCAAAGCTCATGTTTTTGTTTAATTTCTGGTTTTAATTTTTTCTCTTTTTTTTGCAGTGCTATGTGGTAACTCTAAGCCCATCTCTATCTCCCTCTCTCTGTCTAACATTATAGCTCTATCTTTTTTTAGCCTTGTGTTACCATCTCTTTCTAGGCATCTCTTTCATCTAGGTGAGAATTTCCCTTTCATTTGAAAATGAAAATAAGTTTACTTTTCCTTCGCAGTCATGCTTTTGCTTTTGCTTTCTGCTTTGTGCTGCTGCTTCTACTGCTTCTTCTCCTACTTGTTGCTAGTTTTTCCTACTCTCTTCTCCCCCTCCCCCCTCCCACTTCTCCCCACTCCTTCTTCTCACCACAATTTCTTGCCACTTGTGTTTTGGTCTGCTACTTTTTCAGCTTCTCTTTCATTGTTGCGGTGGGTTAAGACAATGAGGCAAAAGAAAGGGGGGGTGGAGGGGGTGGAGAAAGGGGAAATAGGAGAGAGAGAAGGGGAGTAATAGAGAGAAAGAAGTGGGGGAGTTACGATTAAAGACCTTGGGGGCCTGCCATCTCAATTTCATAATCGCAGTTCCGGTTCGAAAATCATCGAATAAAAAACACAAAAAAAAACTTGCGTCTTTGGTAGTAAAACAATAATAATAATAATAATTTAAGCATTATTAAATTAAACAGCTTGTTGTTATGCATTTAAATTAGAATGCCAAGCGTTTTTTTGTTATTGCGACTTTCAGAAGACTTAGAAGAAGAACCGAGGAGAGCCATAAAAACCATCCCAGCATCTAATTTTTTTGTATCCAATTAAAATGAGATAAAAAAAAACTATAAGTGTGGAGTTTAATTGGTTTCTCGATAAATATGCAAATGGCATTCGTGGTTTTGATTTTAAGATATACTTTAAAAAACTACTTTATATTAAATATTCATAATCAAGGGTTAATAGTTGAGTTGTTGATTTTTTAATGTTTTTTACTTTGGTTGCTCAATGATGATTCTAATCAAAAAATAGTTAATAAATCTGTAAATTCCCCTCCCCTAATATATCTTTCAGATACAACTATATCCCTCTCTCCTCGTGGACCTCGTTTTTTGTAATATATGCAACAAGGTAATTTTCCAGTCCGATTTTCGGTTCTTTAAAGCTCGGTTTTTGGCCAACCTTTATGGTTTACATATAGAAACAAATATATATAAATATATTTAAGTAGATGTATATACAGATNTCCCCCAACCCAATATATATATATAACTTTTGTGGCTCGCGGGGCTGTTAGGTAAGATTGGTGATTGTAGTTGGTGTGGTTGTTGGAGTTGTTGCTGTTTACCCGCGCTGGTGTCTCATAAACACGTTCACACAGATACACACCGATGTGTGTGTGTGTGTGTGTGCGTGCGATGCTGAAGACCTGCTGTTGTTGCTCAGGTTTGTGTTGTGTTGTGTTATTTCTTATTTTTTGTTGGTGGGACTAACTGGTTTATAAATCCACCATCCACCATCCACATCCACATCCACAGCCACTTCCAACACCAACATCGCGATGACGACGACGCAATATCCATAACCTCGATGAGCTAACACCAATACCAGCGGGCAATCGCAAACGAAAATCAGGCACACCACCACACACACTCTTCATTCTGCTCACACAGATACTGTATCTCTGAATATGCGAATTGAAAATGAATACAAAGTTATTATTGAGTGTTATTTATAATACAACCCGACCGACCGACCGATCGAGCAGCAACCTGCACGAAACCGCTAAAAAGAGATGCCAACAACAGTTGCTTTGGGGGGCGTTCGAAGGGGGCGTGGCCCTCTAATATATAGCTTGGCTATACATATATATTTATATATATGTACACATTCGCATCTATTAATCGCCTGGGGAATAACATTAGCAATTAAAGCCCAGGCATTTACATTTACTGGGATCGGGATTGGTTGAGGGAGATAAATCTCATCAAGTTACAAAACAAATTAATTAATTATCAGATACATCTGATGGCAGAATTATAGACATTGGAGATTTGAGGAGTATAATGAACACATATTGAATATATCATAGACTTGATTATAAAGTACTTGTGAATAATATTTTAAGAATCAAGATAACGCAACATCTGAGTTATATATATATTTGCACAGATTCGCACGATTTCTTTCGGTTCAATTAAAGTTCAAGGTAAGCCACAAATTTTCTATGCAAAGAACGAGATTTTTGTTTGGCAACGAAATTTGATTAGCACAAGCCCCGCCGCCGCAGATCAAATCGAATTCAATCAAAAATCAACAATTTAAATCTCTCGACAGGGAAAACAACAAAACAAAAAACGTATTTAATTGTTGCGGCCAAATTTGAATTGGTAATAATGTCGGGCGCGGTTGCATTTAGTTGGACTGCATTGGATTGCACTTCATTCCCATTTCAGATGCATTCCATTTCCATTTCCAATCCGAATCCGAATCCGAATCCGAATCCCAATCCCAATCCCAATACCTTTCAGCTGTGCTCCTTTGATCGATTGATAGGCTGACATCTGACAGACAACACACAACATAAAACACGATCTACATCGGATAAAGATAAAGAGAGCTCACACAATGGACAGATACATTTCGGAGATTATTTCAGCCTCTACAGAAAGTATCTTACAGATGTTTAGAAGGGGGGAAATTAATCAAAACAAAGTTCTAGCTGTCCAGTAATCACTGTAACTCGAGTGTGCCTTGGAAAAATGTTGCGAAAACAAAAAAAAGGCCAGGAAAAAGTAGGTAGCTCGTTGTATTGTTTTGCAATGCAAACTTGACGTTTTTTTTCCTGCTGTTTGTTGTTTAATATTTATTTCCCTTAACGACGGCGGCCCCAATTTGTCATTAAGTTTCGACAAGAGCAGAGGAAACGATAAAATAAAACTTAACACAAAAGCAACAAGAGCCACGTTTATAATTTACATAATGTTGCCAAAGGCTGGCTTGGGCGCTTTTATAGCTTGGCCAAGAAATCACAAAACAAAACAAAAAACTTGGCCTGGGTCTTAGTTAGTTTTTGGTATTGGGTTTTCGGTTTTTCGGTTTTTGGGTTTGGGCCATCCATCCAACCATCCATCCATCCAACGACCAACGATCCATCGATTGAGGTCTAGGTCGAACCGTCGAATGGAGCATTTCACATTTTCGTGTCGTTTTCATTGTTCATCCGTTCGCCGTTAACGTTGTTGCTGTTGCTGTTGCTGCCTTTTGTTGTTAATAATATTTGGTAAGCACAGCAGCAGCAACAACTACAACAACTAGCCATAGATAGCGAGAGTGTTGAAAGGGAGGCAAAGAGGTGGAAGAGGCAGAGGCAGAGGCAAAGAAGCGAAAAAGACGCGACGCATGCGCAACAACCGTGCCAGTTTCGTTTCTTTTCGTTTCGTTTCGTTTCATTGCCAAGCGTCTTGGTTCGGAGTCTCTTCCTCTTTTTCCCCCATTTATTTAATATCGTACCGCACCGTCCGTATCGCATCGCATCGCCTCGCTTCGTTTATTTCGCGTTTATGAAACGGATTTATACCCTATTCCCCTTTTAGAGAGGGTATTAGAGAGGGTAGTATAGGGTAAAGCGTAGAGGGGTAAAGATACATTGAGAGATTTGTATACAACTTTGGTTCTATAACTATTGGATAACTAGATCCTATAACTATATCCTATAACTATAGCCACCATCGGAACTAATAACTATTGCCAACTTTTGGATAACAATGTATATCCTATGAATACCACTGCAACTTTAACTTCAAATAAAGATAACAATATTGTTTGAAAAATATATTTAGAGATTTGTATAGAACAATGGTTCTATAAGTATTGGATAACTAGATACTATAATTACCCTTTACAACTTTAAGATCAAATGAAATTAACATTATTTTTTTTTAAGGATATTTAGAGATTTGTGTGAAACTTTGGTTTTATAAATATTGGATAGCTATAACCTATAACTACACTTGAAACTTTAAGATCAAATGAACAGAGACTTTCTTGTTTAATAATATATTTGTCTGAAACTTGGTATGGGAGCATTTTAAAGGTTTTTATAAAGTTTAAAAGAGTATGATCGAAATACTACTAGTATATCCCATGGCAACCATAGAAAGGAAAGTCCAACTACTATGTGTTAGGAGGGTAATA
This sequence comes from Drosophila setifemur, assembly GCA_021224005.1. Lineage (NCBI taxonomy): Eukaryota > Metazoa > Arthropoda > Insecta > Diptera > Drosophilidae > Drosophila > Drosophila setifemur. Next base: position 7,955,034 of record JAJJHY010001290.1, read on the forward strand.
AATCCTCAAAAGCTTTTTAGCATTGTTTCTTTAAAAAAGTGAATAGAGGCGCTGATCAAAATACTTTATCCAACTTTATTGTTTCTGAATCTTTGTGTTTTATAAGGGAAGTCCATGTGATAGGAGGGTATTAAATCGTCAGCAGTAGCTTTATAGTATTTATTCTCGAATTTTTAAAAAAGTATAAAAGAGGCTGATCGAAATACGTTATCCTGTAGCTACCCTAGAAACAACTTTGTTTCTGAGGATATTTTAAATGATACTTTGTGTTTCCAACCACTAAATGATGGGAGGGGAGGGTATTAAATCCTCAGTAGCTTTCTCGTTTTTTTTCCCCTCAAATTGTTGTTGTTGCTGTGTGCTGTATTCGAACCGGCTCTTGGCGCACTCACATAATAATAATTGGCAACAACGAAAAATCACATAATAAAACACAATAAAAGAAAACTTCACAGCAACAAAACTTGGCCTTGCTAAATTCGGAGCACAACAACCATAAAAAGCGCTTAAAAAAAGAAACACAAATACAAATGCAAACAGAGATACAAAATCCGGCACACACACACAGATACACACACACACAAAGACAACCAGCGGAGCCACAAAGAAATCGAATTCGAATTCGAGTCCAAAAGGGTTCCGCGTCTTCAAAAATCGATATAAATACAAAAAAAAAGATATATATATATAATAATCATTTAGCTTTGTCAGTCTTTTTCTTCTCCTTAATCCCCTTCCCCTCCCTCTCCCCCTTCCCTTGTTCCACCTCCTCTGCTGTCGCAACTCTGCCAACGTCGACGCTGCTGCCGACGTCGCGTTGCGTTTGCGCAGTTTTTATTTGTTTGCCTCTTTTTTTTCGCAAGGGAAATATAAAATGTTGCAATTGCCGTTTTTGTTTTGCTTAAAACAAATTCAGAAACCCCGTGGGGGAAAGAGAAGGGGAGCAGAAAATGGGGAAAGGCAAGGGAGATAGAGCGAGAGAGAGAGGGAGCATCAGGCGTTATGCAATCGAAATGGAGAGTTTTTGAATTGGGAGCAAAGGGGCGGAGAGATGCAAAGACAGAGAGATAATTATAACGGATAGAGAGTGGGAGACTTTGAAGTCCTATTTTGGAGAGATATTATGCGGTTCGAACTCTACTAAACTCTACCAAATACAAACTTCAAATCCAAATATAAATTCAAACCAAAATCCTCTTACCAAACCGCAAATCTGTAAATTTTGGTTGTGGAATTCGAAAGTCTAGGCTAAACACAATCAAAAACCGAAAAAAAAACGCGAAAAGTGTTTTCCGCATTTTTTCCAACCATATCAATTACAACTTTTTGTTGGATTATTACACATTTCCGAGTGTGGTCAAGTCCATACAAAAGAAAAATGCCTCATGCAATGTGTAACCAATAAAACTTATAAACAAACGTATATATATATATATATATCGTTTTGTTTACCAGGATATAGTAGTTTATTCCCAGAACTGATTCTCCAATTATCATTGAACCTGTATTTCACCATATTAAATTAAATGTTGTTGGTAAAGTTAGTCATATCAATTTCAATTAAAATTCCCCCCACGCAAGTCCCAGATAACTCTTTGTACTGCCTGTTCGTACAGATAGGCCAAACGTAAAAAAATTATCAACTGGTTGGTTGGGATTATTTATTACTAAATGTAAGGGAGCTCGCAGCTAGGTAGGGTATTATCTCCCTGTTCCGCCGTCTCCCTTGTCCCATGTCTCCCCTTTGCCCTTGCCCTAACCTTTACCTTTTTTCTAGAGTCAACCCCTATTCCCTATCGCTTATCCCTCCTCGCCCCACCCCTCCGATTCCCCCTCTTTTTTTGTATTTTTATATTTTTTTTGTAGTCTTATCTGACGACAGAGTGTCCACCAGGGCGACGGACCTTATCGGGGGACCCGGTTTTCGGTTGCTTTCCTCCGGCTGCTAAAGTGTGGAATGACTTCTGGGACCCCAACCCCAATTCCAATCCCAGCCCCCTCCCCTTCTCCCCCAACTCCAGTATTCCCTTGCCGGCTTGTTGCTTCTCCCCTGGAAGAAAACTTCATAAAGAGTCCCTCGATTAAATACGATCCCCCTGCGATTTGAGAGCCGAGCTTCGTCGTAATTGGAGCAGCAAGCTACAAACATTTCTGAAATTGATTTGTGTGGAGCCACGAGAATCCAACTTTGGAATGCTCAATAAATAGTTCTGATTGCACTACAAATATACAAATGGAGAAATGGAAATTCAATTCCAATTTCAATTGATGTGACCGTTTCGTGTGAAAGTTTTGCCAGTGTGGCCAGTGTGAGGGGGAATTATGCCTAGAATTTTCTCAAGCTGATTTCTCGTTTCCCACTCCCACCCTCTCCCCCTCTCTCTCTCCCTCTCTTTATCTGCGGGAAAGGTTCTTGGCGCTTATCACTGCCCGTTGGTGCCCGGCAAATGTGTGCGTGTGTGTTTGTGAGCGGGCGAGCACATGGCAGTGGCAGTGACCCGCACACCCCCCTCCCCCCCTGCTACACATCACCACAAACACCCAACCCCAACCCCCAGCTAACCATCCATCCATCCATCCATCGGGGTAAGAAGTTCTCATATCTCTCCTATGCACACTTGTATGTGCTCTTCCCCCGACACTCACCAATTGCAGGCCAAGCACGTAAATCATAAGTAATAAAATATAAAACGAAAGAAAAACAAGAAAAAAAAAACGGAAAAAACACACACTTTAAGTATAGATTGGAGGCGAGAGGCGAGTGACAGGAGAGGGGTGGAGGGGGAGAGACACGAGACAGAGACAGAGAGACACGCAGTAAACAAGAGTTCTCTCTCCTCTTCGGTCCTCTTCTCGCTCCTCTGTTGATTCAATGTGTGTGTGTGTGTGTGTGTTTGTGATTTAATGTGATAAGAATATACTTATTATTGGGTTAGTTAGTTCATATAATAATAATCTTTCGCTCGCTTGTTTTTGTTGCCACTCAAAAGCGCTGATGATAAGCAGGCAGGCAGGCAGTACATACATATTCATATGTATTATACAATATATATACATACGAGGTACATAAACAAAAGCCACTAAATACAAAATACAAAATTAGCAGACTCAGGGAATAAAATATCATGAAAACAAACTGCAGCTTAAGCAATTCGCACACATAAACAAACAAACAAACACACACACACACGCAGAACTGGAACGCAGCAACATCTTTTCAAGCTCAAAAAAAACAGACACTGGAACTGGAACTGAAACTGAAAGCCTTCCCGGCAAACTGGGAATTTTCCAGAAATTACAATGAGACGACAGGAAAAAAAAAAACATATATAATAGTGATTTGATAAGCAGTCGGCACATAGCAATTATAAAATTTAGTATTGCGTTTAAAAGATTTGTTTTGGATTATCAAAGTCACGGCATTAGGAAAGCAAAACAACACGTAGTAAATACATAGATTATGAATTGCTAGAATGACATATCTCAAGTGAGTATATAATGATGATGGGGATGATGTTTAAACCCGATTTAAGTTCCCGATTTAATGAATGTGGGAAAATAGAGGATTTTTCTGGTAATTTAAAATGGGGAAACCTAGAATTCAGGATGAATAAATACAAAAAAAAGGGCAAAGGAGGACTCTAAGCTAGGGGAATCTTAATGTTTTTTCTGTTTGGAAGAGTAGTAACCCCCGAACCCTGTGTCTTTATCTCGTACTTCCCCTATCTCTGTCCAGGTTTTACTTTGACTTCTTTTTACTCCCCCCCGCCCCCTGCCCTTCCAGTGGTTCCATTGATCTGCCATCCTTTTTATGTTTCTGTTATTTCCCTCCCCCGCTCCGTCCTGCACTTGGTTTTCGTCCCTCATTACGCTTCTTCTGCTTCTCTTTTTGTCTCCTTCGTGTTCTTCTTCATGCAACTCCTAGGCCAATAATTTATCGGCTATTTGATAACCCGCACAAACAAAACAAAGAGCCCGTAAAACACGATGATGAAGAAAATGAAGATGAGCCAGGAGAAGGGCAAATAGTGGAAAGGAGCAAACAACAACGGCGAGAGCCAGATAAGGAGAGCAACATGTTGGGAATGTGTTCAACACGTGGTCGTGGCTCTGTCTCTGTCTCTTTCTCTGTCTCTGCTGCTCGCGCTCTCTCGAAAACACAACAACGGAAAATCCGAATCCGAATCCGCAGATCAAATCGTATCGAAATCGTGATTAAAATATATATCTCAGGGGTTGTTCTTGTTATCGTTGTGTTCTCGGTTCGGTTCGGTTGCTGCCTAGAACCCAAAAAAAAAAACAAAATAAACAACAAAAAAGAGAAGAAAACAAGATATTAAACAGCGCCGCTCACATGTGTTAACTGCTTTTGCTTTTGCTTTTGTACTGGCTTTGCTCTTGCTTTTGCTTTTGCTTTTGCTGTTGTCATTATCAACTTTGTTTTGTTGTCCTGTAAAACCAGTTGCAGAGCGCAAGCGAGTTGCCGAGATATAGAGATAGACGGCGGGCAAAACCCGCACAAAAGCAACACCAACAGCTACGGCTACAGCTACAGCAACAACTACAAAAACAAAGACACAAACAAAAGCAAAAGCAAGCTCCACAAAAAGCAAAAGCAGGCAATCAAAAAGCGACAGTGAATGTGAATGGAAATCTACTAAACAAACGACGACGGCGACGCCGACGTCGACTGCGACTGCGGCGTCGATCGCGGCTTCATTATATAATAGATTCGATTGGATTGGATTTTTCGGTGGATTTCGTTTTTGGGATTGTGGATTGGCAATCACTCTCACACACACACTCTTGGAAAACTTATGTTGCAAGCAATTTTATTTGCTTTGCGTTTTTATTGCTACTTTTGTTTTTCGTCGTTTCGAGGGTGGCCCGCATGAAAAATAAATGTGAAAACCAGCATAAGAGAGAAATATTAACGGAATTAATAAGCGAAACCGTTTCAGAATTTGCGGGCGAAGGCAGAGAACAAAGCAGATACACTGATCAACAAGATTGTGTACATAATATATTCATTCAATGTGTTCAGTTCAAGTATTAATGAAAATCAAGTACAAGGATTATATTTTATATGAAAATCAAATTATTATTATTTTAAATTGATCTCTTGTTTTTCACCGTGTAGGCGAATTTATACATTGAACGTAGGGACGGGGTTGCATTTTCCGCGAATTGATATGCGATTTGAATGGTAATCGATAACATTTTTAAAATGATTCTGTCCACCCCTCTGAACCCCCCTCTCCCATACCCATCCCTTTCCCGCTCCAAGCAAAACAAACAAACAACTGGGGAGCGAGGGAGAGGCTGGGGGGAGCTGCTGTACTTTGGCACTCAATTGAGCGGCCATTAGCAATAATACCAACAACAATGAGCAGCAACAACACAAGTCAAGACAATTTCAAGATTACAACAACGACAAGAAAGACACTGGCCAAGCAATAACAATAATAGCAACAACAACAAGAACAACAATGACAATAGAATATGAAGTGTCTTCGCCTCCAACGCGCCATCTCGCTCTGGCTTACAGCGTTACCCACTCATCGGTCGCGCTCTCCCACTCTCCCCCCCAATCTCGCAGGCAGCAGCAGCAGGCAGAGCCCAGCGTGAGCGAGAGGGGCAGAGAGTGGAAGGCTTTGGCGCAGCATTGGTGTGGGTGAGATAGCAAAACGACGACAAAGGCGAGTGCACACAGAGTGTGGAGAACGGGAGAGGTGGAGAGGAGCGGTGGAGAGCAGGAGAGCGGGGAGCAGCGAAGTGGGAGAGTACAAGTACACATACCTATTTATTTTCATTTTTTACGACTGAACGATAAGAGGCAGCGGCAGCGGCAGCAACAATCATAATAATAATAATATTAATAATAATACGCAGCCACCAGAGTAGCGATGCACGCAAATGCCTTATTTCAAATAATTGAAGAACAATTAAATCCCCCCCACACCACACCACACCACAGAGCTGGTGTAGTTTATTTTAGATGATTTCTGGTTCTGTAAAAACAAGGAAGATCTTAGAAATCGTTTCGGGGCTGTGATTCTCTCGTTGTTGTTGTCGTTTTATTTTCAACCCCCATCTCTGAGTAATAAAAATCTTGAGAGGATCGTCCTCTGCCCATTCCCCTTCTCTCCAGACCTCTCATTCCATTTCCCCCTCTCAATCGTATTCTCAAGGGTCAGCCAGTCAATATGCTGGCAATGTGTTGTTGTTCTTGTTGTTGTTCTCTTGCCCAGCTTCATGTCCTCATGCGTGCAAGTGTGCGAGAGAATCAGTGCTGATTTGTACTCAGCCGTTTTAAAGCTAAATTCAATGATCCCTATAAATCGGAGATTCTATACATTTTTTAAAATCCAAAATCCAATTGGGATCGTAGTATGCTTTTAAAGAAAAGCTAAATAGTCGGATATTTTTCAACTTTAAGGTTTACTTTTGCTCTCCAGATTTCCTAGCTCCTTTTAGCTATTTTTACATATATTTCCAGCTGGACAACACTGCCATTGTGCGGGAGTGTGGGTTAGCGCGAAAGTGGAGTGAGTGCAGAGTGGAGGGAGAGGACTTGAGCCTGGACTTTTGGGGGATGGGGCTGCATATTAATCGAGTCGAGTCGAATCGAATCGAAATGAAATGAGCTGAGAGTTGCAAGGAGGGGGAGAGAGAGAGAGCACTGGAGTGGGAAGTGAGGATTGAAGATTGAAGAGTTGCCTTTTCGATTTTTTTTTTTGTTTTTTTTTTAGGTAGGTAGGTAGCCGCACACTCGCCCTCCTCCTCCACTCCCCTGCCACTCCACTGCTTCTTCTTCTGCTCGCTGCAATGGCGTCGGGACATGCACACACACACTCACACACACATGGACATGCACAAAACACAGATCAAAATAAAACGACGACGTTGTTATCGCCTTGGCAGGAAATGGAATTATATTCGTAAAAAGTAGTCGCCGTTTGTCGCTTTGTAAAAGTCTCTCAGCAGGAGAGGGATAGAAAGAAGTGGAGGGAGGGCGAAGAGAAGGAGTAAGCGTGGAGGAGGGGAAGTAGCAGGGGGAGGGGCAAACGCAAAGGAGAAGGGGAAGCAAAACCGAAACGTAATACGTTGATTACGTACGAGGATTCCGATATAACACTAAACTAAGCACATTTTTACTTTGTTTTATTTTTTCAGCACACCCAACAACAACAACAACAGTAAACTCCAACAACTGCACATATTTGTATGTACGAGTATACATTTCATAATAAAATATCAAAGCGAAGCAGGAAAGCTGAAGAGCGGGAGAGAGGCGCAGCGAAGACGAAATGAAAAGTTGTGCGAAAAAGTGGCTCCTCTCAATTACTCCGCTCCCCCCCACAATTCTCCTCCTTCCAGCAAAGCTGGCAATGTGGAAAACAAGATTCCAAAATATACGTATTAATTAAAAGCAACAAAACAATTGTGACACTTTGGCAGCCTGAAGAAACGAAATGTTTGACGATCGGGTACATTTTCCAGCTTCATATTCCACAATTCCAATACAGCGTACACCCCACCGACGTTTCATAAGAGTTTTGTCAGGCATACAAAATTAATTTTAAAAAACTACTATTACGTTTCTCTGATGGATAAAATAAAGTTGAGTTTCGAAAGCTTTTTGTTTCATCAATTTGAATTCGATTTTGACAATTTCGTCACCTGGGTGGCTGCAACAACAAAAGCTGCAGCAGCAGTTTCTATTACATGATCGTGAGTGCGTCTGTGCTTGAGTGCCTGTGTCTGTGTATGTGTGTGTGTGTGTGAGTGCCTGTGTTTTTGTTTTTGTTGCGCCCTTTCGCTTTCGGCAGCAAATTGTTGCTTTTGTTTTGGTTGCCGCGTTGCTGCGGTCTGGTCTGCCCAAAGACAATGCTTATGACAAAAACAAGATACCGAGAAATAATAAATACAACAAAAAATAACATAAAAACGCTGCGCAATGACAAAAGTAAAATGAATTTTCCATGCCAATCGACTGGCTGTCGATAATCGATTACACGGGCACAGCGGCAAAGTTCATTCAAAAGTAGGAAAAACAAAAAATAAAAAACAAAAAACAATAATAAGAAAAACAGAAAACAGTATTTGCAACTTTATCGGCCGTCAACCTGCCTTGGCCCTTGTTTTTGTTTTTTGCTTTTACTGTTTTTCCATTATTTTGTTGGTTTTGTTTTTTTTTTGTTTCTAGATGTGTTCTACTTGACCCTTTGGCCCTGCATTTTAGTTTACGCAAATTCGCGAGCAGAAATCCAAAAAAAAAAGAAAAAGAAAATTAAACAAAAAGCAGAGGGAGAAAAAACAAAGCAAGCAAAGACAAAGCAACAGGCTTTTGCCTCTCTTTCTCGCATTTTATTGGCCTCTCGTTTCGGCATCTCCTGGTTGATGACGAAAAAAACTTTGCACGTAACCGCAGCGGCAGAGCAGCCGGCAGAGCTGCCGGCAGAGCTCTTAACGCGGCTCATTTAAGAGCAGCTTCGAATCCGGACACAGAAACCAAAAACAAGGCAAATCACTAAAGAAAAGAAAAACANATCGGCCGTCAACCTGCCTTGGCCCTTGTTTTTGTTGTTTTGCTTTTACTGTTTTTCCATTATTTTGTTGGTTTTGTTTTATTTTTTTTCTAGATGTGTTCTACTTGACCCTTTGGCCCTGCATTTTAGTTTACGCAAATTCGCGAGCAGAAATCCAAAAACAAAAAAAAAAGAAAATTAAACAAAAAGCAGAGGGAGAAAAAACAAAAAAAAAACAAAGCAAGCAAAGACAAAGCAACAGGCTTTTGCCTCTCTTTCTCGCATTTTATTGGCCTCTCGTTTCGGCATCTCCTGGTTGATGACGAAAAAAACTTTGCACGTAACCGCAGCAGCAGAGCAGCCGGCAGAGCTCTTAACGCGGCTCATTTAAGAGCAGCTTCGAATCCGGACACAGAAACCAAAAACAAGGCAAATCACTAAAGAAAAGAAAAACAACACTCACAAAAATCCAACCAAACCCGGAACTGGCTTAATCGAATTTGTTGTCGATCAACAGCTGCTGCTCGCCCGCTGCCGCTGCCGACGTCAGCGTCGACTGCCACTAACTGTCCGCACACACACACTCGCACACACATTGAAATAATAGCTTTGAAGATGGCATCAATAAATGATTTGATAATGATCGAAACTATACTCGCCAAATTAAGTCATCATGTATTCAAATAAAAGTTTAAGTTATTCATTAAAACCAAAAATATTCCCTTTTATTTGAAGTCAATAATTGCATTACCCCGCCCTAATATTTTAACCGCTGCTGTGAAATGATCACGAGTGTTCTTGTTGTTGTTGCATTTAATGATGCTGCTCTGCTGCAGCGCTGATGACGCCAATTGTTACAAGTGAATATGACAAGTGAGTGGAGTGGAGAGTGGAGAGGGGTGAATCGGGGGGGCTTGGAGAGACACAGGAGCCCTCACTTTGCACTTATCAAAAATAAAAATAAAATAATAATCCTTATCTGAGTGGCTTTACAATCGGCCGTATTTTATTGTTGTTTCTGGTTCTGTTTCTGCCTTTTTGCTAATTTTATTATTATGCCGTGTCAAGGAGTGAGTGTTTGTCAACCGAAATAATTATGAATCAGCTTTAATATTCGGATTTGGGAACAACATCATAACAATCAACCAGCAACAACAATTGCAAGTGTAACGAAACGGAAATATAACGAAACAAAATAATAACACAAACAACATGTTGGAAGGGAAAAATGTGAACAAATTTTAAACGCAAATCGAAGTGGAAAACAAGTTATCGAAAATTAAGCAAACGATGCATGAAAAAAAAGTGGAATATATACATATACCCCTACATATGTGCACATATATATTTTCACATCGAAACTACTTTCAGGGGGGAACAAAAATGCAGGCAAACAATTTTTAGTACCAGAAGAAAAATAAAAACAACAAAAAAAAAAAAACATGTGGCCTAGGCATGTTTTTGGAGTTTTTAGGTTTGCTTGATGGACAAAAATCAAAATATATCCGATTTTGTGAAAAATTGATGGGAAAGTGTTTTATTATTTTGAGGGTTTCATATTTCAAATATATTTTTTCATTATAAATATATTTTAAACGTCCTTCTATTGCTAAGATAGCTTTCTACTCATATTTGGTTGGTTGATATTTTTACCAATTATTTTAGTTTGTTAAAAAAAATTGGAAAATCAAAACTTATCCCAAAATAGAATGAAGTTTCATTATAATAAAAACCAACGTCTTTTCCTTTAAATTTCAAAGAAGGTTTGTATTGTTCAATAATTCTTTAGAAGTCTTCAATTCAGGTGAAATTGATCTGCCCAGAAAAATGTTGTACTCCAGAACTTAATTAGAAAGAAAATAAATCTTGAAAAAGAATGTTCCCTATGTTCCCGAGCAACGTAACCCTAATCGTTCAGATATAAACAAAATAAGGATTTGTGGAGAGTCAACTTACCCCATGGAATATGTCGCCGCACTCAAAATATCGCGAATTGCCGACAGTCGCCGTCGATTTCTGCACTATTGTGGCAGACATTCTGTAGCCTGATGTTTTTTTTTTATATATTTTCTATATAAATTTTCTTTTGATTGAACTTGATTTTCGCCTGATATCGTTGCTGTTGTTGTTGATTTCCACTGGACGTTGACGGGAAGATGGAAAAATATTCTTTATCTTGCGATTGCGTTGCGTTGCGTTTTCGGTTTCTGCTCTTTACTTTTTTATTGCATTTGTTTCGTATTTTGGTTTGATGGATATATGCTTTACGTTTTTTTTTTTTATTTGCACTTGAATGTTGAGTTATTTCTTTGTGTTTGCTGCTGCTGATGTTGCCGTTATTGTTGTTAGTGGTTCCGCGTATTGCATCGCAAGCCAACAACAGTTAAAAAAAAACAACTAAAAAGAGTGAGTGGAGAATTAGGAGAGAACGATTAAGAAATAAGAAGAAGAAGAATTACACGTGCTCAGCGTGCGCGCTTGAGTATGTGTGGGTGTGTCCGTGAGAGAGTGCCTTTCAGGATGTTTTTTGTTTTTTTTTTTTTCACGCACATGTGCGAATGGAAAGCAGTGGAAGAAGAGTGAGGAGAAGGAACTGTTGCGTTGGATTCTCTTTGCTTTGCTTTGCTTTCGCCCTGTGCCTTGCTTGATGTTCTTTTCTGATGTTGCTGTTGCTGTTCGTTCCTGTTGTTTTTAGTTTTTTGTGAATTTTACAATTTTTTTTTTCAAAACAGCGCCGAGTTGTCGGTAGTTGTGCTGGTGTGTGTAGTGTTGAGTTGTTTTCCGTACTGTTTGCTTTGCTTTTATCGAAGACTTTGTTCTCAAAGCGGAGAGATAAGCTTGCTCGCTCGCTCCCCACAGCCTGCTGCTGCTTGCTTGCTTGTTCTCGTCCCTTGTCGCGCTGCCCCGCTCTGCCTCTCCCTCTCCAGTCGCCCGATCCTCGCTCCGTCCCTGTCTCCCGCCGTTCGTTCTGTCGTGCCGTTCTGCTTCTGCCTCCTGCCGTCTCCCTCGCTCCGTCTGTTTGTATTTGCGATCTCTAGTGGTGGTCGTATTTCAGTATCACATGTCCCACACAGTCTGTGTGCGTGTGTTTGTAATTTGTATTTTACTGCTGCGCAAGCAGGCAAAAGCAAAGGCAAAAAAAACACACAAGAAAACAAAAAAAAAACGCAGAAAACCAAAACACAAAACGCAAAGTCAGCGGTTGTTTTGTGTTTGGGTTCTGTTCTGCTCTGTTCTTGTTCTTCTTCTCCTTATTCTTCGTACGGCAGTTGAGTCCTCGCGTGTTTTGATCTTTTTTGTTGTTTCTATGCGTATGCGTATGTGTGTGCGTGTGTGTGAGCTGCTTATTTGAATATGCCGCAATTTTTCAATATTTTTCAAAAATTAATTTTTTTTTTTGCACACATCCTTTTTCCTTCGTGTGAGGGCTTTCCTTGCTGCCCTCTCCTTTACACACCGTAAAAAAAAGTGAAACAGGAAAAAAAATTATGAATTTTTAGTTTACTGATTGTTTTTCGGTTTTTTTCGCACACATTAAAATATTAAACAATTGCAATTCGCAATAAGTCACACAAAAACACACACCCACACACACAGTCACAGGGGCTTTGTTTTCAAAAACTCGGGGGTTATCTTTCGGTGTCGTTGGCGTTGTGTTTCGTTTAATTACATTTAAAGGACGCAGAGATCCTGGCACAAAATGAGACGAAAATTGATCAAGTCTTTCATGCGACTCCCCCGCCAGCACGTTGTTCGCGATCGGAAATTTTTTTCAAATTGATACCTCCAACTTTTTTTTGAGTTTGAATTTTTTTGTGGCATCCAGCAGTGTGACCGTTGCGGACAAAGCGGGGGAATGCCAAGAAAACGGGATCCAAAACCGCAATGTTAGCCAATGCATCGCTGTTAAAGTGTGATCTAATGTGATCTTAACAGAGCATGCATTTTTCCAGCTGTAAAAAGCGAGAAATTATTGTCCCTGTTAACTAACATCGCGATCGTGTCGCTAATTAGGATACAAAATGAGGCTAATACAATACACAACAATGCAATACAAAAACACAAAACTAAGCACAAATATAAATACCAAATATCATCGATTTTTTATTTCGATTTTAATGTTAAGTTCAAACAAGCGGGCAGATCTACACAGCGATTAACTCTCTCACACCTGTTGATCCAATGTAAGCGATCTCACTGTTGCTCTCTCTCTCTCTCTCTCTCTTACTTTGCAGTTGCAACCTGTTACTTAACATGCTAGCTCGGGAGAGAGCAAAATGTTAAGCAACTGATAACACCAGCTGATTGGAATCTGCCTGGTCACTCTCAAATTAAATTCCAATCATAGGGAAACAGCTGACTGATGGCCCTCAAGTGTGACCGCATACTAGACTTATAAGCGAGAGAAAAGGCGCGCTTTTTGAATTCACTTAGTGATAAGAATGCAACTGAGTGTATTTTAAATTATTGTTTATAAACTACATGAGGCTTGTTTTCTTGGTAATTATCTAGTGATTTAACTTGTAAAATAACAATGAATGAAAAGCTGCAAAGTTACCGTTTAATTTCAAGCATAAAAACTGAACCAAAGGAATTCCTAACTTTAGAGATTCTTTAGTTTATAAAACACATTAAAAAAAAAATACAAATCGTGACCCTCTTGCAGGCCCGTCACTTCGTATTTTTTGTTTTTATTTGTATTCTTTATTTGTTCTTATCAGCGCTCGTTGCTCAGTTGGCCTTCCAATCAGCGCCCGCAAAAAATGGGGTTCAGGGGGCCTTTAGTGGTGCATCGTAGTTATTGAAGGCACGTAAAATACAGTATATATACAAGTATATATATGTGTATATATATACATATATATAGAGTGTTGCACTCACACAGAAGACGTATGTACGTGCTGCCATTAGGCGACGACAATGAATAAACAAAGAAATAAAGCGCCGTCGACAAATACGATTTATTTCACATGCGAGCTGTGAAAAGGCGTCAGCAAAGGGGGCGTGACCCTCAGGCTGGTAAAAGAAAATAAATTAAGGAAAAATCTAGAACACAATTCTGTCACAACAACAAAGTTTCTCCACAGAATATTCCACTAACAGAAGGAACACCGAATAATCAAAGTAATAAATTAAATAAAAACTTTAAGCTGGCATTAAAAAATAAAAAATAGATTTCTTATCGCTCCCAACCAGCCGTATCTCTCTCTCGCTCTGTCCCACACTTAATGGCATCGCTCCATCCTTGTCTAATATGAAGATCACAAAACTTAATTTCAACATATTTATTGATGTAATTCAAAAAATTAAATATAAGTTATGTTTATAATTATTACTGCTTACTATGCAAAATTACTTTGCAGTTTTGCGTTCTGTTGTTGTTGTTGTTGTTTTTTTGTTGTTTTTTCGCTTTTGTGTTTTTTTTTAAGATTTATATTTATATTTTTTTGTTGTTGTTGTTTCTTCATTATAATTATTATTATTTTGTTTGTATTACTTTTGTTGTTGCTTGTGTTGTAATTTTAAACGTTTTATTAATTTCCCTCCCATCATCTCAGTTGGCTTTGCTTACTCATCCGTGTATTATTATTATTCTGCGCTCCTATTCGGCTTTTCTCAGTGTATTTTTATTAGATTTTTGTATTGTTTGTGTGGTGTGTTTCGTTTGTTGTTTGTTTGTTTTTCTCTGGGTTTTCTTATTTATTTCACTTGAATTAGTTATAGAGTTCTTGTTTTTTTGTTGTTTTTGCTGCTGTTGCGGGCTCTCAGCTTCGCTCGATCATAATTAAGCATTTTGTTTTGGATTCGATTTGATGTGAATCAAATGGGATATATGCATACATATATATAATGTGTGTGTGTGTGTGTGTGTGTGTGGGTGAGAGGGTGTAAGGGGAGGGGTTGTTTATTCGCTTATATATATATACATATACATATATATAGGTTTAGTTTTAGTTCTCCTCCGATCCTCCGCGCCTCCGCTCCACCATCATCATCATTATTTACCATTATTATTTCTCGTAATTTATTAGGCTAAGTGTTTTCTCTTTTCTTCTCATAATTTTGTTGTGTGATTGTGGTTGTGTGGGTGTGTGTGTGTCCTGCTGGTGAGTATAAATGAGTGTGAATCCATTTGAATATGAATATGAATCGAATTGAATTGGAGTGATGCGCGTGAGTGCCATGTTGAGTGTCTCGTGTGTCTCGTGTGTTTTGGGTTGTGTGGTTTTGCGTGTTGTTTTACAATCGATCGCAGTGATTCACTCGTGAATCACATTTGCTGGGGTATCTTTTAATTTGAAATATTCTTCTTGGCTTCGTTTTAGTTGTTGTTTAGTTGTTGTCGTTTAGTTGATGCTTGCAGTGATTGCTTGCAACAATCGGTTTAGTATTGAATTGGAAATTAGTATTAAGAAACGTCCTCTCCCGCCGCTTCTGCTTCCGCCGCTCGCGCTCCTCCAAATTCAATTCAATTCATTCATCCAGTTCTGCTGCTCCGTGTTCTCTGTTCCTCCATCTCCATCTTCAACTGCATCTGCATCTGCATCTGCATCTCTATTTCCAATTTCATCTGCATTTCAAGCTGCTCCTCCTCCTCCTACTACTCCTCTTCATTTAAAACCTCGATTTAATGCCGCTTCCCCAAGCAAACCAAATGTGATATTCCCATCTTAATCGGCGATCAGGGGCTTGCCGTTCTGCTTCTCCTTGTCCTTGTCCAATTGCTCCAAGAGTATAGCTGGATTCGGCTGACCCTGGTGGGTCTTCTGCTTCAGCATTGTCCAGTCGTAGATGTAGTCATACTGATGGTTCAGCGTTCTGAACAGTATGCTATATGGGGGCGGAACGAAATTCGATTAGTATTTGTCTTGTTCATGATCTTTTCGAAATAATATTAATGAGCGAAATAAAATATACTCTGAGCGCTGTTTAAGAACTATTTCACATTTTAATTCAATATTTATAATCGAAATTATACTTGGTATGAAATGGATCAATAAAATATGACTTTAAAGTAAAGTAAATTCAACAAAATTTATATGAATTTAGTTATATTGGTTTGTTTAAGTGTTCAAATAAAACAATTGAACAAAAATTATATCTTTTGATCCAGTTCATGAATGTATAAGTAAAACTAATTGTTAAACAACTTATAGAAGTAATAAAACTCCATAAATTAGGATTTGCAGTGGAATACTAAACAAAACACAACATCTGTTTGTAAAACTTTAAAATTTAATTTAAAATTATAGTTTATGAGATATTTTAAAACTTCCAAATGGGTTGAGCTTAACAAAACACCCAAAAAAAAAATTATATGTATCATGTTTTCCATTAGTTAGGGGTCAGTTGGATCATGTTATGGAATATATTAAACACAAACTGAATAATACAGAACTTCGGCAAGTTATAACAATTACAAATTAATTTGAATCGAATGGTTTATATGGATACTTTATCGAATATTAATCTTTTGAAAGAGCCTCATAGAAAAGCATTTCAAAATGTGTAAAAAAGTTATAATACACAACATTTGTAGGTAATAACAATTACAAAAAATACCCGGAAACTAATAGTATACATAATAATTTCATTGAACTTCAAACTTTTCAAAGAAACCAATTCCAAATCAAAATAAAGTTCCCCTTCGAATAAGCAATCTAACCCCGCATACCCAGCATTATCCCTTCACTCACCGGAACAATTGGCGTAGGTACATGTAGTCCGGCTGCTCCTCGAAGCGCAGGCTACGACAATAGTTCAGATACATGGAGAACTCGGCCGGCGAGCCCTTGCACAAGACCTCGATGGGCGTGGACATCTTCTTCTCGGATATCTTCTCGTACTTCTGCTGCTTGGTGTTGGCCTTCATGCCCTGCCAGGGCAGGACGCCGCGGTTGAAGTACATCATCACGTAGCCGAGGGACTCCATGTCGTCGCGACGCGACTGCTCGATACCCAGATGGGCATTGATCGAGGCGTAGCGGGCAGTGCCGGTGAGGTTCTTGTCCTCACGGTACACGATGTGGTGGCGCGTGTGCGGATCGCGGAACTTCTTCGCCAGCCCGAAGTCGATCAGGAAGAGCTTGTTGCAGTGCCGGCCGATGCCCATGAGGAAGTTGTCCGGCTTGATGTCGCGATGGATGAAGCACTTGAGATGGATGTACTCCAGTCGACCGATCATCTGGTCCACCAGCATCAGCACCGTCTTGATGGTGAAGTGGCGCGTGCAAAAGTTGAACAGATCCTCCAGCGACGGTCCGAGCAGGTCCATGACCAGCGTATTGAAGTTCTTCTCCTTGCCGTGATGACGGATCCTGGGGAAGCCGACGCCTCCGCTCAGAATGCGATACAGCTTCGCTTCGTACAGCAGCTGAGGATGGCGGGCATGGGCGCTCTCCATCTTAATAGCCACCTCCTCGCCGCTCTGGATGCTCATGCCCAGGTAGATATCGCCAAAGGAACCGCTTCCTGCAGGCAGAATGAATGTGAATCAAGGAGGAGGAGAAGGAGGAGGAGGAGGGAGACGGGGGTAAACTTACCTATCTTACGGATCACCCGATATTTGCCACCGACGATTATCTCGGGGCGGCTTTCCTTCAACATCCGCACCTTGTCCATCTTGGCTAGTTGCTCCTCCGCAAAAGCACTTGATTGGGGAATCACCTAGAAAACTGCAAGATCAATTCACAATTAGTAAGGATTTCACAATGTTTTCGTTTTAAGAAGTCACAATATAAATCGGAAGGCATTATAAAATATATTAAACTTTGAATGCACTATATTTAAGTGGATATTATGGTGCTCCCAACCAAAGCGATGAATCTAAATGCAGGAATAATGATTAGTTAGCCCCGTTTGATAATTGCACACTATATATATATTGATTGTGGCCACCCAGACGCAAGGGCATCTGTTTTGTTGAGTTCTTGGGAAACATGTGCGACCAGAAGGGTTACAATTATTGAATTACACCAGGGGAAAAGCTGAGCTGGCAAAAATCTAATAATACCAATTTGTAAGTGACACTAACGATAAGACATATTGTGTGGATTGCCACGTAAAAGGCAACTAATGCAGTCCGGAAAGCCAAAAACAGCTGCATTATCGGATTTCTCATAGGAATAACCAAAGAAGCGGAATTCGTATTAAATCACATTTTAAGGAGGATTTAAATTAAAGTGTTGTCAGGGAAATCTTAAATGAATTTGAAGTGGCTAAAAAGTTAATGAGAAATAAACAAATCTTTAATTCTGGATTGAACACTAATATTAATATTCAACCTGATTTTAATCACCTATAACTTGTATTTTTTCATTTTATTATTGTTTTTAAAAACTTTTAGTGTCTCTTAAAAGAAGCAAAATTTCCCGTTATTTGTTGTGAAATTATGGGAATATGATGAGTCCACAAGAGACGCAGATTATTCCTTATTGGTTAAAAAAAAAAAAAAACAGATCTAATAAAAAGCTGTTTGGTCTGTACTTTCTTTTCCACCCCCCCTTCAACACCACCCCTCCCCTCCTCCTCTGTTTGCCTTCTGCTTCTGGTTCCCCAACTATCTGCATTTGTTTTGTTTTTATTTTCCTTGCGCTTTATGCTTTTTGTACTAGAGCTCCTCCGTCTCTTCCTCTTCTGCTCCTCCTTTTCCACCTCCTCTCTTTCCGTCTCTCTCTCTCTCTGGCCCCTCTCTTCTTCTTGCTGCTCTCCCCACTTTACCCCGTTGGAATGCATACGACACTCACACACACACTCATTACTATGACGCACAACAACAGTGGCTCATTGCACACACTTGCACATACACCAACATACGTACAGGTACATCTATATACATACAGATGCACGAAGCAGTATGCACCTTACAAATGTGTTTTACACAAAAGAAAATTTCGAGCCCCACACACACACGCACACTGGCATGCATGCACACAAACACACAGCGACACACACGTCCGCATATTTAGCACGCATTTTGGAAGAAGAAAACGAAAAAGACGAAAGAGAAAAAAAAAACGAAACGAAACACACACACAGACACACACACAAACGAATCCCCGCGATGGTTTCCCAATTTCTTACCAGACGCGAATTTGTTTTTATTCTCCTCTTTTCGCTGGGCTTTTGGTAACTTTTTCACTGGGCCCGTTGGGTTTATTTTTCTTTTTTCTTCGCTTTAGTCTTCAGCTGCCTCAAGGTCTCTCACAAATTTTACAATTCGCTGCTTTAGCTGGCGCTGCTGAGTGGAGGAAAAAAAAAGCGTACGAACGAACGAAAAAACGGAACGGGGAAAATTTCGTCGTTCGCTTCGCGTTTTTTTTTTCTTTTTTTTTTTTTCTTCTTCGTTCGGTTTGTGGGGGGGTCTCGACGTCTTCCAAAAAAGAGCGAGTTTTGTTGTTTATTGCACGAGTTGCGGAGACACTGGCACTGGATTTTTCAAATCGGACTCGTGTTCGGTACGCGGGCACAACGGAAAAAATAAGAGAGAGGAAATATATGTATTTTATTAACTAAAATAAAATGGTTAGACTCCAGCAAAAAATGCTTTTGCTTGACAGCCAGCGCTAGTGTGGCCAGATCTGTCACAGAGAGAGCTGGCCTGACCGACGACATTGACAGGGGCCTATCGGCTCTGTCTGTCCGCCTATCGATATATGCTGGTTTTCCAATGTGGATTCTTCGATGGTCTTACCATCTCTAGGGTTGGTGGAAAAATAAATTTGAATGCGATGGGTGGAAAAACCCAGTAATCAGTGTTGGATAACTCTGAAACTGAGAAACTTGGTCACTTTCCACCACTAGGTGTTTGAAATTTGGAATTATTTAAAATGTAATATTACTTTAGCTTTGTTCTGAATTTAGTACAATTTAAGGAATCACTTCGGTCGGAATACAAACAGAAAAAACCATTAGGGATCACTAAAACATACTCTTTATGAATTTACTTTTTTTTTCGAATTTTCAGAATCGTTTTTTGACAATAAAATAAAACAAATCTTCGTTAAATAACACTCGTAGAACTCTAAAATGAGCAGATTATTTTGTAATTCGATAAGCATTGTTTTTTTTAAACTAACTTTTACAAATTAAAGTAATTTGCATCGAAAAAGAAAAGTTCCAAAATCCGATTTTCAAAACCTTTTTAAAATTTACAGTATCCTAAAGATTCTTTATAGTTCTTTGAGGAAAGGATTTTCCTAAAATACTTTCCCACAGAAAAGAAACAACCATTTGCATAACAAAAAACACCCAGAAAACTCCCAAAATCCGATTTTCAACACAACATTTAAAATGTTTAAAAAACAAGAACTTTCCTAAATTACTTTCCCCATTTAAGAGTTTCCAAAAAAAAAATGTAAATTTCACCATTATAACGACACACAAGGCCCCAAAAAGTCAGACACACTTTAAGGAGGGACTTTGTTTTTTGGTCTATATATTTTTATTAAAAACAGTTTTTTTTTGGTTGGTTTTTCCCCTCTTTTTGTTGGTTTTTGTTCTTGTTTTTGTGTGATTTTTCGGCGTTTTGTTGTTTTTTTGTTGTTGATCTTTTTGGTTTTTTTGTGTCATTTTTTTGTTGGTTTGTTTTTTGGTTTTTTTGGTTTTCTGACTTTTATTTTTCATTTTCATTTTCATTTTCAGTTTTTGTAAATAACGTGACGACTTGAAAACAGAAATTAAATAAGTGTACTTTACTCGTAATGTAGTAGAAAGTGTTATAAAAGCAATATTACAATAACTGTGGTAGAATTGGCTCCTAAAATAGATATTTTACAACTGATACCACTTCTTGTCTTTATATTTAAGCATTAATTGATGCGCAGTGCCGCTGAAATCTTGAGCAGTGTTGGCCATGCGCTCGGCGCGCTCCTCCAGCAAATTCAGCTTCTCGCCGCGCTCCATCGCCAGCTGGTGGGCCCTCGATATTTCGGAGGCCGCCGTCGAGGCCCTCTGACCCAGCTGCTCCAAATTGGGCCCGGGAATGTGCCGGGCCACCGACCGGTTGGCCTTCCCGCTCTGCTCGCCAACTATTGGGATGGGGGAGATGGAATTGGTTTAGCATTATAAATTATTTATGTATTTATGTATTAGGGAAACCCACATAGCTCCTCGCGATCCAGGAGCTTGGCGCCACCGCCAAATAGACCCTTGAAGAAACCCTCCTTCGGCTGTTCGGGCATTTCCTGTACCGTATAGAGTTCACCCATCATCTCCAAAATAAATTGACTGCAAAGAAGGAAGGGGAAAATCGAAGTTATTAACAATTAAATTAAAATAAAATAAAACTTACCAAAATTCCGATGATATCGTGAATTTTTGAATTTCGGTGGGCGATGCCATGTACAATCCATGACCTTTATGACTAAAGCAAAATATTTTTGATATTCTGCGGGAAGCAAAACAAAGTAAGATACAAAATCTCATAAGATACGAAAATCTGCAGATATAGATTCACCACACTTACTGAGTTGTATCTTCATGAACAATGATCTGTTGACCCCATATCGAAAGCATTGGATCCACAATTCCCTGTTTACATTTTGTTTGAAAACTGCCGGGAAAATAAAGGATTAATCAGATTGGAAAATATATATATATAAACGGGTGAGAAAAGACCAACCTTAGTTCCATAAGCGGTAAGAAATCAGTATCCAATAACAGTTTTAGACTAGGAAGACTATGTACCATTAGATGGCCATTCGAAAGATAGGTTGCTAAGCAAGAGCCATCTGCAAGGGAAGATCGGGAGTTATTTGGGGATTCTCCAGGGTTAGGGACTGGGTTTTGGGTCGCACCTTTCATCGTGATAGTTTCTGCCTTGACTGCAAAATCCATTTCCGATAATTGTATGCGATTTATGCAGCACTGGTTGGCCACATCGAAGACTTTTGTTTGCTTCTCGCTGGCGATAACGATGTATTGTCGATCGGTGAGAGTTTCCAGCCCCGTGCTGACGCTTCCGCTGATGCCGCTGCTGCTGGCGCTGCTGCTGCTCATTCCGCCGCCGCCGGTTCCGCTGGCGATGCCAGAGCCGGCGCCACCGGCAGCTCCTCCGCCCGAGGCGCCACCGCCTCCGGCACCGCCAGAAGCTCCTCCTCCCGCAGACCCTGAGCCGCCAGCTGCTCCACTTGCACCGCCACCACCAGAGGCTCCTCCTCCTCCTCCGCCAGCACCGCCGCCTGCACCGGCAGCTGCTGCTCCAGCACCAGCTCCAGCACCACCAGTGGCTCCACCACCGGAGGCAGATCCACCGCCAGCGGACGCACCACCCGCCAATCCGCCGCCTGCTCCCGAGCTGTTTGATATTGTATTGGCAGTTGTCGGTGTGAAAGTGGGACTGGTGCGGCTGCTGCTCTTTGTGGGTGTGCCTGGTGTGGAGATACATAAGTTAATCAAATGCAATTGGAGTTCAACTCTTAATTTGTATGTCTTCGAAGCCATAAACCGCTTAACTTTGGAATTATTTATTTTAAAATAGGAATTTTCCACAACTCGAAATAGAAATATATTATTTTTGAAGTAGTTGGATATGACTTATTTCTCCCTTCACACTTCAAATTAATTAAATATTCCTTCACATTAAATTAAATTGTTAATAAAAGACACTCGTAGTTAAATATAATATTAATAATAGATATTCGTTGTTAAATAAAATACAATTCGAGTTACATTTTAAATGTTCTCTCCCATTTAATTGATGTTTTCAAGGGTCAAAAGTATTTAACATATGTTTTATTTCAAAACTAGAATTCTTAATAGCTCCAAATAAAAATATATATTTTATGAATGATAGTGATATATTTCCTGATATTTTTGCTGACAATCCAACTCTTTTAATTTTCCATTAACTTTTAATTCTACTGTTTTACTTGCATATTATAAAACATTTTTATGACTAGCCCAAATAATCTCAGTTTTGTATAAATTTTATTCAGATTATTATGTTATTATATAATAGAGAATCAACATGATATAGACTTACGATCTTTCTTGTCCTTGTTCTCGTCACGCCAGGTCTCAAACGTATAGGGTATGATCGAGCCGTATGAGTCTAAAAAAGACATGGAAGTTATGGATCCTTTGAGTCGTACAACAGGGCCACCTGGAAATACACAGAAAGAAAGTCAGATCAGTTGTTTTTAAATATAATTTATTTTATTATAATTTATAATTTATATTAATTTTAGATAATTAAAGATTTTCATATTAATTTGACACTTTTAG
>JAJJHY010001290.1:7977836-7995483 GCA_021224005.1 Drosophila setifemur
TTTTGATACTTCAATAGTTTATATATTTAAATATATATGTATATTGTATATTGTTCCGATCTTATTTGAAATTATATCATTACTGTGAATTAAGACCCTCTTGAAATTATAAATTAATCAACGAAAGTATGTACATTTCAATATTCTTAATATCTTTTGATATTTCAATTTTACCTATCTCACTATATATATTGTATATCTTTTCGATCTTACCATTTATTGTTATCAATACTGGCTGAGATTTGCGCACATCTCGCTCCGGCATGGTGATGAACAAAGTCAGTATCGAACCGAAGCTAGTTCCAATCCACAAAGTAGGAACAAGTGCCAAAATATCTGTGCGAATAAATATACAATTTAAACATAATATATATCACAAAAGATATAGTAGCCAGACTTACCATTTCGTTTTGCATAACTCTCGATAAAAGCTAAACAGGTAACAGATTCAGAGGAAGACATATCAATGCTGGACATTGACGATGATCTGGATCTGGAGAAAGTTCCATCCAATTTATCTGTAATTTATTCGGTTTTTCGATTTTGGGGATCAGAAATGTATATTCGATGGATAGCGGAAAGAGACAGACATACAGAGAGACATATATATAGAGAGAGAGAGAGAGAGGAATAAATAAAAAAAGAATTGCATCAAAATCGTTAGAAATCGATTTATAAAAATGTTTTTTTTTTTTGTGAAACAGAGACAGGCGTATATAGAAATAGAGATATATATTTATTTATATATATAGAGAGAGAGATAGAGTGATAAAGAGAGAGAGAGAGAGAGAGAGAGAGAAAGCGGCGGGCGGTAGGCAAAACTTTTGCATAGAGATTTAATCGAATTTGATTGCTTTAATATCTATATTTATGGCGTTTGTTTGCACTAGATTTTTGGTTTTTTTAATTGCGCTGCACAACACTAAAAAATGCCGCTATGCTGCCTAATTAATTAATGTTTTGCTCTATGTGTGTATAGGTATCGGGGTATTGTTGGAATTTTTTTTAAGTGTACGCCTCAGTCGCCCGCAGATTTGAGTCATAATTTATTAGCAATAAATTTAGAATATAAAAAAACAAAGGAATTAATTATGGAATATTAAATTATAATTTAAGATCATTAATTATTCCAAAAATAATATTTAAAGAAATTTAATTTGTCTTGTTTTCAATTTTAAATTGTCAAATAGTTATTTAAAAAATTTTGTTTACCATTTTGTAATTTCTGTATGTGCGTCATTAAATCTTTAAATAATTTGTTGTTAAAATAATTTAATTTATTTTTGAACCCCTTTTTTGCGAGCGACTGTTGCTTAAATATTTAATTTAAAATTTTGTCTCATTTTTAAGCGTTCGATTTATAATTTTGCGGGTATTTTTTTAATATTTTTCTTTCGATTGAGTGATCTTTCCTTTTTTTTTTTTGTGACTGTGAGTGCAATTTCGAAAGCGACTAATTAACGAATAGAAAAAAAAGTCACGAAAATGTGAAATTGCTTGCATGTGTGTGTGTTTGTGGGTGTGGCTGTGTATGTGTGTGTGCTTAGCTATCTATGCATGTGTATGTGTGTGAGCGTACGTGTGTATATGTGTGTATGCAAAAGTTAAGATTTGCCAATGCAAAGTCGGATTATTGTTGTACTCTTTCACATTTAGAATGGAAATCCATTTAAGCCTAAATTCTTGGTTACTTGTATTTATTTTAGTTTAGTTTAGTTTTTTGTTTCGTTTCAGATATTTTCTTGTTCAGAGTTGAAAGTTGCAAGCGTGCCAAATGCAGATACAAATACCGATTAGTTAGAGAGAGAGAGAGACAGTCAGAGATAGTTAGAGATCGAGAGAGAGAAACAGTTATTTATTTACGAGAAAGTAGCAGAGAGAGAGAGAGAGATATTAGAGTAGGAGGAAAAGAGACAGCGAGCAGAGAGAGAGACAGAGAGAGAGAGAGAGAGAGCGAACGAGCGAGTGAAAGAGAGAACATATTCATATGCACTGTTATTTTCTAGGGCTAGAGAGAGAGACAGAGAGAGAGCGAGAGAGAGAGAGAGAGAGCGAGCGAGCGAACGAGCGAGAAAGAGACAGACATCTCCAGCCATCGCCCCCCCACAAAAAACACTTCCCGCCCACAACGAAAAAAAACAAATCAAAAGACACCCAAACTGAAACCAAAACTGAAAAACATTTCTCAAAATATATCCAAATATTCAAATTCAATTTCACATTCACGCACACACACACACACACGCACGCACACACGCATACACGCACGCACGCTCGCATACACACACGCACACACACAATAGAGGGAGGGGGGCGGGGCCACAAGCAACGTGCATCGTCTGCTGTACATGTGTGCGCATGTATGTGCCTGTACTTGTGTGTGTATGTGTGTGCGTGTGTGTGTGGGTGGTGTGCAGAAACAGACGAAGATAGATGTGAGTGTGTGTGTGTGTGTTCCTTGTTACACTTGCAAAAAAAACAACGATTTTCTTGCTCATTAGTTAACTCAAAATAGAAATAAAATCATTTTAAAATTGATATTAGAAGATCAATATAGGATCGATAAGATCCGTCGGGGATCAAATATATATATGCTTATAAAAGATATATATAACATATATATAAGACAGGATATGTAATCTTGAAGTTTTTATAGGTTACTTTGAAAGTAGATGAATTAATTCCAAAATCTGGTATCAAAAATAAAAAATTTGTATATGATCCCATAGATGATCACAACTATTTTATATCAATAAATATTAATAAATAATGGAAATAATAATTTTTAACTCTTTTTAACTTTATGCATACATCAAAGAGATCAGTTGCGAAGTAATATCTTGATATAATTTGAAATACAAGATCAAAAGATTGATTAACACAATATATGTTAATAGGAAACTATTCATCTTAGATTTAGAATCAAAAAACTGCAATTGATCTTTTGCAAAAGCAAAATAAGAGTAGAGAACAACAAAAAATCATAAGATAATGCTGTGTATTGGTGCAATCTGTTGTTAATATTGTTATATTGTTTGTTAAATGCTGTTGCTCTATAGATTGTTGCAGATTGCAGATTGTAGATTGTAGTTGCTGTGGGTTGTAGGTACGAGTAGGTTGCAGTTGTTGTTGTTGTGGTTTGTTGTTTGCTGTTTGCTGTTTGCTGTTTCTTGTTTCATAACTGTTATTGTAACTGTAACTGTAACTGTCACCGTTACGGTTAACTGTAACTGTAAGTGTAACGGTTAACTGTAACTGTTACGGTTACTGTGGTGCTCTGTTGTGTGCTCCCACCTTGTGATTTGGACTTTTTTAGGGACTCGTACGATGTCACTGACTGCTGTTGCTGTATAACGGATGTTTGATGCGGCAACGGATACGGATGCGGATGCGTATGCGAATGCGTATGCTGATGCTGATGCGGATGCGGATGCATATGCGGATACGGATACGGATACGGATGCTGATGCTGATATAGCTGACATGGNTGGTACACTTGCAAAAAAAAAAAAAAACGATTTTCTTGCTCATGAGTTAACTCAAAATAGAAATAAAATCATTTTCATATTGATATTAGAAGATCAATATAGGATCGATAAGATCAGTGGGGGATCAAATATATATATGCCTATATAAGATATATATATAAGATAAAATATGTAATCTTGAAGTTTTTATAGGTTACTTTGAAAGTAGATGGAATTAATTCCAAAATCTGATATCGAATTAAAATTTGTATATGATCCAATAGGTGATCACAACTATTTTATATCAATAAATGATAATAAATAATGCGAATAATAATTTTTAACTCTTTTTAACTTTATGCATATATCAAAGAGATCAGTTTTGAAGTGATATCTTGATATAATTGGAAATACAAGATCATAAGATTGATTAACACAATATATGTTAATTGGAAACTATTCATCTTAGATTTCGAATCAAAAAACTGCAATTGATCTTTTGCAAAATCAAAATCAAAATCAACGAAAATCATAAGATAATGCTGTGTATTGGTGCAATCTGTTGTTAATATTGTTATATTGTTTTTGTTAAATGCTGTTGCTCTATAGATTGTTGCAGATTGCAGATTGTAGATTGTAGTTGCTGTGGGTTGTAGGTACGAGTAGGTTGCAGTTGTTGTTGTTGTGGTTTGTTGTTTGCTGTTTGCTGTTTCTTGTTTCATAACTGTTATTGTAACTGTAACTGTCACCGTTACGGTTAACTGTTAGTGTAAGTGTAACGGTTAACTGTAACTGTTACGGTTACTGTGGTGCTCTGTTGTGTGCTCCCACCTTGTGATTTGGACTTTTTTAGGGACTCGTACGATGTCACTGACTGCTGTTGCTGTATAACGGATGTTTGATGCGGCAACGGATACGGATGCGGATGCGTATGCGAATGCGTATGCTGATGCTGATGCGGATGCGGATGCATATGCGGATACGGATACGGATACGGATGCTGATGCTGATATAGCTGACATGGTTGCGCACCTGCACCGCCGGCACCGCTAACACCACCACCGATCGAACCAACACCACCACTAGCACCGATTGCACCGCTAGCACCGATAGCACCGATAGCACCGCCAGCACCACCGCCGACACCAACGCATTCGCCCCACGAAAACGGATCGCCAGTTGGATCAAGGGAGCCAATGCTCGATTGTTGATGCAGCTGATGGGCCACCTGATGTTGGACCTGCTGTTGTTGCACCACCGTCGACGTTGTTGCCGCTTGCGACGCAGAGCCGTGGCCTTGGGCTGTTGTTGAACCACTAGCACTAGCACTAGCACCACTTCCACTGCCACTTCCAATGCCACTGCCACTTCCACTGCCACTGCCACTACCACCAATTCCAATGCCAACTCCAATTCCACTTCCACTTCCACTTCCAACACCAATTCCAATTCCAACTCCACTTCCAATTCCAACAACCAACACCGCACCTGCATCGTCTGCACCGTAAATAGCTCCCGAGGCTGCTGCGGCCGCTGCAACAGAATCGCTTGATGCCTGTTGCTGCTGCGCCAGCTGCTGCTGCTGCTGCTGCATAAGTTGCTGCTGCGCTTGCGCCTGCTGCTGCGCCAGTTGCTGCTGCTGCGACTGCTGCTGCGACTGTTGCTGCGACTGTTGCTGCGATTGCTGCTGCGACTGCTGCTGCGACTGCTGTTGCTGCGCTGCAGAGGCAACTCCGCTGCCGTTGATCTGGGCAATGGCAAAATATATACATAAACAATAATATTTGGGGAGACAGAGAGATAGAGAGATAGATAGATAAAGAGAGAGAGAGAGAGATATAACACGCGCGTGGAGAGAGAGAGATAGAAAGAAACGGAGAAAGAGAGAAAGATAAATGCACTATATGATTGTATGGCCTTCTCTTTCACATTGTCGTTTTTTTCATTTATTTTTTTTTGGTTTCTTTTTTCACTTTAGTTTCGGGTTTTTTCGATTAGTGTTTTTTTCTAGTTTCTGCGGTTCTTTTCGATCTATTTTTCTGTGCAGTGTATTGGTGCCTTGGTGTTTTGGTGTGTTTTCTTTTTCAGTGTAGCATACTTTTCAGGGACTCCATTGCTCAACGAAACGAGTGCCAACAAAAAAAAGAACAACAGAAAGTGGAATGACTATTGCTCGTGATTTTATGTACAACAAATGCCAGTTAATGCGCAAAACTATAAATAAATGCAATAAATTATGAAATTAAATGGAAATACCACTATAAATCTAAGTCTAATCTTTCTCTTCTAACCTATGAGCTAAAATATTTCCTAATCGTGAGCCTATTAAATTTTACTACGTAAACGTGGCGGATACGTGATTTTCTAAATGTTTTTTTTGCTGTACAATGACAAGTACTTAATAATAAATTATTAACATATAATACAAACAAATCCAACTACAGAGATTCCAAGTAAAATAAATTTCCTAGTAACCATGTCGTATACTTAATTTTGAAGATGGTGAATTGTACATGACGTATACGTGATTTTTGCAAATAAAATTTCACATATTGATTCGAAAAAAAAACTACAGTGACTATTCTAATGTCTAAATAAAGCAAATTTTGCAGTTTTTGAACACTCTTCACTCTTATTCACACTATAAATAATAATTTACACGATTCAATTTCAACCAGATAAAGATTCTTCTGTATTTCTAGGCCTGCTTAATCCTTTTTTTTTGGTAATATTTATAAAACAATCAGCAACTTACGCTTGAGTCTTTTTAGTAAATCAGTCTTTTTAACTCGATTCTGCTTGGACAGAATGTGATTCTGGACATGGAAGTTGGAAATGAAATAAAAGTTAAGTAAATAAAAAACAGAGGCATATAAAACGAAAAAAAAACAGGCGCCGTCCTTTCAAGCAAGCGAGTGTGGAGTGTGTGTGTGTGTGTCTTGTTGGTTATCGATCAATTTACAGTATCATCGGTCATCGGTAATCGGTAATCGTTAATCGTTTGTTATTGGCAGTGCAAAGCAAACAAGAGAGAGAGAGAGTGAGATGTGATTGTGAATAATACAAAAGCGTTGAATGAGAAATGATTGAAGTGCAAATGAGTGTGTGTGTGTGTGTGTGTCTGTACATTTAGTATTCTCTTAAGCAACATATTATCGAATTAATCGGAACAATCGATGATTCGATCACAACACAAATACGAGTACACAGCGAGAAACGGAGGTGGCGATTCGTTGCAGTGGTGTCGGTTTTGGCAGGGTGGTTGTAGGTGAGATAGTGATTAACATGAGACACAATAAAAAACACGAGAACACTGGAATAATTATTTAGTAGGTGATCGATCATAGCAAAGGAATACAATTGATTAAATATCGATTGATGTTATGACAATGTGTGTGAGTACGAAAAATACAGAGAGAGAAACGTATGTATATAGAGAGGGAGGCTGGGGGGAGTAATGTTTTAGTATAGTAAAGTATAGTATATAGTATAGTTTAGAGAGCGAATAAACTGGTTCGTGGTTTTTGATCGGGTTAAAACGAGAGTTAGACATATAGTAGTATTACATATGAATAATTGGTTATATATATATGTATATATATGCTTAAGCTTAGTAAACAAGTTTCTTTTTTTTTCAGCTTCTTTGGTTTTGTTATTGTTAATATATGTACAGTTGAGATTTGGTGAAAAGTTTTTTTGGGGGGGGAGGAGGGAAAAGCGCTAAGCGAAATTAGAAACGAGAAACGGATAAATAAAGACAAAAGCAATTGGCAATTGGATAGCCGGAACACACACACACATTCAATGGAACAATCGAAACGAAAATAATTGCTAACTGAACGGAGGAACAAAACCCAAGTTATCGAAAGCAGAGAAGTCGACCAGGGGGCGTGGTTGGTTTGGTTTGGTTTGGTTGGTTGTTTAGTTGGTTGGGTGGGTGGGGGTACTCCAAAATCAGGGGCAAACATTCGCGGGGGGCTTTCCTTTCCCTTAAATTTGCAGCGAACTCTCTCAATGCGAAGATCAGAGGAGGAGTGTAAACCAGAAGACAGGGGCTACTACAATGTTTACCCTTGTTAAACTTACAATCTAAATCGTACAACAATCAACATTTCGTTTGGTGACATTTCAAGGGTCACATTTTCGTTTTGCACAGTGCATACACATGGAGTAGCAAGTGGTTAGAACTGGAAAACTATCGAAATTCGTTGTTTTTTCCAGCTCTAATGTGGTGTGTTGTGGTGGTGGTGTGGTGAGTTTGGTGGGTTGTGTGTGTTCCACCCGCTTTACATTCATTTCTAGCTTAAACATTAGATTCTGTACCAGTGTGCGTGTGTTTTTTTGTTGTTGGTTTTTGCATACTAAATAAGCTAGGTTATAGTTACACATTTTATGTGGGTGTGATGGTGCTTGTTTGTTCTTGTTCTGGTTGTTGTTGTTGGTGGTGGTGGTGGTGTGTTTTGGGTGACTTGTGGTTGTAGTGGTGGTGATGGTGAGTTGTTGTTGTGGTTGTTGTGGTGGTGGTGATGGTGTAGTTGTTGTTGTTGTTGAATGATTTACCAAAGAACTTCCACACAATCACATAAAGGCAGTTGTATTGCAGCTCTTCTGCATCCGATGCCTAGTTTTTGAGGAAGAAGAAGAAGCATAGATAAGAAAAAACAAATTTTTTTGACTAAAAGAATTTGTATCGGTTTTTGTTTGGTTTCTTTTTTTTAATAGTTTTTGTTTGTTGTAATTGTTGTTTGTTTGTTTGTTTGTTGTAAATGGTGCGTATGTGAATTTTGTTGGTTGGTTTTTTGGTTTTGCATTTTTGCATTTTGCATCACATTTGGTGGCTGTAGATTGCTGTTGTTGTCGGTTTTTGTTTTTGTTTTTGGTTCTTTTCTTGTTGGTTACATTAATAATAGTTTTACGTTTACTTTTACTTGATTTGGTTGGTTGTTTTTTTTTATATAGTTATAGCTAAGACTCTACTAAGTAGGCTCTATACACAAAATGCAATTTTATTTTTATTTTTGGGTTAGTTTTAGTTTTTTGTTTTTTTTGAGAATTTGAGAAATCAACAAAATAAGCATAGATTTTGTTCTCATCTCTAGTTTCAATTTGGAAATTTGCACATCTCTAGATTTTCGTTTTCAGGTGGGTGGGGGAGAGGGGAGAGAGGGCGGTAAGGGTATCTAAGTTTACAGTTAATTCTCATTTTAGTTGTTGTTTATTTTTTTTGTTTTGCACTATTCTCTACGGCTTGCAGCAAACTAAAAGCAACAAAAGCAACGGCACAACGCAAAAAGGAAACGGCGAAAGCGAACCCGAAGGAGGAGAGAGAGAAAGGGAGAGCGGGTGGAAGAAGAGGGGTGGATAAGGGGAGCAGAGAGAAAGAGCGAGACGGAAATACAGCGTTTATGGAAGGTTCGATTTGTAGATATTCCAAACTTTCCACTTATTCCCGCATAAACGCTGCATTTTGAGGTCATCGCTCCACCAAAAACCAGGACTCCAATGCGAATCCCGATCCCATTCCGATCCTGCCTGCCTGCCTAGCGATCACTCATATTATTTGCCCAAAAACTCGCTCGCTCGCTCTTCAATTTCATCTTCATTTTCAACTCCAACTTCTCTGTTCCATGGAAAAGAGGGACACTGGACAACGAACGAACCGCTGGAAAAGTCGCTCTCTCAGTGGGTTAGAGGGGGGACTACTCCTCCGGCGCGTGGGTCATACTTACTTATCTTCTTGCCAGCGTTGCTACCGCCAACGCCGCCGCCGCCGGCTCCACCTCCTCCTCCGCCTCCGCCACCGCTCATCAGCGGGGAGACGTCGTTCTTGAGGATCCGGACACCGCCGCGCAGATCCCTCGGCTGGTACTTGATATTCGGTACCGAGAGCAAACGCTGATCGCGTGCCTTCTCCTTGAACTTTTGGCGTGCCGGCTTCTGCGGAGCTGGGGCATCGGCCAGAGGCAGGTTATTGGGTCGCTCCACCTCCACCGCCGACATCTGCTCGAAGTCCACCCGTTTGGTGGTCGGGCCGGATGAAGTGCCCGCCTCGTCGGGTGAATCGGTGGTGGAGGAGCGGAATTTACCGCGCACTGCCGGCGATGGTCCCTGTCCCTGTCCCGATCCCGATCCCTGTCCCATATTGGGCGGCTCCTCGTCCAGGCCCTGTTCATCCGCCGCCTCCTCATCTTCGGGTGGCGGCGGGGGCGTGGCACCCTCGGGCGACACCTCCTTGGGTGTGTAGAAAATGGAGCTATTCTTGAGTGACTCCAGATCGGTGTTGACATTCAGTCCACCGATCTTCATATTGACCTTCGATAATTGACGCTTCAAATTGAACGTTTTCCAGGACATGGACTTGCGTCTGTCCTGCATCTCCTGCTTGGGAGCAGCTGCTGCCGCCGCTGCCGCTGCCGCCGCCACATCCTCCCTTTGAGGACTCTTCACCATCATCGCCGCCGCCGTGGCCGCCGAACCGGTGATCAGCGTCTCCCGGGCACTATTCACCACCATGTGCGCGTCCGGGGAACTGGGCCGGGAGCCCGTCGCCGGATTGGGTGTCCCCGATTCGAGGGCATGTTCGCTGATCGCCTCCGGCACGAATTCGAGAGACGGACTATCCGGGCTGGTCGTGTCGTTCAGCTAGATATGATAGATCGGGATGTTTTTTTTTTGTTTTTTTTTTGGGTTTGGGGTTGTGGGGAAGCAGAGGGGAGCAAGAGGGGCAGAGTTTTAATTTTCTTAGTTTTCTTTGATTTATATCTCGGTTTTCTTTCGTCTTTCAAGGCAGCAAAAAGAAAAGTCGAGGGTTTCTTTAAAAAACACATTCATTGCATTTCGGTTTGGTTTTTGTTTTGGTTTTGGTTTCTGTTTCAGTTTTGGTTTTAGTTTCGGTTTAAGTTTCAGTTTTAGATTTGTTTAGTTGCTCTTTTCATTTGGCTTTTGGAGCAGCAACAATAAAACGCTTGAGAGGATGATGAGAAAGAGTGTGTTCGGAGGAGGGTGCAGAAGGTAATGAACTAAGATTTATGTATTCTATATATTCTTATATAGCTGAAGCTGTAATTTCTGTCTTAAGCTGTTTGTTTTGAACAAGTCTATAATCTTTAGAAGAAAGTCAAATTTAATTCTCATTATAATTGCGGATAATTAAATGCTTTGGATATAATACTCATAAAATTAAAGCTCAACAAGAAATGGTGGAATGCTCTTTATTTGACAGCTATATAACAAACTGAACCGATTTATTTTAATCTTTAATAGTCGGTTTTACTTCTTATTTAAAGTCTATGTCCCAGGAATTATTAAATTATGTTTTAAAACAAAAGAGCTATACTAAATATCCCATAGCCCCATGTTTAATACCAACGTTCCTATGGCAGCTATAAGATATAGTATTTGTACAGTACTTATAGTATTTTTTGAGTACCGATTTGCATGTGACTTTTAGAATCGGTCCATATTAACATAAAAAATTTTTTTTTAAAGAAATTAATCAATTATTTTTAATATTTTAAAAGTTACTTTTTCCCAATCGTTACTCTGGCAGCTATATGATATATTGTTCTGATTCCAACCGTTTCAACTTATATACTACTTGCAAAAAAAATAAGGCTCCTTTGTAAAGTTTCAGTTGGATACCCCTAAAACTAAGAGAATATTTTGCATAGAAAAAGGCGGACATGATGCTGATTAAGTATATAAAGGGTCTTTTAAATAGAGCGGGTCTATATTGATAACATAACCATTTCTGTTTGGCTTTAACACACTCGCAATCGGAGCATTAATTTCTACCGATCCTAAAAATTTCATTAAGTTTGGTTAACTAGAAAGCGCACAATAAATATGCAAAAATTACAGTGTTAATAATATCGACTCGATATATTTGAAAGACCCTTTATATACTTTAAAGGGTCAAAGAAGTCTCCTTCAAAACTAAAATACCCTCTGAAAGGGTATACAAATGTTCCATATAAACACATAATACTCTTTTGGGGGATGAAAAACTCGTAAAATGAAAGCTCAAAAAGTAGGTTGTATTATATTTCTGATGACTCTGAAGTACGTGATTTCCTCGCCAAAATTTCATTTACGAAAGCCTTCTCAACTAGGTCATGATTATATATTCATATATATATATATATATATGCACATGTGAAAAGCGGAAAAGTGAGAAAAAAGAAAGCATGGGTGTGGAGTGAGAGGGAAAAACCTATATGAATTTAAAGCACATTCCTGTTGCTGCTCTGTGCTGATTTCTTGGTTTGCTATAGTATATATATATCATTAACTGAACTCTCGCCGAAAGTGTGTGTTTTTTTGGTGTGTACATTTCTGTATTTTTTTTTGTTTATTTAACAAGGGTTAAGTTAACAAGGGGTTAGGGGGGTTTATTTTTTTGGTTTTTGGGTTGGGTTAACGGAGGGATTTTTATTGTTGGAGTAGAGTATTCGCAATTGTATCAACAATTTGTACAAGTTATATATATATATAGTAAATGACGTTTACTTGGTTTTTTTTTTGTTTTTGTTTTTAAGGGNTGTTTCAGTTTTGGTTTTAGTTTCGGTTTAAGTTTCAGTTTAGATTTGTTGAGTTGCTCTTTTCATTTGGCTTTTGGAGCAGCAACAATAAAACGCTTGAGAGGATGAGGAGAAAGAGTGTGTTCGGAGGAGGGTGCAGAAGGTAATGAATTTAGATTTATGTATTCTATATATTCTTATATAGCTGAAGCTGTAATTTCTGTCTTAAGCTGTTTGTTTTGAACAAGTCTATAATCTTTAGAAGAAAGTCAAATTTAATTCTCATTATAATTGCGGATAATTAAATGCTTTGGAGATAATACTCATAAAATTAAAGCTCAACAAGAAATGGTGGAATGCTCTTTATTTGACAGCTATATAACAAACTGAACCGATTTATTTTAATCATTAATAGTCGGTTTTACTTCTTATTCAAAGTCTATGTCCCAAGAATTATTAAATTATGTTTAAAAACAAAAGAGCTATACTAAATATCCCATTATCCAATGTTTAATACCAACGTTCCTATGGCAGCTATAAGATATAGTATTTGTACAGTATTTATAGTATTTTTTTAGTACCGAATTGCTTGTGACTTTTGGAATCGGTTAATATTGGCATTACAAAATTAGTTTCCAAAGAAATGAATTAATTATCTTGAAGATTTTAAAAGTTGTGCTACTTTTTCCCATTTGTTCCTATGGCAGCTATATAAAAAAATGATTCCGTTTCCCACCGTTACGTATTATATACTATTTTTTCAATAAATAAAGGGTCTTTCAACAAGAACGGTTCTATGTTGATGACATTGTAATCTTTTCATATTTATTGTACGCTTTCTAGTTAACCAAACTTAATGAAATTTTCAGGATCGGTAGACATTAAAGCTCCAAGCGTAGAAAACACAAATTGTTATGTTATTAACATAGACCCGTCCTTGTTGAAAGACCCTATATAGGGCCCTCTGTAAAGTTTGAGTTTAATACATTAAAAACCGAGAGAATATTATGCCTAGAAACAGAAGGACTTGAGGCTGATTAAGAATATATGTATATACTTTATAGGATCGAAGATACCTCCTTTAAAACTAAAATACCCTCTGAAAGGGTATACAAATATTCCATATAAACACATAATACTCTTTTTTGGGGATAAAAAACTCGTAAAATGAAAGCTCAAAAAGTAGGTTGTATTTCTGATGACTTTGAAGTACGTGATTTCCTTGCCAAATTTCATTTACCAAAGCCCTCTCAACTAGGTCATGATTATATATTCATATATATATATATGCACATGTGAAAAGCGGAAAAGTGAGAAAAAAGAAAGCATGGGTGTGGAGTGAGAGGGAAAAACCTATATGAATTTAAAGCACATTCCTGTTGCTGCTCTGTGCTGATTTCTTGGTTTGCTATAGTATATATATATCATTAACTGAACTCTCGCCGAAAGTGTGTGTTTTTTTGGTGTGTACATTTCTGTATTTTTTTTTGTTTATTTAACAAGGGTTAAGTTAACAAGGGGTTAGGGGGGTTTATTTTTTTGGTTTTTGGGTTGGGTTAACGGAGGGATTTTTATTGTTGGAGTAGAGTATTCGCAATTGTATCAACAATTTGTACAAGTTATATATATATATAGTAAATGACGTTTACTTGGTTTTTTTTTTGTTTTTGTTTTTAAGGGGTTTAAAAAGTCACGATTCAAAAACATTGGATGCGGCGGAGGGGATAGTATTTAATTTAGGCAACGACTTAGTTAGCTGTTATACATACACACAAATATATATATATATATATATATATAACAGTTTCTGATGCTTTGGTGTGGGTGTGTACAAAACACACACACATACGCATACGCAAGCTCAAACATTAACACAAACATACACACACACGCACAGGCAATTTGAAATTTGTTTAGTTTTTTATTAATATTGTTATTAAATTTGAAAAATAACTACGATTAATCGATGCATCAATTAATTAATTAATTATCAATTCGAATTAAGTGGAAAATTGTTGGGGTAGTGTGGTTTTGTTTACGTATTTATTGTGTTTATTTGCACGCCTTAATTGTTAATACAATTTTATATTTACATATTATTAATATTTGGTATTTATTTGTAATTGATTTTAGAAGAATAAATGTTTTTTTTTCGCCAATTTATATTTAATTTAGTTGTATTTCTTTTATTAACATATTATTTATTTTTAAGCTGCTTTTATTGTACAAATAGTTACAAATTTAAATTGAATTCAAAAATTTAATCTTTGTTCATTTTTAATTTTTATAAATACTTTAAAATATTTCTTTGAAATTTCATTAGTTATGTTATATATTTTCCCTATTTTATTTAACAATTAATAGGCGTCCAAAAATGTTAAATATGTTACAAAAAGTGTTTTTTTTTTTGTTTGTTGGAAAATAAATTAAATCTCACAGCAAACACACTCATACACTTTATTTTTTTTTGCAATCAATCAATCAATCAGTCAGTCAATAAATTAGTACAGAGTGAGACAGAAACAGAGAGAGAGAAGGAGTGAGTGAGAGAGAGAGAGAGAGAGGCAGAGGAGGAGTTTTCTTTGTTTTTGTTGTTAATGTTGTTTTAGTTGTTTCTTCTTCTTTATATATATATATTTTTAATTGTTATTCATGTTTCTTGGGTGTTCGCTAGGCTTGTTTTTAATTTGATTTTTTTTGTTTGTTTGTTTATTATTCTTCAGGCACAACACAGATCAAATCAATTCAAATCGAATCAAACTCGAAATCAAATCGAAACCGGAGATCGCATCAAATCGGATTACAACAATCAAAAAAGGCCACCAATCGATGGATACATATATATATTCAATATATATATATATATTGGATACAGGAAAAATAGGAAACAAAATCAAAATCAAATCAAATACCATACACCAGACAAAAAAAAAAAGACTCCAATCAATTCCAATTCAAAATTGTAGGCAAAAGCTGCGTGCAAAAGAAAGATTTATGATTTTGTACCATGCGTTCACTTGGAGAAAGGGACAGATATAGAGGCAATTAAACAGAAATAGAGATACACACAGAGAGAGGGAGACAGAGACAGAGAGATAGAGACAGAGAGAGGTAGGTAAAACACAAAAAACTGTAGCCAATATAGTTTCGAAAGAGATGGATAGATTGGCTTTGGCTCCATAACGAAAGAGATAGCTATAGCAGCGGGCCATTGCTTTCGAAAGAGCTGGCTATACAGCGCGTTACGAGTATCTAAACAAAAAAAAAGGAACGCACAAAGCTAGTTCTATTACTAATTGTTCAGTTAGATATAACTATTTGCTTGCTGCACGTGTGTGTGTGTGGGTGTGTTTTGGATTTTTTTTGGGATATTTATCGGTTCTAATTACTAATTATTATAATGGTGGTGGGGGATAATGCCACATAAATGCAAGACGGTGACAGCGACAGCGAGAGAGAGAGAGAGATAGAGAGCGAGAGGGAGGGGGATAACTAAGAGGGAGAGGCGAGAACAAAAACAAGAAAAACACAAACCAAAACAAAAATCTCATCGGCTACAAAAAATGTTTCTAAAAAATAGTTAGCTCGTACATACAATTATGTTTAAATATATAAGTATATATATATGTATATAAATAGTATATTTCGATATATAATTTCGATTGTTAATTAGTGATACGTAAAAATTTCGTTCGTTATGTATTAGGTAAATAAAATATCGGTATGCATATATAAGATTCAAATATATAGTATGTAGTAATATATGTCTAGATAAATACGGAGTATGTAGCATGTGGCAAATGAGCTGAGCATTTGTCTGGGTCAGTATACGGATGCTGTACTGTACGGTACGGTACGGTACAATACAATACTGTACTGTAGCATACTTATGTGGGCGAATACTTTTCGGTCTGTCTGTGTCTTTTTTTTATTATTCGTTGTTGTTGTTGTTGTGTGTGTGAGAGTGATTAGTGTGTTCTTTCAATTCAAATCAAATCAATTAAATTTAATTCGAATTCGAACCATTGGTCTCTGTCTTTTACAACGTTTATGCGCATTTTAATGTTATCGATAAGATTCGATTATTTCGATAGGTGAATTGTTTAATTTAGTTGGTTAATTGGGAAGTTAGTTGTAGTATATATTTAGAATTTAAGATTTTTATCATAATTAAAGAGTTATCAAAGGGAGTTCGATAAATAATTTAGTTAAAAATTGTATACGATCAGTTCGATAGATTTTTTTAATTGGAAATACAGATCAAGAGGTCTAAAGTTAGTTAATTTTATATTTAAGCAAAGAGCTGGCGCATAAACGTTTTTTTTCGAGTATTCAATTGTATGTTTTGTACCCGGTTCACTGCGTTAATTCGGTAATTATTCAGTTAAATTCGGTTACATATATAGGTTCTAGATATATAAGTCTCGTTGGCGGAGAGACAGCGAGACAGCGAGAGAGAGTGAGACAGAGAGAGAGAGAGACAGAG
The DNA here is from genome assembly GCA_021224005.1 of Drosophila setifemur. Lineage (NCBI taxonomy): Eukaryota > Metazoa > Arthropoda > Insecta > Diptera > Drosophilidae > Drosophila > Drosophila setifemur. The sequence continues at coordinate 7,994,309 of JAJJHY010001290.1, forward strand.
AAGACAGAGAGAGAGAGAGAGAGAGGACACTTACCTGATCTGAGCTGGGCGATCGGCTCTGCTCCTCTTTGTTCTCAATGCGTTTCGGACTTTTTGGTGTTCGCGAGTAAGGATCATGTGCGCCATACAGATCGGGGCATGCAACACTCAATAGGCAAATTTTTTGGATTATATCAATTATGACAAGTCCATATTCGGTACCATAAGCCATTCTAAAAACAGAAAATATTCATATGTATTTCCGAAAAATCAACTGCATACAAATCAACGTCACAAAAAATGCGGATCGGAATAATCATTAAAAAAAAAAAACAAACATAATTATAACAAAAATGGAAGTCAAGATAAATGTGAAAGAAGAAAATGAGAAAACATTCGAAACAAGTCAAAAAAAAATTAAGTTATTAAAAATATTTAAAAGGCCACTAAAAATACCAAATATTGCAAAAAGTCTATTTCATCAAATAATACTACATATAATGCAAACAAAGTTTTGACTATCTTTACTCTATTAATATTCATTATTATTACCAAACCAATTTTCCAATAAAATCTGTGATATATTCATAAATCAAAAGAAATACTAAACTCAAGATTTAGATTTAGTAAATTCGATAAAAAACAAAGCAATACCCAAAAAAAAGTAATCAAAACACGGAAAGGAAATATACTATTCAATATAGAATCCAATAACTGAAGGACAAATGAATTATATTTCGATGCGCCGCAATCACACACGCGCACACACCAGGCACTAAAATAACGATTCAGTTCGGTTTCTCAGTTCAGTGGGGTTTATAGTTCTGGGCTCTCGGATTGTTCAGGTTGAATATATATATATATATATACGTTCAGTCGGAGGGCGGTTGTATTTGGTTTCGTTATTAACCAAGGCTGCTTGGTCTGCTTGCAACTGTTGCATACTACGGAATACACAACGCAAACAAATTCAAATTCAAATTCAACAAAAAGCGGTGCTGCTTGGGGGCGGGGCAGAGGCAGAGGCGGAGGCGGAGGCAAAGGCGGAGGCTTAAGGGGGGCTAAAACACTCCCTTTTCCGTTTATTTTATTCGGCTACGTCTCAGGCGCATTTTTTGAGAGAACGTCATGCATATACGAATACAAACTAGACTACGTCTAAGTATTTTTTTTTTTGGTTTTTTTTTTTTTTTTTT
>JAJJHY010001290.1:8005437-8025872 GCA_021224005.1 Drosophila setifemur
GGTGGGGAAGGGGAAGGGGGAGGTGGAGGTGGCATAAGTCCTCATGCGAGTACATACTAAAAAATGTAATCTGCTAAATGTAAATACCTCAACAGCACCCCTCCACCCCCACTTCCCCCCGCGCGCGCGCTTTTAATGGAGCAAAATTTGCATGGAAATTGTAATGTCCTTTTTTTGTTGAGAGCGCGCTGTTGCCATTATCAATAACTCAGCAAAGTAGGCAATAAAAAAACAGGGGCCGAAGGAGAGAGGCGAGGAGAGAGAGCGAGCCAGGCTGCACAGAGAGCGGGCAAGAGAGAGAGAGAGAGAGCAACTCTTGCGTCATGTGTGTTGGCCGAGTCCAATAAGAAACTTGTTGGGCCAAGCGGGCGAAGAAATGTTCTGATAAGAATCCACTGATGAGAGGTGGGCAAGGGAGATGGAGAGATTGGAGTGGTGGGAAAGGGAGGGATAGGCGAGAGACGGGGGGATAAGCACAAAGCTCCAGTGATTCATCTGGAGCAAATAAACAACGGCAACAACAAAGGCAGCGGCAGCGCTTTAACGATTCCGATATTAAACACGCAAATTCAAACATGTTGTCATACTTCCAATAGGAATTTGCATTCTCACACAAACACACACACACACACATAACAGAGCGCGCAGCACGAGAAAAAAAAACACAACATAACATCATCAGTGGAAGTAGTAAAACAGTAAAAACAGCAGCAACGGTACAACAACAACAACAACAACAACGACAACAACAACAACGACAACAACAACAGCCACTAGAGAAGTTCACGAATTCCACAGCCACCGCAACACCGCACACACNCCTCCACCCACGCCCACCTGTTTCATGGCGATTTTCTCCGCTCCACTTTGCTAATTCTTGTTGCTGGCCTTTTTGTTGCCCGTTTCTGGTCTTTTGACATTCACCGTTGCCAGCGTTGACACTTGTCGCTGCTGCAATCCAACCGTAAAACGAACGAAAAACGAGAAAAACGCAAATGCAAAGGCAAAAGGCAACGCAGCCAAAACGCGACGCAGAAATTCGGTTCCGTTTTTATTTGACAACAGTTGGTGTGACCAGCTGCGGCGATTGCGAATCTCCCACTAGGTCAGTTAACAGTTATCCAGGGCTGCACAGCTACCGCTTAACAGAATGTTAGCCACAAATGTTAGAGAATGGTTTTTCGAAAGCTCAAATTTAACTAATATTTAATTATTGAATGGATAAACTAATATTAATAATAAATTTATTATTAATCTGAAATAATAATAGTTTAATCTGCAAGTCAGGAATTAATTCACTCAACTGCTATATTCGTAAATATAATAAATATATATTTTATTGAACCGAAAATTGCTGAATAAAGAAATTAATAAGAAAAATTTGTCAACTACATTTGTAGTTTGTTTTAATATTAATCTGAAATAATTAATTAGTTTAATCTTTAAATCAAGACCTAAATCAGACAACTGCAATAATCGTAAATTATATATTTAATCAGTGAGCAGATTTACAAGAATCTTCCGCTTGCCGGGAAAGTTGTAAATTAAATATTTAAACTGATATAAAAATATTAATAAATAATCAAAAAGTAATCAACATTTCAGAGGTTTAATTTCAAAAATTACATTTATTTTGGTCGCTCAATGGAATTTACAAAACATCATTTTGGGAAATTGTTTAAATCATAAAAAAAGCTTTGAAAAATAGTTTCTTTTATGGGAAAACTCTTCTCCAATTGTAATATTCCATTTATAATATTATAATAAAACAAAACCATTACATATATTGTACATTTCAGGAATTGAATATTTTGAAAAGTTAATATATTTCTTTGTTATGAAATGGTTTTTCGGTTTTTCGGTTGCAAATCACAGTTACAACATTTCACTATGTTTTCAATACAGCTATGGAAATGAAATACTCGCGGCGTCCATCATTCTATGGAACACGTCACTACGACCGGGACACGACATCGTTGTCCACGCTAATAAATAGTCATTTGCTAGTTCTTTCGCTTTTGGGTGGGGGTCACGCCTCGCTCCTACGCTGCAGCTGCCCGTGGAGCAGCCACTCGCGTCCGCCAGGTTGCTGGGAGCGCTCCAGCAGCTCCTCCAGCCGGCGAGCTAGTTCCGGAAGGGGTTTCTCCTCCTCCTTCGAAAGTATGCCCTGGATCTCTTGGAGAAGAGCCCCGCGCAGTAGTTGCGGCTCATCCTCTTCAATGAATCTGCGAACGCTGGCCACCAGCTCCTCGAGATGCTCATCCACGGCGCCGGGAAATAGCTGCTCCATGGCAGCGGCCAAATTAAAGAGGTACTCGCGATTGGGGCCACTGGGACCGGCGGAGCTGAAGATTTGCCTGGCTATGCAGGACACCTGCCACACATGCCCCGCATACGAGTCGTTGGCCTGGGTGGCCACATACATGATGACCTGGATGGGGTCAGAGCTGGAGCTGGCGCCGGTTTCCTTTGGGTACTCGTGGAACTCCAGGCTGCACCTCTCGTAGCCGTTCTTCTCCCTGTAGTCCAGGTGGTCCAGAACGGCGCCCTTCTGCTCGGCCGCAATGCGATAGGCCACACCGTAAACGCGATCCCGGTTAGGATCACCCGGCAGAAGGGTCACCACTCGACCCGGACGCTCCGGTATCCCCCGGTGATCGATGCTGTGCTGGTAGAAGCGCCTCTTGAATCCCCAAACGAAACCGCGGCGCCGATCGATGTAGGGGAAGTCTGCCTTCCACACCAGCGATCCGTAGCCGAAGATCCAAACATCCGCCTCCGAGGGTGCCGGTGGCACCTCCTGATTGCTGGCCACCGCATCGAAGCTGTGCAGTAGATTCGTTTCCTTCTTTTTCGATTTGCTTTCCAGCGGTTCGGCGAAGAAATCGCTGTATATTTTGCCGGCTAGCTGGGAGCACGGTGCTCCGCCGTCGACTGCGCGCAATCCCTCCAGGTAGGCCAACATCACCAGCAGGTACGGCCTTCTCTCAAGCCAAGTAATTGGGAAATAAAACTCCAAGCAGCTGGAGCAAAGGCTTTAACAGTGGCACTTTTAATGCTATGTTAATGCTATGTTAATGCTATGTTAATGCTATGTTAATGCTATGTTAATGCTATGTTAATGCTATGTTATTGCTCTGTTAGGGTTGTCAAATGGTTGGGGGGAGAGAGAAAAAGCTGTTGTATAGAAATTATTTGGGAAATATTCTTAGGCCTTGGTTTTATTATATGTGTGTTTATTTAATTTTTTAAGTTTTTTTTTTTAATTTTTTTTCCCTTATTAGCTAAAAATTAAATTAAAACACCATTAATATCACAGCTGCCCAGAATTTTGGTTTAGTTTTAGTCTATAAAAATAGCTATAAGATTAATTTTGTATATTTAAAAGGCAAAAAAAAACAAAACAAAATAAAAACAATTTGGGGTTTCATTAAAGAGCCCCCTAATAAAGAGCCCCTTTATATATTGCATATTTTGAATTCTTCTATTTAATGTTTATTTTCTGCCCCTTTTTACTTATACATCTTCTGTATCTTGAATTTAAATACTAATATTAACACACAACCAACTAAAAGTAGGTTAAACTTGTTTATTCACATTAAACAATTAAAAATAAACCCTGTTAGAAAGCCAGCTTGAATAAAAAACCAACCCTGGCAACCCTGTTCAAGCACTGTTAAGCTCTGCTACGAACAGCTGTTCGAAGCTCTCCATCTCGCTCGCACCCACATCGCTGCCCAATGGCAACAGCAAAGACAACAACAAAAGCCGCAAATTAGCATAAACAAATCGGATTCCAAATCGGAATTCGCTCTAGAAAAGAAGAAAGAAAAACACCCCCTTACGTGCAGCAGAGAAAGGAGCCACCACAATGTCCGGCAAGGACGATCGATCCAAGGAGTGAGTGGCAACGTAACAATCGCAGAACGCTTTTCCTAAACGAGTTTCCAATTTCATTCAACTGACAGCAAGCGAAGGAACATGAAGCAGTTCGGAGGAGGCCATCACCACAAGAAGGACCAAGGACGCTCCACGACCTCGTCGGGCTCGCCGCCACCGCCCTCCTCCCGTCGCAGCATGGTGGATGTGGCCGATTCCAGTGACGAACCGCGATTTGCACGCGGCCGAGGGAATTGGCAGGGTGGAGCAGGAGCTGGCGGAGGATTAGGTGGCACTGGACGATCCTCGCTGGCGCCGCAGAGGAACCGGGATCTGCTGGACACGCTGCCCAGCGACATGGACGATGTGGAGGAGCTGGGATTGGATGGGGCGCCCATCGATGAGAATGCTCGGGCTCAGCTGCGTGCCGGGGATTTCCAGCAACTGGCGCAAGTGCCGAGCTTGGGCGGCGGTCACTTCACCTTCGGCTCGGAGAAGGAGTGGACCCAGGTGGCCGAGGGGCAGACCAAGCTCCACACCAAGGCGGCAGGTGGCTACTTTACCCTCAATCTGACTCGCTTAAATGCTGGCCTGCAGACCATTCCCTTCTACAAGCGCATGGACTATCCATCGACGATGTTCACCCGCCAGCAGATCCATGTCCAGGAGCAGGCGGCCAAGCGGGCGGAGGCCATGTATCAGCAGCGGATCCTGAGGAACTCGAATGGCAGTGCCACCAAGTCCCGGGCTGGATCCGGTAAAGCTACCAAGGACTCAGCAGAGAAACCTTCCGATCCTGCTGTTGCTCCTGCTCCTACCGTTGTTCCTGCTCCTGCAGCTACCACACCCAACGAACCCGATGAGCTGGACGAACTGCTGGCCATGACCAACACCCAGCTGGATATCCACGGACCCATCACCATGCCCATGCCCATGCCCTTGGTGCAGCCGGCCACGCCTTCCTCCGCGGCCAGCAAGAACGACGTGGAGCAGTGGCTGGACTCCGTTTTGGATGAGTGAATCAGCAGCGTCTTGACCCAAAGGATTAAGGATTAAATTACACTCCCACAGCATTTCGAAATTGTTCCGCCCACACGCGAGCCATTAAAATAATCAAGAGCTTAGCTTTAAAGACTGCTTTTTTTTACTTTAAAAACAAAATCAGGACAGGGGTAATTTTTTTGTTCTCTTCCTGTTCAGGTTGTAAATTAAGGAAAAATCGTAACTTAACTGTGAGGGTAATTATATTTAAAATTAAAATTTTTATATAATTCAACTTTGGATTTTGGGAGCAGATTTTAAAGCTTCTTTTGGTTGTAATCAAAATAGTAACAATATTTTTAATTAAATTGTTTGTTTTCCAAGATAACTAAACTCCAGGCTTAAACTACAAATATAAATATATATTATTCTGCAAGGTTTTACTATATGTTTTAGATACCTATTAAATAGTTAGAGCCTTCCGTTTTTATACCCTTGCTGAGGGTATTATAATTTTGACCAGAAGTTTGTAAAGCAGCGAAGGAGACGTCTCCGACCCTATAAAGTATATATATTCTTGATCAGCATCACCAGCCGAGTCGATCTAGCCATGTCCGTCTGTCCGTCTGTCTGTCTGTCCGTCTGTCCGTATGTCTGTCCGTCCGTCTGTCGGTTGCTATGTAAACTAGTCTCTCAGCTTTAAAGCTATCGGGCTGAAACTTTGCACCGATCCTTCAATCTGTTGCAGGTAGTATATAAGTCGGAACGGCCGGAATCGGAACTCTACATCACATAGCTGTCATACGAACGATTGGAAAAAAGTGCCATAAATTCGTCATTTTTCAAGATAATTTTTAGGGAAACTCTTCTTAAACTCTATTTTGACTAATCCTGCAAGTTTCATCAAAATCGGATCACTATATCCTATAGCTGCCATAGGAACGATGGGAGAAAATGGGTCATTGAGCATAACTCTGGTGTTTTTCAAGACAAATAATTCATTCCTGAGAAATATAGTTTTCATAGACATAACAGCCGTTTTAGAAAATTAAAAACCCAAAAATCGGATTACTATATCGTATAGTTTTAAAGCTTTCTTTTAGTTGTAATCAAAATAGTAACAATATTTTTAATTAAATTGTTTGTTTTCCAAGATAACTAAACTCCAGGCTTAAACTACAGACATAAATATATATTATTCTGCAAGGTTTTACTATATTTTTTAGATATAGTAAACTATTAAATAGTTAGAGCCTTCCGTTTTTAATATATAGTAACTCCCGACCGCATTAGTTTACGTCTTCATTAGGACTTCCAAAAATTAATTAAATTAGCATAATAATTAAAGTATTTAAAGGTATATTATCAAACAAAGGAAAATAGTTACAGTCACATATTTTTGGAACGTGTTAATCAATAGAAAATAATACTTTTTTTTATCAACACTTATAAAATAAATATTACTTTGTTTATATTTGTTTACCTATATTTTTTGTCTTGTATTGCATATAAATTTATATACTATGCATTAAATAAACAAAATTGAGATATTTGTTTTATATTTAAAGATATTAAATTTATGTGAACCAATAGATTAAATAATTTAGCAATGAAATAACAACTATTCTTTATTGATTATCATTTGAAAAGCCTCACAATCTTTTATATATTAATGTGATAGATCACATTAGATTTTTATAAATATCACTTGAATAAATCGATAAAATCACGCTTTCGAACTTTAGAAAAGTTACGATAGTTTCTTTCCAACACTGGGACGATCGCTTTCAGCCAAGTTGGCAGGACGAGTGGAAGAACTCTCTAGAAATCCCCGTGCAACTCTGTGCGAGGTTTCCTTATTCCTGAAGGCCCGACTAAAAGTCTTTTCGGTTCGACCGGTGGTCGAGATTACATTGTTTGTGAATTAGTGAGTTTCAATTAAATAGTGCATAGTTTTATCGAACTTTTCTGGTAAGTCAACTTCTTTTTTTTTATTATTATTTCCAAGAATTCGCGCAACAATTTCTCAAACTTCTCAAAAGAATTTCGTTTCGGTTTTGTGTCGGTTCTTCAAACATTTTAGTGGCTTTTCGTTAGATATTCAAGTTTTCGATTAAATTGTGGAAATATTTGTCGCGTTTGTTGAGTATTCCCGATTTGTGTCCGAAATAGTGATAAATCCTCCTCAAGAGTTAAAGATAACCTCTGATAATTAGATATTCTTTATTTTCTGTTAGATATAATTATGCAATTTCCTAATGTCGTCCGATCTGAAGATAGAATTTACACTTCGGTTGAAAACTAAGAACATAACCTCCAAAAAGAACTTGCCTCAAGTGGCAACATAACCTGAACCGAAGTCGTCAACTCATTTTTTATTTCCAAGAATTCGCACAACAATTTTAAAGTTCAAAAGAATTTATTTACGGTTTTGGGTCAATTCTTCAAACATTTTAGTGGCTTTTCGTTAGATTTTCAAGTTTTCGATTAAATTGGGGAAATATTTGTCGCGTTTGTGGAGTTTACGAGATTTTTGTGTCCCAAATAGTGCTAAATTCCCCTCAAGAGGCGAAGATAATTAGATATTCCTTATTTTCTGTTAGAAATAATTAAGCAATTTCATAATGTCGTCCGATCTGAAGATAGAATTTACATTTCGGTTGAAAACGAAGAACATAACCTCCAAAAGAACTCTTGAAGTGGCAACATAACCTCCAAAACTAACCTACTTCAAGTGGCAACATAACTTTCTTTTTTATTTTTACGTCAGTTCCTCGAACATTTTAATGGCTTTTCGTTAGATTTTCAAGTTTTCGATTAAATTGTAAAAATATTTGTCGCGTTTGTTGGGGATTCCCGATTTTTGTGTCCCAAATAATGCTAAATCCGTCTCAAGAATTGGAGATAACCTCTGATATTCTTTATTTTCTGTTAGATATAATAATGCAATTTCATAATGTCGTCCGTTGTGAAGATAGAATTTACACTTCGGTTGAAAACGAAGAACATAACCTCCAAAAAGAACTTGCCTCAAGTGGCAACATAAACTGAAACCAAGTCAACTCATTTTTTATTTCCAAGAATTCGCGCAACAATTTTAAAGTTCAAAAGAATTTAGTTTTGGTTTTGTGTCAATTTTTTAAACATTTCAGTGGCTTTTCGTTAGATTTTCAAGTTTTCGATTAATTTGGGGAAATATTTGTCGCGTTTGTTGAGTTTTCGAGATTTTTGTGTCCGAAATAGTGCTAAATTCTCCTCAAGAGGTGAAGAAAACCTCTGATCATTGTATGTTCTTAATTTTCTGTTAGAAATAATAATCCAATTTCATAATGTCGTCCGATCTGAAGATAGAATTTACATTTCGGTTGAAAACGAAGAACATAACCTCCAAAAATATTCTATTTCAAGTGGCCAAAAATATCAAACTTCAAGTGGCAACATATCCTGAAACCTAAGTGAACTTCTTTTTTATTTTTGGATCAGTTCTTCAAATATTTTAAAGGCTTTTCAGTAGATTTCCAAGTTTTCGATGTAATCATAAAAATATTTTTCGCGCCTAGTTGAGTTTTCGCGATTTTGTCGCCCCAAATAATACAAAATCGTCCTCAAGAGTTGCAGATAACCTCTGATCATTAAATTTAATTTCACAAAATCGTCCGATTTGCATAAAGAATTCAAATTTCGGTTCAAAACGAAGAACATAACCTCCAAAAAGAGCTTACTTCAAGTGGCAACATAACCTGAAACCCAAGTGAACTTTTTTTATTTCAAGAATTCGCGCAACAATTTCAGAGTTCAAAAAAATTTGCATTAATAGTTCCGGTTTTGGCTCAGTTATTCGAACAATTTAGTTGCTTTTCAATAGTTTTTCAAGTTTTTGATTAAATCGTAATAATATTGTCGCCGGGTAGAATATAACCAAAATAATTTACTTCAAATTGCAACAAAAATTTTTTTTGGTGCTCAAAATCTTCACCAAAAATACAATATTTCTTCCTCGAAACATAACCCCCAAAAAGATTTCACTTTAAGTGGCAAAATAACCAGAATTTATTTTTATTTGAAAGTGCAGTTACAATAGTACAATATTTATTCAGTAACTCACAAAATCTTCGAAAACGGTTATAGAATATCATATTTTCATAGTTTTTCCTCGAAACTGAGAGCTTAACCTCTAAATTTTCGTCACCAAGTGGCAACTCCATAATTTTTTTTTCGCTTGCATAACCTCAAGTTTTTGGCATGACCTCAATTATTTTTTTGTGTTGAAGTAAGAGCTAAACCTATAAAAATAGGTGAATATATGTATCGTGAACACATCGTGTGGCTTCCTTAGATGCTCCTTCCATCCATTTGGGATGAGGACACTTCTCTTTCCCATTTCTTTCGTCGAAATCGAAGACCTAACCTAATATTTTTTTTTTCGTAAACTTTTTTTTTTTTTTTTTTTAATTGTGGTTAGCCTATAAAAATATTTGTGTATTCGATATATATTAGTGGCTTCCTTAGAAACTCTTTTTTCCTCATTGAGCATCCTTTTGGATGGGGACATATTTCTTATTTTCCGCATTTCTTCCGTCGAAATCGAGAACCTAACCTCAAAATTCTCCGTGTGGCAACTTCTTCATATTTTTTCGGGTACTTTTTTTTCGATTTGAGGTTAGCCTATCCGAAACATATTTGTGGCTCCCTTAGATCCTCTTTCCACCCCCCTATTCACCCCCCTTCGTTTGGGTGAGGGCACTCTCCGCCTGGTAGCACTTGATCATGTGGCCATGGAGCAGCTGCATCAGTCCGCAGACAGCTTCTAGTATAACCAGGCACTCCTCCAGCTGGCTCAGCTCCCTCTCCACCACCATCTGCGGACGCAGTGCCTCCACAATGGCGATGAGCCAGCGAAATAGAATCGCTGCATCCTCCTTGGACAGCTGCAGCATCTCCTCGGGCATCCCAGCCTCCTGGCATAGTTTCTGACCCTGCTGCCCACCCAATGGTCCAATGACCAGAAGCGACGTGATCAGCCTCACCACCAGATGAAGGGCGTGCAAATAGGACTCCAGGTAGATACGTGGATTAACCACGGCCACGACCAGGAGCAGCGTAGTGTAGGGACGCAGACGGTGCGAATCCAGGCCGAGATCGGCCAGGCGAGCCAACATAGCCCAGAGCAGGCAAGTGCCCACCACCCGGGCCATGGTGCTCAGGGGGCTGGCCAGGCGGCAGCAGAGGATCAGGTTGAGCATCACCGCAGAGTCGTGGGCATCGACCAGGTTTAGGATCTCCACGCACAGTTGGTGGACCTGGGTTCGGGGAAGAAGCAGCAAGGAGCAAATCTTCGGGTTATAAATTTCCGGCCAACAATTTTTAGAAGAATCTAAATTTTCTGGTTAACAATTTCCGTGAAAACAGATTTTCTCAACAAAAGTGTTTGATATTTTAAATAATTTTCGATTTGAAAAGCAAGTTTCTTGGAATAGTTATCCTCCTGTATCTTTTTTTTTTGGTATCAAATCTTTTTTTTTTTAAGTATTTAAATTTAACCAACGCAAAGATAGATATAGATACTCACATGGGTTTCCTCGGTGCATGCTAGATAGTCAAAGCAGCGCTGCAGGAAGAGTGTCCTCTTCCCCAGAGTGCCCGGCATGTCCTCGTGGTGGAGGAGATAGACCATCATCCCGGCCACATGGACAGCGGCCAGTTGCTCGGCCCCGAATTCGATCTCCTCCTGCCTGAGCAGCTGCTCGAAACCGGAAATGATCTGTGGGTTGGAGTACTAACTTAGTATTCGATCCTGGTTATTTATACTCGTATGTTAGCCAAGAACCCACCTCGAGGACATTGCTGGTGCCGTAGATGAAGTAGCACTGCTCCCTGATGACCGAGTTGCCAATGGTGCGACGCAGTTGCTCCAAATCGAAGCCCTGGGGCCGCACCATGTGTCCAAGCGAATATTCAGCCATTTGATTTTTGGGGGGTTAGTCCAACTGGGAGGTGGAAGTGGAGGAAAATTAAATAGGTTCGAGGATGATCATCTGTCACCTCCAGCATCATCTCCTCCAGCAAATTAGTGAAGGAAGGATGCAAAGGATGCAAATGGCCAACGACATTTTAATGAGCCTCTCCCCAAGCAGCATTTTGACATGTTTTTTCAAAACGTCGTCTCTTTGGCCAAAAGACTCAGTACAGTGGGTATTCGATAAGTGGAACCCCAGGGATTTAGGGGAGTTTCTTAAGGGGTTTCATAGTACTTGAAAAAATTCGTATTTTAATTTAGTTTCGATACTTTTGTTTAGTAAAATGATTTTAAAATCATTTTTGAATTTAGGCACTTTTCCAAATTGTTCAATTTAAAATTCGAATTTTGTTCTACTAGAATTTTTTAATAGGCTCCAAAATCAGTTTTTAGATTTTTTAATTAATTACTTGCAGTTTTCATATTTTTAGATAGCGGTTTAAGAAATATCGAATTAATAGATATTCCACTGTAGCTAAGAAATTCGTAGTGCAAAAAAGGACTTTCATATGTTTATTTTGCTTGTGCATGGAAATGTCCTTGCGCTGTTTTTTTCCTCCTGTTTTTTTTTGTTTTTTTTTTTCGCTTTTTGCCTGCTCGCAAAATGCAAATGCACGCGCGATGTGCGCATTTTAGCATAAAAGTCACCTTCTCCGTCATTTTTATATTTTATTTTATATTTTTCATAGGGATGGCTTCGCCTTTTTTTTTGTATTTATTTATATTTTACCTGCCGCTTGAAGTTTCCTTGCGCACTTGCGAAATATCTGCTCATTATGCATTCATATTTCGCAATTACTTGCACACACAAAGAAAAAATGTAGCATGGCTTTCGCAAACCGAATATGGGAATACTCTTTCCTAATGCAATTATCCTTTGTTATCGAAGATATAGGGGGGATATAGAGAGATTTTAGAGGTCTGTATATAAAATATACTTTTTTTTGTTTTGTTTTGGAAGAAGGTTTTAAAAAGGTTTTTTAGTTTAAATTTAATTTTGAGTTTTTCTATAATAGCTTTAGAGAATATATTTGTAGAGAGAATATAGAGAATATATTTGTAGAGAGAATATAGAGAATATATTTGTAGAGAGAATATAGAGAATATATTTGTAGAGAGAATACTAGAGAGACAATAGAGAATATATTATAAAGGATATAGAGAATATTAAGAATTTAGAGTATACTTCGATTAAAATAATATAATTTACTCCAGATAGTGTATAAAAACACACATACACTCACACCTTCACCCACACCCACACACAGATAAAGAGGCGGTAAAAAGCGCAAGAGGTGCGAAGGAGACGGCACTAGAGCCTTAACTGTCAACGAGTCTTTGTGTCTCTTTCTCCGTTGCTTGGCCTTTTCTTTCCGTTTCCGACTGTTTTTCCCGTGTTTTTTCCCCGTTTTTTTTTTTGTATATTTATTTATTTAGATATATTTTCTTTTTGGTCGCTTGCCCCATTTGCGTGCAGAAGACGACGGCGTCCCCATTGAAATTTCCATATTCACATTTTTAATTATGCGCCGGCATGAAAAGATTAACAACTTTTTTAGTCCGCCAAGTCAGTCGTCGTCACCTTTGTGTGCGTTTTGGTTTTTTAATTATGCATATTTGCTGGGCAAAAGAGACCCCCTCCCCCCACATAACCTCACTTTGCGGTTATGTTTGGCTGCAGAGTGAGGTTAGGCACGGCCCTGCACTGCTTGCAGCTCTTTTTTATTGCACAGCAGCCAATAAGTAATGCCACTTAGGCAAATCAGCTTGCCCTTCGATTGGGATCTGATCTCTCTGATCTGATTTGCATGGAATTAGGAGGTATAATGTACAAAGTATCTGTATCTGCATCTGCGACAAGTGGAACAACAACCCACAACCCCCAACCCAACCCAACCCTTGATGTCGCAATCACGGGCACTTCAATTAGTCGCGATAAAAGGCGCTAAATTAGCGAGGGTTGTCCGGCGAGTTCGAAGGGAAAACAGTGGCACTACAGTCGAGCATCGTTTTAAGGAACTTCTTTGGAAAGGGAAACTTAATCTTTCGTGTATTAAAATTTTAAATTTGTTATATTAAAGTAAAAGAATTAGAGAGAAATAGGAGTTATTAATAGAAATTTAACTTAACTTTAGAAAATTGTATCTTAAATAAAGGTATAATATAATTTAGTTTGGGTAGTAAATAAAATTAACTCCAATATGTGATTATAAAGAAGAGATAGCTATTTTTTAAATGGAAAATAATTAAAGCTCATAAAAAATAGCTTCAATAAAATAATCATACAAATTTTAAAATGGGTTATTTAATAAAATAAATTAAAGGATATATGTACAAATAGGTAGACATATAGATAGACATAGATAGACATATAGATAGACATATAGATAGATATAAACAGAAAGGAGCAGAAAGAAAAAAAGTAAATAATAAACTCGCTAGACTCGGAAAAATTACTCAAGAACTTAAGTTTATGCATTAAAATTTCCGAAATAATATTCGAAAATATTATTTTAAAATAATTCCCGTATATCGAAGTTCCCCTGTGAGAAATGAATAATCATATCGAGGTCGTGTCGCCGCTTCTGCTGATGACAATAATGACTGACAATGACAATAACAATAACAATAACGAACGATAGCCATGATTATGATGACAAGTGGCGAGAGCTGTGTTCTCAGTGTAAGCAGAGCTACCCTTTAATTTTCTGGGATTGATGAGGAGTTTTGTGTGTGTAACCAATCTGTGGATTTTACGCCTAATTTAAGGCAAATTGTTGACATAAATGTGGGACAAACCAACCAACCATCCACCCAAACAACCAAACCCCTCCCCCTGCCCTCCCCCTACTCAACCACTTTTTCCCACCGAAAAACCATTTCCAAATCCCTGTTCCTGTGACCTCGGGGGCTTTTCACGTTTTCACGACGACAAAAGCCAACAGATTTTCATATCATTACAAGTTGCCAGGGTTTGGGAATTGCGATTTTAGATTCCAGATTTCAGAGTTCAGATTTCGGTGTGGGTTTCCCTTTTCTGCTGTGTTTGTGTCGCTAATGAAGTTGTGTTTTGTGTGGTGTTTGCACAAATGTTTGTTTGGGTTATGCAAATGATAAACAGAGAGAGAGAGTGCAAGTGAAATCCCACACCCCCGTGTCCACCATTCCCACCCACCAATTATGGTTAACTTTTGTTTATCATCATCACCACTTGTCGCGGGATTGGAGTGGAGTGGAGCAATCCGAGATGGGGGGAGAAAAAACGCACACCTCATATATACAAACTCTTGGCTATTTGGAAGCGATATCCCCTTTTGTTTGGTTTTCCGCGGAAGCTCTCAAATTTTGATATGCTCCATGCTCCAAACAAAAGAATTCTTCAAGGAAATTTGTTCAGTTCAGCATTTAAGTTTCTGATTTTTGCAAGGTTCTCAGGTATTTGCAGTTTAAATATTTAAGTTAGGAACAAGAGAGAAGTCTGAAGTCCAATAATTTGATGAGCAATGGGTATACATACATATATGTGATATAGTAAGGATTATATAATTCATTCAAAATGAGTATATATTCATATATGTAATACAATAAGAATTACATAATTCATTAAAAAATAACTTTGCACTCTTGAAACTTTTTTGAATATGCATTAAATGTTAAAATAAATATGCATAATGTATTGCAACTTCTTTCTGAAATGTATAATAAATATTTAAAAATATGTTAAATATTTATGGATGCAATAAAAATGTAGATGTACAGAATATTTAAAGATAGGGATCAAATAATATATAAAGGGATACAAAATATGTATAGACATAATAAATATTTTTGAGATACTATAAATTATGTATAGATATTTATTTAATATACATATTTTTGGATTTCAATTATTAAAATAAAATGCAAACAACATATTTATTTTATATATTAAGGCGACTTCAAAGAGAGCAATGACGTCTTCTGTTTTAATTATTAGATTCATTAAATTATTTATAATTATTAAATTTAATTGGAACTTCAGACCCGATCTAATTGATCATATATCCCCCAGATCTTAGCCCTTTATCACTTAAATTTGAAACCGGAAAGAAATCAATTGCTTCAACCTTCCCTTGACCCCCGGACTTAACCAAATTATTTAATTTTTCTCCTATTTTCCTATGTCCTCCGCAGAACCATGCAGCCGGTGGAGCTGGGCTCGGAGTCCATTGGCTGCACCCCGGCCCAGATCCGGTTGCTGGCCGATCGGAACAATCTTCCGAAGCACGCTCGCTTTGTGAGCGGAGCCCGCAACCTGGTCAAGGTGAGATCCAAGTCCATCCAAATGGTAATACCCAACACTATATATCTATGTTCCTCAGGAGGTGACACAGAATTTCCAGGGCTTGCTAAAAGGAATCCGACACTGGGAATATGAGCAGGTGCATCCGGTGGTAGCCGAGCTGTGCCTGCTCCTCCTGGTTGAGGAAGCCGGCGTGGATGTTGATCGCAAGAAGCGATGCAGCCTGCTGTTCCGCTTCCTCCAATTCATCGACAGCGTGGAGCCAATGCGGGTGAGAGTCTCCTTCAGGGGGTTAGAGATTGGGAGTTCAATGGTACTAAATCCCTTCCCTCTTAGGTACACTATTTGGTACTGCATCTCCTAGCTGAGTTTGAGGCAGTGGAGGCGGACCACGATGCCAATCTGCTGCATCTGGCCCACGCTTTATCCAAATGCAGCTGGCGCGGACGCCCCCTGGCTGTGTGCCTGCTTTGGGAGCTGCTGCGTCGGCGCCTGCCATCCCTGGAGATCACTATGCACCGCTATCGGGAGCTCGGGGAGCTGGCCATGGCATTGTCCATGCATCCCCCTGTCGTCCCCAATGCGGACACGGATGATGAGGATGAATCCGCCTCCTTCAGTTCTAAAGACGACGAGAAGCTGGAAGTGGAGATGGTGAGCCTGCTCATCCTGCTGGAGGCCATCGAGCAGCTGCTCTATCTCCTGCTGTTCGGGGAGAATGATGAGCTGATCCAGGCCGGATATCCGGAGCACTTCTTCCACCTGTCCCGTCCCGCGGCCGAGTGCCTCTACGACTGGAGCCTGGAGCTGGGCATGTTGCTTCCCCCGCCAGACAACGAACTGGCCGAGAAGGTGGGTTTGGTTTCTAACTTTTACTCCTATATTTTAGAAACTTTAACTTTTCTTCCGGAAAATATGTTTCGAAATATTTCTTAGGGATTTTTTTGTTATAATACACAAGTCAAGAATTCGAAGCCTTTTAAAAGCCAATCGGAAGTATATTAAAATCTTTCCATAAATTGGTTTAAATTTTAAATATGTTATATAATTATGTTCCCCAAAAGTTGTATTTTTGAAAAAGTCTAAAATATTTACCATTGTCAGGGGGCCTTTTAAATCCAGTCCCAAAATATATACAAATATTTCCAAAATTTGTTAAAAGAAAGTGAAGTAATATATGCAAATCTGAATTTGTCTAGCTAAAGGAATTTTCTAAATTACTTTCTAGTTAAAGAAAATTGTTCTAGATTAATTTCTAGTTTAAGAAGTTTGTTCTAAATTAACGTACTAATTTTCTACAAAAGAATTTCCGACTAATTTGATTTTTAACTATTACTTTTCTTCAGCTCTCCCGGTCGGTGGACAACCTGGCGAACATTTTCTTCAATTGCAAGATGTTGGGTTCGACGAAGAACAACCGTTCCAAGGGCGAACTCTTCATCGATGATGATGAAGAAGAAGACCAGGAACCAGAAACTCAACTAATACTAAAACCAAGACCACTCCGTATAGCATAATAGACACGACGACACTATTGAAATACGCCGAAAACTGAGCACAAAGCTTCGTTTTGCTACCTCGATTTTTTTGGGACAAACCACAAAAATCGATTTGAATCGATATATATATAGAACACATATTCTTTGGGAACGGAATATCAATATCAACGTCATATTCTTTGGGAACGGAATATCAACGTTATGGACAATCGCACAGCTGGCGAGGATCGCGAAAATTCGAATTTTTATTCGACGGATTCGAATTTTCGCCTATCTGAACCAAGAACAAAACAAAAAAAAAAAAAAACAAAAAAAAAACTCTTGTTAGAAAACAAGGTTTTTTTTGTTTTTGGAAAACATTTAACGAACGCAAAATGTTAAACAACAATTAGTTTTAATCATCATTACTTAATTACTGTAAGTACTTTCACTTTTGGCATCAAAAGGACAAAAAACATTGAACTTTCAAACGTACGTGGAAAACTACACTGAAACTAACATTGATGAAGACGCCAGCAATCAGGGACTCCAACTATAAGTGAATTTAAAATGAAATTTAAATTCAAGGCTGTTACTGCAAAATATGGGCTACTACAAAATCTAGTAGTACCCCAAAAAAAAATGCATTACAACTAAATGCATAAAAAAAAACAACAAAAAATATTTGCTGACAAAAAAAATATATTGACGCCGACAAAAAATATATTTCATTGATGAAAAATATATTGACGACAAAAAATATATCATTGCTGAAAAAATGATATATTTAATTGATGAAAAATATATTGACGCCGACAAAAAATATATATCATTGATGAAAAAATGATATATTTAATGGATGCAAAATATATCATTGCATAAAAATAGATATATTGACGCCGACAAAAAATATATATCATTGATGAAAAAATATGATATATTTAATGGATAAAAAATATATCTATTGAAAGCCGTACTACAACTGGAAAAATATGTTTGACAGACATATGAAATATATAATAATATAATGTATTTGATGGATTAAAAATATATTCGCGCTGGAGTATATTGAAAATGCATTGAATATATATATTATATATTTTGCGAAGCGACGCAAAATGAACAAATTCAACAAAATTGGGTTTGATTTACAAAAACTATGCGGCTCTCTGCTGCAGGCTACAAAATATATATAATATATTCGAATATTAATATATATTCGAATAATATATATATATATATATATATTATAAACTCTCTCACGCGCAAATGAATAATCCGCTTGAATCTGTTTAAATCGACAAAAACGTGACTTGTAACATCAATACAACTCTGAAAGATAACTAATCCTTACCAATTAAATGGTAGAAACCAATTGGGGGACAACAAAAAGACGACTCAACGTGGCATGAACTAAACTAGTCCTAACAACGAAACTAGACTAGCCGTAACTAGTCTAGAATTAACTAGACTAGACTCGACTAGTGCTTGCAAAGTACATCGAGAAACTTAACTCGACTTAACCAACAGACTTTTTGTGAAAATCGAGACCGACGACAATTTATTGGATATAAATTGGATATATCTAACTGCCTAACCCGATTGATGCACTCCAAAAATCGAGTACGACGACAATTTATTGGATATATATTGGATATATCAAACAATTGCCAACCCGAGGATATATATTGGATATATCTAACTGCCTAACCCGATTGATGCACTCCAAAAATCGAGTACGACGACAATTTATTGGATATATATTGGATATATCAAACAATTGCCAACCCGAGGATATATATTGGATATATCAAACAATTGCCAACCCGAGGATATATATTGGATATATCAAACAACTGCCAACCCGAGGGATGCACAAATCTCTCCTAACTCAACGTGGTTGCTCAAAAACTGTTGGGAAAGGATGCGCAAGGACCAAAAGGGACGACCGACCGGCAGCGACCGATGGCGAACTCCTGGAGGAATGCTTGCGCTTTTCCCTTTTCCATTTTTTGACACTTCGCTGATTACAAATTTCTCATTACTAATTTACTCTCTCATTATCATTCAAATATAAATACACTAGCCTCCGGGAATGATTGGTGTTTTTATTTCAATTTTGGTTTGCCGGAATTCATTTGAAATGTATTATTTAATACAATTCGAACAGCTTAAAACTAGTTTTAAACAAATTTTGTTTATTAACTAGTAGCCTCTGGGAAATGCCTTTCACTTAAGAATTTTATTTTTATCAAGAATCTTTGGCAAAGTTTGCTTGCATTAAATTAAAATATATTAAAGTTGCAAATATTTCAGCAGAAAATGGGTTGCAGTTTTTTTGTACTATTGCATAAATGTGATTTATTTTTTTATATAGCTTGATTCTTTATGTTTAATAAAACATGCGAACATTAAATTTATTTCAAATTACTTTTGCATATTAATTGGGATTGGGAAATGCCTTTCTTTAATTAATATTTTGAGTCAAGAACTTTATTTTGCCTTAAATTCGATTATATTAAACTCGCAAATATTTCAGCAGAAAATGCTTTTCTATTTTTTTTTATATTGCATAAGCTATTGCAATTAATTAAACTCTTGATAGCTTTAATTTTTAATATGTGTTGCGAGCATTTGATTCATTTAAAATTATTTTTGTATAGGTGTGATTGGGAAATACCTTTCTTTGATTAATTTTCCGATTAAAGGATCTGATTTATTGGGGGTTATTTCACTTGATTGAATTATTTTTATTGAATTTTTCAGCTCACTGCTCGATTGTTTCACTGATCCGGAACTAAATCCAACTGATTGATCGCTGGATCTTGGGCTGCGATTTACCGGATTTATCTTCTCGTTGGAGTTGCAGTTGGAGTTGAAGTTGAAGTCTGAGCCCGGGTTTGAGCCCGGGTTTGGGTTCGATGTTGTGGTGGCCCAAGCACCAAGCACAATGGGACACAATGCGGCAATTAGGGATAAAGATACAGATACAGATGCAGATACAGATCCAGATACCGGAGTTCGGTTGGACGAAACAAGTGGGCCACGGCCCGCGGCACAAATACAATTTGCGACAATTTTCCAACCGGATAATGACAAACATTTTAATCACAAAACGAAACTGAAACCACCACCGAACCAGGAGCGGCGGCAGGATAATGTACGAATTTTCACACAATATGGCAAACATCGTCCGCCGAACAGAACAACACAAATAAAGGACGCCCCTTGCCTTCAGCCGGAAGTCAAGTGTCCCCGGGTCCTGTATCCCAACCAGTATCACATAATCATTATGTCGAGTTGTCCTGCCCCCCAGGAGCCGGGACACGGGACACAGGTCCCAGGACCCTTTTCGTATCCTGCGGCTGCGGTTCACAGCAGGCGAAAATTTAAATCGAAATTGGAAAATAATGCGACTCTAACTTTGCTTCTTTTCTTTCGGTATCAATTTACAAATTATTGTTTTCTCTGCCTTCCAATAAATGTTTTTAATATTTTTGCATTTACGGGAATTATGGGACAGAGAGCATAATTTAAATATATATACTTTTTGGGTCTAAGAAATATGAAATGTTTATTTTAAGATATTTTAGAAAATAAAAATTTGTGGTTAGATTTTAGCTTACATATTTTGAAAATGTGTTTAAATTGTATTCGTTACATTTTAATTAATATTAACTAATATAAAATGGATTAAAAATGTATGTAAATATGATTTTAGAATGTTTACAAAAGCATTTACAGCTTTTAATACATATATGAAAGAATAAACAGCATTTAAAGTTTTATATAAATTGTA
>JAJJHY010001290.1:8036379-8075786 GCA_021224005.1 Drosophila setifemur
AGGGCAACAACAACAAGAACGAAGCAGACGAAGCAGTGCACAATTAAATTATTGCCCAAAGCAAAGAGCGAGCTAGCTGTTGTTTTTTACTCCCTCTCCCCCCGCTCTCTCTCTTTAATCACCCATCCCACCCTCCCCCCTCCCCCTCCCCTATAAGCAAGCTCAGTTAACAGTTTTGTTTTTGTGATAATTGAGCGAGGTGTGAGATTTAAATGCCAGAGGCCATAAGGGAGAGTGAGCAGGAAAACAAGAGGAGTATGGAGGGAGGAAGGAGAAGGAGAAGGGGACGGAAGGAGCCAGAGGAAGGAGGAGTTACGAACACAAAGAGAAGAAGGAGTGTGAGCAGGGCAATTTGTCAGCGGTTTTATCCGAAATTCAACCACTCCGAAGGCAACATCAAAGAGTGGGAACGAAACCAAACAATGAACAGGCTAATTGGCCAACAATTGACGTTTAGTATAGACGAAATGTGAGGTTAGGTTCGCCCCCCGAATTGGATGACACTTTTTGATTACTTCGAGCAGAATTATTAATTACGGGAATACAATTCGAAAGGATTGTGACAATTTATGAGTTATATTACGAGCATTGAAATTGTTTCACATTTTATGTAGTATTTATTTTGTCATCTATAAATAATTATACGTAAATTGTTGCATTACAAATTAACTTCTGTCAAATAAACATCAACAGATTTTCATTCGAATTTTAAAAATTTATATTGCCTCCGATTTCTTCTCAACCAATTTCCTTATGGTTTATTTAAATAAATACCAGTTCAAATTAAAATTAAATTGTTTAAATAATTTTCAATAGCTGTTGTTGTTGTTTTTGGATAACCTTCTTAAGAACTCACCCGAATCTGTTTGCCGTCGTGTGATCAGATCCCCCAGGAGATCGCGTATCAGAAAGGACTTTGAACTCTGCATTTTTGATGGGTTTGATTACAGATTAACTTGGGGATTGCCCCAACGGATTTAACTTATAATGAATCCAAAACAAAATCGCTAAGTTTTAATTCAGACTATAAGGCATTGGCCACATTTTGAACATCATAACACTTTGGGCACTTGGAACTTTAACAAAAATCTATGGAAATATCTATTAAACTTTTTTAGTATTCTTTATTTGTTTGTTGGAGAGTTTGTGTTAATTGTATTCCTTTTGCTTTGGCTTGCTCCTTGTGCTTTCTTCCAGCGGGCTTTTGGTGATTATCCTTGCCTAAGGACCTCCGCTGAGCGTAATCAAATTTTTGTAACACGCACACACACGCACAGGGCAGGAGGATAGCAGTTACTTCTAACTGAACCGCTAAGCGCCGCGTCAAATGAACAACTGAAATGCGAAACGCCGAACGTTTATTAATCCTTTTAGCGAACATCGCCAGGATTCAGCCTCCCCGAAAAAAAAGCAGCAGCAACAAAAAAAAGGAAAACACGAAAATACATGCATATGCGGGCGAGTGTGTGTGTGTGTGTGTTGGAAAGGCAAGTGAATTACGCGGATTTGTTGCTGTAAACGAGACAGTTTAGCGTCGACGTCGGCAGAGCCAAAAATCCTTCGCACCAGGGCGAAAAAAAAAAAAACCCAAAAAATATGCCAGCAGAAAAGGAAACTTTCGCAATGGCCGCTGCCATTTAACCGTTATTTAATCAGTCGCCTCGTGCCATCTCTGTCGCACGCCAACTTCCGCAGCCCGTTAGCCATTTTGTTTGCCGCTGGAAGTGAAGAGAGCGGAACGAAGCAACGAAGTAGCTATCTCTATCTACGCACAGGGTTGCCGCCCTGCGATTGGCTGGCCCTAGAACAACCCTTATGGTTTGTTTTTTTCTCCTTTGGCTGAAACAACCCCCAAAGCTTTCGCTGAATCCTGTGCAGCATCCAAATCGCTGTCAGTCGTTGGTCGTGCTCGCTGGGAAGCGGTTCGTGGAAGTGATTTTAAAGTTGATGGAACTGGAAGAGAAGAAGCAGGTAACGGCAAGCCGTCGGCAAGTTGACAACCCTAGTTGAAGAAGTACGGGAAAAATAAATTATTTAAAGGAGAAGCAAATTGAAAACTTATAAATGGTGAATTAAATATAAAGCAACGCATTTTCAAGGTAAGTATAAATAACTAAGTTGAGATAAATCTTTTTCAGGGTTTCAGAAAATCTATTTTCTTTAAATTCAAATATTTGAATATAACTTTCAAGAAGTTAATCCTAAAAGTGAATAAATTATTTAAAATGCTATACAATTAAAAATAATGTTTCATACATATATTTTTAAATATTTTGGGGAATTAGAAAAATTACAAACTTCAAAAGGAGATTTTTATTTTTGTTATAATTATTTTAGAGTCCGAATGTTTGATGTTGAATTTGCATAAAAACTAAATAAACTACATGTAATCCTACGGGATAGCCATCTGTGATGCACAGGATATGTTCTAGGAATGTCGCGATCCAGTTATTTCGGCGACCGATCGATCAGATCGAGAGCGGATATAGCCGCGCCCAGCAGGTGAATGGAGCCTGTGACCAGCACATCCACACATTTAGCGGGGAATCTCCGCCGGATATCATTGAATGCCTCACTCAGGGTGTCGTACACCTGACCGCGATCCTCCTGTTGCCTGGATTCGCAAATGCGACTCCACTCCATGGAGATTTCCTTGGCTCGCTTCAGCTGCATCTCGGCACTAAAGCGGACCATCACCTGGCTGGGGGCATTCGGGTTGGAGGTGGCCAGGTTGGGTACAAAGCAAGCCAGGTCAAAGCGGCAGGTGCGATCCAGGAGCTCCAGCATAGGACCAAAACCCGACATTCCGGTGCGATTGAAGATCAGGATCTTCGGATTGTCACTGAAAGGGAAGGAAATACGAAAATTAATTTGGGGATTAAAGGATTAAAATCACTCCCTTGACCCACCTCTGGGCAATGCTCTTGGCGAACCAGTCCGTGCACACTTCCATGCTCTCGAGGGTGTGCGCTCCATCCAGATGGAGTCGCAATCCCCGCCACTCCACCAGCTGACATCGTCCCGGCCAGTGGGTATTGGCCAGTCCGCGCATCAGCTCCTGATCCATCCGCACCTCATTGGGGGTGAGCTTCTCCCGGCGCAGTTTCGGAGGAGTCGTGGCTTGGGATAGCCAGTCGCTGGCCAGCTGGATGGCCAGGGAACCGTTCAGCCGGATCACATGGTTGATACTCTCCCAGTACTGCGTATACTCCTCCGCCCGGAAGTAGTCCTCGGTGGGTGGAACCTCGAACAGGATGGCTCCCTTCTCCTGGGCCCGCTCGCGGATCACCTGGAAAAGGAAAAACGGACATTTTTGTAAAATAAAATTATTAAAGTATAACAAAGGATCCCACCTTCAGGCACTCCGGCTGGGCAACATGAGTGTAGACATGTGATCCCGGCTTGATGATGCCCGCCTTCTGCCAGGCAATCTCCTCCAGGGTCTTGCCCAGCAGTTCGGTGTGCTCCAGGCCCAGCGATGTGATGCCCACGGTGCGCACATTCCGCAGGATATTCGTGCTGTCGAGCTCCCCCCCAATGCCCACCTCCAGGACGACCACATCCACCTGCTCCGCCACGAAGATGTGGAAGCCCAGGATGGTGAGGAACTTGAAGTAGGCGGGCATATCGTGCTCGTGCTCCCGCAGCTCCCACAGCCGATTGTAGACCCTCCAGAAGTGTTCCGTGAACTGTTCCTTGGCCAGGAGTTGGCCATCGATGCGGATTCTCTCGTTGATGGACAGGATGTGCGGTGAGCTGAAGAAGCCAGTGCGGGCGCCACAATGACGCAGAAGGGACTCGGTCAGGGCGCAGGTGGAGCCCTAAAAAGGAGAGGTTAAAAATTATATTTTATTGCAATTTTTTTTAAATATATTAAATTAATTCGGAAAAAGTATACAATTAAAAGGAAAAGTATACAAAAAGAAAATGAGAAATAAGAAAATTATTTCTGCTGAACATCTTTTCAATTCAAAAATAAAATTTATCACTACAAAAATATATTTGCACAATTATAATAACTAATAAAAAAAAGTCAAAAACTCGTAATTAATAAATAATCTTTTTTTCTTTACATGAAAACATTATTAAATAATTATTCAATATATAAATATATTTAATATTTTCAGACAAATCTTTTGAAAATCTTCATTTAGTAACCCCATTTTTTCTGAGTTTATAATTATGTACGCAAATTTATATATATAAAATGGTTCTTTGTGGTAAGTATGAAATTATCAGAATATGGACATTGTGTTTATCTGATAACAATAGTTATCTGCAAACGTGTCCCAAAGGGAGTACGCCAGAATTGTTAAGAAGTACCCAAATGACCAAAGCTCAATTTATGATCATGCGAAATCCAAAGCAAGTATTAACTGGAAATTATAGTTTAGGTAAAATGATGCGACTGAAAGGTACCTGGTATTTATAATTAAGGAATATAAAAACTATATATATAGAAATATAATAAATATAAAACAGCTTCAGGAAATATTTACAAACTTTCAAATATTTAATATATATACAGAAAACTAATATTAAATTACAACACCCTGACTTATTTATTTAGCAAACCCTGCTTAAATATACTCTCCTATTGGAATTTCCTTAGTGGGTAGCAAAGACCCAAACAGATCCATCAATGAACAAAATATCAAATTGGAAGCTAAACAAATCTAATCAGCACAGTGAGAGGCGAGATTAGAGCTGCTCTAATTCCAGCGGCTTACGAGAGACAGAGAGAGAGAGAGCGCAAAGAGAGAAGTGAGCGAGGTGAGAGGGAATATCAAGAGAGCAAGCTAATCAACGGCTAATTAGCCTGGCCTCCAGTTGGATAACAGACCGCAAAGGAAAATCCCAACCAGAAAGGCAAACAAACCAAAAACTGGTTAATGAGCGAGCATAAAAATACAGGTGATTTGTAGCATTGTAGCATATATGTATAAGCATATTACTATAGTATATGTAATATCATGTATCTGACCTTGCCCTTGGTGCCCGCCACATGTATGATGGACAACCGCTCAACGGTCTCCAATGGCAGGCCGCTCCGCTCCAGAAACTTCACCGTATCCGCCTTGGTGTCCACCCGATTGTTGTTCTTCACCGAACTCCTGATCGTCGCATCGTTCGACTGCAGCGAGTTTAGCCGCTCGACGGCAGCCTTAAAAACGGGAATTGGTTTTTAGTTAATTAGTTTTCATCATCGATTTCACTAGTTCATATTTGTTATATTTATTTTAAAGACAATTAAGAACGTTACAGTCGAGTTTCCCGACTTTTCAGGATCAGGATCGGTAGAAATCCATGTTCCAATTGCATGTGAATTTTACAAAAATTTGTGCTTGAAAATTGTGCAGTGCAAACATTCAAATACAATGGCACTGAAAAAAAAATAAAATAAACTTCAGCTGCGTCAGTATTAGGAGAATCTACAATGGTAATATGGTCTAGATCTAGCTGTTACAGTTGCTGAGATTCGTTTGTTCATCCGGACAGACGGACAGACGAACGGACGGACATGGTTATATCAACTCAGCATATCATGCTGATCAAGAGTATACTTTGTGGGGTCTGCCACGCCTCCTTCTGCCTGTTACATACATTTACATTTGATCAAAATTTATTCCTATTTTTAAAATGCTTTACAAAAAACTTAATTATCAGAGTTTTGTACTGATGTTTTACAAGATTTATAATTTGTATGAAATTTTCATATGAATTATTTTACAAATAAATAATTGTACTGATTCAACAATATAATAATAGGTAAGCAACGTTAATATCCTGGTAAATTAATGACTTTAACTTACCTCGAATCGCGCATTTGCATCATCACTGTGGCTTGGATTATGTGTGTAATTATTGTTAATGCCATTGGAGGTGTTGCTCTGCTTCTGTGGATGGAAAACCAACTCGGCGAGAGTGGACTGCGGCTCTTTGCAGGCAGCACTGAAGCGTGCGTCGTCCATGCGTCGAGGGCTCACTGTACCGAGGGTGCTCGACGAACTGAAGCTTGCGGCGTGAATACAGCGACGGACTAAGCGGCTCAGCGGCCGAGCAGCCATATTTATATGGTTCACTCACCTCGCGCAATCACAATCACACAATCACAGGTGCGTTCCGTTTTGCCAGCGATATCTGAAATTGCGTGGAAAATGAGTGAATCAAATCACCCTCAACAACAACAACAACAACATTGAGCAACTCCAAAGCGAAGCCCAGAAACAGCCAGCAGCAGTGTCAATTGGAAATGCTAGACTTGTCCCTTGGAGCGATAAGCGAATCCATGACCCACAATCAAGGCCAAATCATAGCCACGTGTATTCAAATATTGCGCCCAACTGCAGATAACGGCATCCGTTGCGCTGGATATCGATTGCGCTTTTCCGGATAAATATCAAACTTCGAGAAACGATAACTTACTGGTGGATGTATTTGCATACATCTGGCAACGCTTAGCAGCTCTCACACTCTCGCATTGCGCATAATAAACAACTTCCAATTGCAATGAAAATAAACAATTTGCAAAATAAACAAATTGTCACTTTTTTGACTCACCCGGTTATGGGCTTACGTTTGTTTACGCCTGCCTTCTAAATATCATTTCAGTCCGAGCGAGGTGTTTCCAGTTGGGAATATTCCAAGAAACCAAATGAAATCGCGCACATAACAAACAAAATGAAACACAACCTTACGCACAAAACATGTGCGCGCAGTAATCAGCTGTTTGTTAGTGATGACACTGACCAAGCTTTAACAGTTGTTTAAAATTATAAAAAGAGCCATACTAACACAATTCTCAGGAAATAATTTAATTTAAAACTTTTCCCGAATTCTGTTCATTTAAGCCGGTTAAAAAAATTTACCTGGTTCATATAGTAGTAAGAACCTTGTAATTCACATTTCTTTTTAATAAAACCATAACATTTTAAAAGTTTTAATTAACATTTTTGTAATTCAGAACTCAAATTCTTGTGAAAACTTGGCGATAGTTTTATGTTGCTCTGGCAACTCTGTCACCTGTAAAAAAGTAAACAATCGGGGAAGAAGAAGCAGCAGCAAATGTTTTTACACGCGGATTTAGAATTCAAAATCAGGAAATGGAAAAGTCGGCGGAAACCTCAACTAAAAGCAGGTAAAAAACATCTATAAACCATAGTTAAGTGTTAAGTAACTAACTAGCAGTACCCCCAGTGAGCTGCGCCTGGGCATGTGCGAGGTGTGCGCCGACAAGGAAGCCAGATACGCCTGTCCCAAGTGCGAGGTTAAGACCTGCAGCCTACCCTGCGTCCAGATCCACAAGAAGGAACTGCAATGCGACGGGCAGAGGGATCGGACCAAGTTTGTACCTCTCAGCGAGATGACGGCTAGGGAGTTCATGAGCGACTATTGCTTTTTGGAGGAGGCCACCCGCTTTACGGAGAACCGGAAGAGGGATCCCGGCAAGAAGTTCACCCACGATAACCGCCGCCTGCCCAAGTTCCGCATGCGCACCGCGGCCCAGAAGCGCAACATTCGGTTGCAATTGCTACTGCCCAACTTCAGCAGGCACCGGGAGAACACCTCGTTCCTGGACTGGAAGCAGCACAGGCTCCATTGGCGCGTGGAGTGGCTATTTGTGAATACTCCCGGGGAGAAGGCGAAAGAGGAGGAGCAGGAGCAGGTGGCCCGAAGCACAGTCTGTCTGGTGGATGCTCGCTGCGATGAGGAGACCAGCCTGGCTGATCTCATCCTGAAATACGTTGATCTGGAACAGGAGACGGCACGGAATCGGAGAAAGCTACTGGTCCACCATCAGACGGCGGGCATTGGCCAGCTGAGCTTCTGGCTGCGGGCCGAGGGCGTAAGACGCAGCTCCAGAAGCTGTTATTCCCTGGACGCTGCCAAATCCCTGGGCGAGAATCTGGCGGGAAAGACCATTGTGGAGTTCCCCAGCATATTTGTCAACTACGAGCCAAAGCCACCTCTGGGCTATGACATAGTAGACAGTGGTGGGTTGACCTTTTGTAATATAACTTATTTATATAGAACTGCATGCAATATTATTCCCTATTTGCTATCTTTACCCCTCCAACAGATGAAGATCCCGAGGACGAAATTAGTCGGGAGCTGGATAAAACCGAAACAGGACCTTCGGCCGAAAAGAGAGCCAAAGAGTCAGAGAATTCCGATGAACCACAGGATGTGTACCACCAGCTGGAGGAGGCCTCTTTTGCAGGAGAAGATGCAAGTGATACGAACGAGAAGTCAGATATAGAGGGAGACCAGAATGGATGAGGATATTCCTAAAGGAGAAAGCCTCGCCCAGACCGAATAAAAGCCAGACTCAAATTATATATTTTTACACAAATCATGTATTTTCGCATACGCATTTGATTTAGTTATCGTTTTCGGTCTTTTCTGTTGTATGTTTAGGCTAATTTAACGTTAAGAATTCCATACCACACATAATTGTTTGTTTCGATCTAGTTCCGTCAATCCAATCAATCGTGATCGTGTTCTATATATGTGTACATATATATATATTATATCGAAGTATTTAGTTAGTGTAAAATCATCGAGTTACAGGGTATAGTTTGTGTACAATTTTGTGTCCCTACAATTTTCCTTTCGCCTTTCGAGGATATCGAACAGAATTGTTTGTTGTTGTTGTTGTTGTTACCAAACCAATTACCAATTAATGATTATATCGTTTGTACATAATACATGTGTGTGCCAGTTTACAATTTCTATAGTTCAACTTCTTTGTTCTACATTTCTTTCTTTCTTTTTTTTTGGGTTTTCTTTTCGCTTTTTGCCTGCACCAGTTGTTGTCGTAATTAGAATTATAAATTTATAAATTAAAGCATAAAACAAACAAGTCATCACTAACAAATAAACATTTTCAAAATGCATTTTCCAAACTTCGAACGAACGAACGAAAGAAAATAAACAGAAAAACCATTTAAATTGTTCTAAAGATACATATATATATATTATAAAGAATTGGAATCATTTGCATAAGTAATTCACACCAATCGAAATCGACATCGAACTAAAAGGAGAATCTTTCAATCCAATATCAACCATATCAAACGCAGTTACAGATAGATCAGAGCAGCATATATATATATGGTAATTGGGTGGGGGTTGGGTATGGGGTTGGGGTTGGGTATGGGGGGTTGGGAGTACAGCAAATGCATATATATATATGTATAATCAAGGTGGTGTTCCGATTTATAATGCCTGGTCTTCTTCGCATAACATAAATACAGCTAAACAAAAATATATAATCATAAAACTATGCAACATACAAAAGATATAGTATATATATATATAAACAGAAATCGGATGTTATAGAGGGGGGCCGAGCGGGGGAAGAGAGAGAGAGATAAAGAAATCGGGATCGGTATCGGGTTTAGGATTACATTTACATATATATTTAGCTAGTCGCAAACAAATCGGTTGCTTTATCGATTTTCTCTTCTCATCTTTTCTTTTCTCTTTTTTTTTTAGCTTGATTTAAATTCCATTCCAAAGGAGGTTTCTTTTTTTTATTTTTCTTTTTAAAGTTCGTTTTTTTAATGAATTTTTAGTTAAATTTAGTAGAAATACGCACACACACACACACACAAAGATCACACACACGAGGGCAAAGAGGAACAAGCACAGACAGACAGAGAGTTAAAAGTGATTCGAGGAACGAAAAACAGGGACTATTTCCCCTGCCAGAAAGTTCCCCAATCCTCTCTCCCAATCCTCAATCCCGGCATGTGTGCGCGCGCGCGCGCCTCCTCAAGGATCCGTATCCGTAGGCAGCTGCAATGGGAGAGAGAATCAATCAGGGCCTCCACTTCCTCCCCCACTTCCGCTTGCACTCACATTGCGTTGGCACTTCCCCAGGCAGTTCTCTCCCTCAGCCGTTGGTTACTCTAATCCCGATCCGATCCGATCCCATTCGATCCGATTCAATCCCTTCCCGTTCCTACTCCCGTTGCTAGTGCTATTGCTGGTGCGTCGGCGCTGCTCCGGGCACAAAGTAACCGCCCTGAGGCACTGCAGCCGGCGCCATCATCGGCGCCAGCACATTATCAGCTGCCGCCGACATCGGCGCCCCCGACGGATTGAACACATCCACATACGAGTTTTTCAGGGCTGTAAGTAGGTAAGGGGAAAAACAATGATTACTCATTTGCATGTATATTATTATTATTAATATTCAAAATATAACATTCCTAAGTTTATTACGATTTTTCGTTCAATTTTGTAATTTAATAATATGGAAATGCATTGAATATGTTGCGTATTTCTTGTACAGTGAAAACTCTCTTCAAGAGAAATTCGAATTGTTATTTTTAAGGAACTATTTTAATTACTATTTGAAAATAACAATTGCTTTAACTAATATACAAAATACCATTTGTTTTATGAAAGTTATAAAATGTATAAAAAATGTTTTTTACATGAAAAAATAGATATAAACTTTAATGTTTTGCATAAATTCTTTTACTGATTATTTAATTATTGTTGCGTAACTAAATCAAGGAATAAAGTTAAATAATTTAAACAGTAGATGGACTGTAAACAATTCAAAATACAGCAAAATAAAAGTATTTAAATGAATTTGAAGAGTTTCAGGAATACATATTTTAAATTCATTTCCACATTTTTCAAAATAAAAGTACTTCAAATAATTTGTTTTTAATTTCAGGAATACTTTAAATTAATGTTTTACATTTCCCTTGAACTTACTGCGGTTGCGTTGCATCTTGAACATGTTGGACTGCAGCTTGGGCTGGGCTCCTCCGGGAGCAGTTGCAGTTGCACTTGCAGCTGGACCAGGAGCTGGAGTGGCCAAAGGAGCTTGAGCTTGGGCTGGAGCTGGTGATGGAGCAGGTAGAGGGGCCGGCGAGGGAACCGAAGGATGCAGTTCAGGCGCAGGAGCGGCCGTGTAATCAATGGGTCCTCCAACTCCCACTCCTACTCCTCCTCCTCCTCCATACATTTGTGGCTGCTGGAGAGGCTGATGAATCTGCTGGAAAGGCGGAATCTGCTGTAGCGGCGGGATCTGCTGATGCTGCTGCTGCTGCTGTTGCTGCTGTTGGTGATCCATGAACGGTGCTTGGAGCAAGGGAGATGGTGCCCCTGGAGGCATTCCCATGCCCATGCCCAGGTCACTCATCTTGGGTGGCGGCTTGAAGCTCTCCACCTCCTCGCTGCCGCCTTCGGTGTTGGTCCAGCACTTGCGCTCCTTGTCCCAGACAATCGTGGGATTCTTGTCGTCCGGTAGGATCATTTGGTTCTTGGGCTTCAGCGACAGCTTGTTCCAGAGACCACCGAACCACCCAGCATTCTGATTGCCAGGAGCACTGCTCGGGGAGGGAGAGTAAAACGTAAATCCTCTACGAGGAGGAGGGAATCCAAACGAAAAAAACTCACCCAAGATCACCGCCAGCCTGCTTGCCCGCCTGTTTGCCACCAGCAGAAGGATCCGAGGAGGATTTCTGGCCGGGATGGGCTGCGCCACCTGCTGCTGACCTGCCTGCTCCACCATCGTCCTCATCCTCGTAGCTCTTCGACTTGGGCATGGAGATAGCCGGCCGCTGCTGCGTCTGAAGCTATCGATGGAACCCAAAAAGATTTCGAATTCGAGTTAAGAAATGGCATACGATTAGTGCAAAGATCTTAGTCAATGGTTTAGGTTTAGTTTTAGTTGTAGTTTAGTTTCAGTTTCAGTTCAGGTGTAGTTACAGTTACAATTACAGTTACAGATCAGTTAGTAACAGCAAGAGAGAGAGAGAGAGAGCGAGATGAACACAGATTAGTGAAATCGAAACGTAAAGATAAACTGGCGCAGTCAAAAGAACCTCTCAATATACTCGTACATATATATCGTTTATATATATTGTATATATATCTCATATAGCCTAGCTTGTGTTGTACAGATTGCGTTTAAAACTAGTTACAGAATAGGTTTTAACAGGTACAAAGCGTTGATGCACTGGCTCCGCTCCTCGGGCAGAAGGGGCAAGGGGGTTTACAATCTCTTCTTAGAACTAAGGGGGCTCGGGCCAGAGTTGCTGCTACTAATGCTAGTGGTTGCCCTCATCGTGGGCGCATCAATGTCGAAGGTTCGCACGGGGGCGGCGGCGGCGGCGGCTGCTGCTCCTCGCTGCTGCTTGGCATCCAGATAGGTCTCGAACTGGCTCAGGCTCTGCTCCACCTCGGAGCACATCTTCTTGTAGTTCAACGGTATGGAGGGATTGGCTATCAGCTCCTCCAGCGACCACACATGCTGCGGCTTGGCCGGCTCTTGTTGCTTGTTGGCCTGGATAATGCCGTACTTGTGGAGCAACTCCCTTTGGTAGTAGTCACCCTCCTGGTCCTCGTCGTAGCTCTCGTCGTAGAACAGATCCTGCTCGGCCACATGCTGCTCCTCGACGTCCTCCTCCTGCGACTCCTGATCATCGAGATCTAGATCCTCCTGCTCCAGCTCCTCCAGTTCCTCCCCCTCGGCATCCTCGTCGATCACATCGTACTCGTAGCTCCTGTACCGCTGCAAATCCCCCCGATCGGTGGTGGCCTCGGGATCATAGGAACTGCTGCACTTCACGGGACCCCCGCCACCACCCAGGGGCATGTCTATGGGGTAGGTGCCATTGAAAACGATATTGGGCTTCCTCCCCAGATGATGGAACTGGGCTTTCGGTCTGTGTTCGGAGGGAGCTAGCAAAGCCAGGGAGTTGTTGTTGTGGTGGAGGTGGTGGTGCTCCCTCTCCTGCTCCCCCTCAAGCTCCTCGGCCTGCTCCGCAATGGTCGAGGGCAGATTGAAGTTAACCCTCTTCAGTCCCGAGGCATAACCCCGCATTGCTGCTGCTGTGGGAGCTGTTGCCGTTGTTGTGGCTGGGGGCGTGGCTATGAAGCGAGTGGGCGTGGTTAGAGTCTTGGGCGTTTGAGCTATGTAATTAATGTGGCTAATAGGCTTGCTGCAGCTGGGCATTTGATTAGATGTTGCGCGCGTGGCTACAGATGTTGCTGGTGCTGTTGCAGTTGCTACAGTTGCTGCTGTTGCTGCTGTTGCAGTTGCTGTTGCTACAGTTGCTGTTGTGTTGCGATTGCTGCTGCTGCTGCTGCTGCTGGTAGCTTGATGTCGTTTATTTAGGTTGGAAGTGCTACTTACATCATTCAAATTGAATGCCTTCGGAGAAGTGGTTGCTAGTAGAGCTGCTGCTGCTGCTGCTGGAGTTGGTGGTGTTGCTGCCGCTGGCATTGCTAATGTTGCTGGTGTCAGCTGTGCAATGGCTGCTGCTGCTGCTGCCACAGTGTCCATCGTTGCTGCTGCAATCGGCTGCTTTTTACTCAACACACTCTGCTGACCTTTGTCCAACTTCAAGGCATTCGATTTGAAGCGATTGTTGGGGGTCTTGAGAGGATGTTGCTGCTGCTGCTGTTGCTGCTGCACCTGCAATGTCTGTGGCTGCTGCTGCTGCTGTTCGGGATCCTGCTCCTGCTCCTCCTTGCTGGGTCGCTGTTTCCCATTTAGCTGCATTCCGTTTTTGGGTAGATAGTTTTTACTTTCGTGTTGAGACTTTTGTTTTTGTTTTTTGGTTTTTTTTTGTTCGTGTGTTGTTTTTGGTTGGGTGAGAAAATTAGCGAATTTTGACTTTTGGCGAGTCCTACTTTATGGCTATAACACACACAGTCAAGGACAGGTCAAAACTTACAGCATAATATCAAATGAAATGGAAAACAAGACGAAGACGAAAATCAAAATCAAACTAAAACTAAAACTAAAACACTAGACGAGGCACATTCCTTTTTCATTTTTTGTTGTTCTCCAAAACTTAAGGCAAACTAAAGAAAAAATATTGGAATAGCTAAGCGTGGACAAATCCTCTGCTAGCCAAGATATACAATAGTTATAGTATAGTTATAGAATTGCCAGTGTAGAACAGGTTTTATAGGTGAATATAAAGCTCTGTTTGGTTCCTATTGAGTTAGGTTTGTTGTAACTAAAACTAAACACATTTTGCAACTCTATAACTTCACAAGAAATCGCTGATAAAATTATATAGCTAAAACCAAAAACCAACTTGGCTAGACAGAGGATTTTGTGGTATAAGGCTAACTGATGTCTGGACCCACCTCATCGCCATAGGGCGGTTGCTGCGTGCCCGACCAGTAGTCGTAGCCATAGCCCGGAGCAGCTGCAGCAGGAACTGGAACGGGAGCTGCATAACCCTCGTTCACTGCGGGATCACTTTGAAATTCGTGCTGCTGATGGGACTCATCAAAAGTTGACCGAGTGGACAAGTCGTTGTCCGCATCGTTCTGCATGTAACCATAGCCGTAGGCAGGTACAGCAGGAGCAGGCACCGGAGGCGGAGGAGCTCCTCCAGCTTCAGTCGCCTGTTCGTTCGGCGTGGCTTCGTATTGGGTTTGTGTGGCATTGGGATCGTAGTAGAGTGGCTGCTGCTGCTGCTGTTGCTGTTGGGCATAGTGATCCTGGACCTGGGCCTGAGCCTGTGCCTGGGCATCCTGATTTGTATTGGCCTGCAGCGTGTGCTCCAGATTGGCACCATCATACTGCATGTTCAGCTCCTTGAACTGCTTGTTCACCTCGGCAAACTGCTGATTGATGTCCTGCTGCTGCTGCTGCAGTTGCTCCTGCTTCTGCTCCACCGGCTGTGGCTAAAGGAGATTGATTGTTAGTAGTTCAGCAAGTAGTATAGCAAAGATTCCATTCAAAGGACTCACCACATCGGCCAAAGAGCGCAGCTGACGCAGCCAGGCCTTCTCCTCAGGAGCAGCACTATCCTTGTTGTTCGTTGCATTCGGAGGACTCGCAAAGGACACGCGATTGATCAGGATGGGATCGTGGTAGCGCAAACGCTCGGCCAAACCGCAGACCTGGGGATTAGAAATGGAACTCAATTAGTTTACTGAAACTCAAAAGGATACCCAACCCAAACCGAAGCTCACCCTCTGAACGAAATCCCTGTCATAAGCCTCCGGTTTGAGTTCGATGTGTCGGGCAATCTGCTCCAGATAGTTGGTGCACCGGAAGTGCTGGCCATAGTCCAGTATCCTCGTGGCCAGCAGGAACTTGTAGTGCTGGAACGTGGCGATGCTGAACTTCGGGTCGGACAGGGACCTCGCATACTCGTAGATCTCCGTCATGATGATGGCCTCGTTGCTGGCGAACTCGCTGAACTTCTTGTAGTGCGAGGCGCCCAGCAGGATCAGTCTGGAAATAGTCAAAGAAAACCATTAATACAGATTAATACAGAAAATACACAAATTCCAGGGATTAGGAGGAGAGTTCCCTACCTGGGCACATTGGCTGTGAGAGTGGTCTGCTCTGTGGCCGAGCTATCGTAGCGTCCGAACTCCTCCTGGGCAACCAGATAGCAGAAGTGCGCCGCATAGATGTCGCCACGCTGGAAAAGGGTATCTCCCAGGGCCACAACCGAGCTGCGATCGTACTCCGGCTGCCTGCTCTTATTCGTCACCAGAATGGACAAGTGGGAGCGCCAATCCCCCCAGCGCTCGTCCCTCAGCTGGCTAACGCAGGCCGGGGTCTGGCAGCTCTTCATCTGGTAGAGCGTCTGCAGCGGATCGTTGCCCTTGATGGCGCGACTCAAAAACTTGTGGGCCACATCCGTCAAAGCATAACGATCCTCGTACAGTGCCAAGAAGAAGGCGTGCGTCCACAGGCTGTTGTCCGTGGCCCACTGGAGGGCCTCCTCCACATTACCCCGAAGTACATAGCTCCGGAACTTGTCCGTAGCAGCCTGCTCGGAGAGCGGGGAGTCGCCTTTGGGAGCTGCAAAGATTCGGTGAGGATTAATATCAAGAAAATGAGGAAGTAACCTCCAAGAACTCACCTCCCGAAGAAGTGGCAGCTCCTGCTGCGGCAGCCACTGTACTCTCCTCCTCTGCCGCCGCCTCTGCACTATCCCCATCCGAGTTCTCCTCCTGACCAACATTTTGATCACGATCCGCCTCCGACTCCGCCTCCGCGTCGGGCTCTGCTTCCGCCTCGAACTCGCTGGGATTGTAGGGATACTCCTGCTGGTTCTCCAGCAAAAGGTCACCCACATCCGTGTCGGCAATGTACTGGAAATAAAAACAGGGAATTAGTAAAGGAAAATATCCAGGAGAGATCCTCAACTTACCCCATTCTGGCGCAGCAGCAGGATGAGCAGGTGCCACATGAGGGCGTGCGAGGCGCGATATTTATCCACGCTGCCCTGCGGCTTCTTCTGCGTGGCATACAGCACGGTGCAGCCTCGCGTGGGTCCCAGTCGGATCTGCTCCTTGCAGAAGCTAATGATCTTGTCCTTGTGCAGCTTCCGGCCCTGCAACGGACCCGGATACATGCGCAGCAGGCTGCTAGTCCCGTCGCGTATTCTTAGCGGGGCCACCTCCACATCGTTCCGGAGTCGTCCCCTGCCTGCGTACTTGGGCTTCACCCGGAGCAGCAGACTCATCGCATACGAGGCCACCAGATGCGGGCGATTGAACATGAGCGGGGTGCGTCGTCGGGGCGGACGAGAAACCACTCCGCTGGAGGTGATCACAGCTCCTCCTGCTGCAGTCTGCGAGGAGCCTCCATAAGTCGAGGGCGCCGCTTCCGTGGCAGCTCTGCGAGGGGAACACAGAAAACATTCAATTAGCAAAAAAGTTTAGAAATCAATTTAATATTGCTTCTAGGAAAATGAAAAATAAATCATGCATTACCAAAAAAAAAAGGGGTTAAGGGGGAAGGAGTTTCAGGGGAAGGGGTTTCCGGATAAAGAGTAAAGGTAAATTATAGAAAAAGGTTTTGGGGCAGCACAAGAACCCTTTGGGGCAGATTTCACCGGAACTATTTTACCACAACATGCGGTTTTAAGAATATCCCAAGCAGACTTCTCCATATAAATTTATGAACAATAAATTTCATGAAAAAAATATATAAACATTTTTTCCATACCCCGAATATCGGAGATTAGCTAAGCTATTTTATGCCTTTCAGTCAAGTCTAAGAAATCGCCGATGGTTTTTTAAGAATTTTAATTATTCAGAAGAATGTCTCAGAAAAATTTTAAGATTCTTCAAGAATCAAAATTATTACAAAAATTCAAAATTTGAATTACTATTTAGAATTACTTACTATGTTGAACCATTCCAAACGAAAATATTATGAAAACAATATTGATCATTGATCAATAAGGAATTATTTTGTTTCCCAATTTTTAAAATAAATATTTCCTTCACCACCAATTATTTCATATATAAAAAGCTGAGCTAGGGAGATCTCTATTTGATCAGTGATCTTTGTTAATTAAAACCAAACTTGTTGGAATGGAACGTTTTCCAAAAAAGCACTCTATAAAAGATCAAAAAGTTCATTAAAACTGCAAAGGAAATGGAACGCATTTTCATAAATTGGAAGCGACAACCGATGATCCATAAATTATATTATTTCTTCCAGAAATCCCATTTCCAAACCGAATTTTATTCCAGCTGCTTTAAAAAATGGAACGAAACGAAACGAAGGAATGGAACACGCCAGTGGAGTGAATGAGTGAGAGAGAGATTGAGAGGGGTAAC
This sequence comes from Drosophila setifemur, assembly GCA_021224005.1. Lineage (NCBI taxonomy): Eukaryota > Metazoa > Arthropoda > Insecta > Diptera > Drosophilidae > Drosophila > Drosophila setifemur. The sequence continues at coordinate 8,053,960 of JAJJHY010001290.1, forward strand.
AGTAAGTGACAGAGAGAGAGGGAGAGGGGTGAAGTGTGTTTTTGATTTTGTTTATGTTTTTTTGGCAAAAGCTTGGCAGCAAGAGAGAGCGAGCGAAAGAGACAGAAAGCGTTTGTGGATTTTGGAGTTTGTTCTTTGATTTTTTTTTGTGGTTTTTTTCTACCTTTCTTTTTAGTTTTTAGTTTTTTTTTTTTTGGTTTCTTTTTTTTATGTTTTTTCTTTTGTTTTTTATTTGACCACCTGATATCGAGGCCGCATTCGGAGCCTGCATAATACGGTCCATTACAGCGCGACGAGCTCCGTCCATCTCCGTTTAAATTGCTCAAGGATCGGGCGCTGGACAAGGTGGAATAATGGCCATAGATGGATCCTCCTCCCAATCCTGCTCCTCCTCCAATCGCATACAAACTGCTGACATTATCCTCCGGATAGCTGGAGTTGAGCAGATCCTGCTGACTCTTCTGATAGATCATCTCTTTGAAATGCTGACGATGGAGCTCATTGGCCTGATTTATGTAGGCGTGTGTATACCTATAAAACGTTGGGAAGTGTTGTTGTTGTTGTTGCACAAATGTTCGTGTTTCGTTGGTTGATTGTGCATTGCGGTTGGTTTTATTTTTTGTTTGGTTAGAGACGAAAACAGTTTGAGGTTATTTACGAGTTACGCATTAGTTTGTTTCGTTGTTGTTGTGTGTGAGTGTGGGTTCTTTGTTGATTAGTGTAAACGTACACAACAAACGGAATGGAACGGAATGGTGGGAGAGGCGGCACAGAGAGGGAGCAATGTGGCAGTGGAACAACGGGATCCAATTGGAATATGGAATGTTGGTACTAACTAGGGTTGCACATTACACATATTTCGAGCGATACATTTCGATATCATAGAAAAATTGTAGGTAATCGATCACTACACAATGGATTTTTACAAACGGGTAGAAGAAGGGGGAAATTTAAGTTCACAATCTAAAAAGAAAAATAGTTAAACATTTGAAAATTTGATTTAACACGGAACAATCGAAAATATCGGTTTGACATTTGATTTAATAAATTTAATTGAATTCCTTTTAAAAATATCTCAAAGCGTACGTTACTTTCAAGATGCAAACTTTAAATATTAACCTAGCATTATAGTATACATTTTTAAAAAATATAAATACCATATAAAATCGTCGATAAACTGAAGAAATTATCGATATGCGAAGTGAAATTGAATAAATTAAAATGTAGTTTGAATATATTAATATAAATATTATGATCCCTAGAATAGGAATACAAATACAAAGCGAGGGAAAGGAAGGCAGAGAGAATGAGGGGGAGAAAGAGAAAAGGAAAAAGAGAAAAGGAGAAAGGAAAGATACAGGGTGCCTCGGGGTTCACACTCACATTTACACAGCCAGACACAAAAATACCCCTCGAATCTAATCGGTATCTACGAATTAGCATTTCCAGCTTACAGATAAGATTAAAGCCCACGTCCAACCTCAATAATTATATAGCGGTGAGAGGAGAAGGGAAGGGAAGGGGGTGGAGGGGAGTGGAGTATTATAATCCCACTTGTTAAACAACAATAATGGTTAGCACAGCAAAACTAATGTTTAGAATAGGATTGAGTATTGTGCTACTTTCTGGTAAAGTTGAGAAAGTTACGGGTGTTCGAGCGAATAATTATCAGGCTAAGGGGTAAGTCGGGTTTTATATTTAGGGATTTTAGGGATTAAACAAAACTAAGGGGAAGATCGAAAACAGAAAACAAAATATAACTCAATTTCGGTTGAACCGAAACTCCGAAACTTCCATAACTTGCTGGGTTCTCTTCACTGATAATGATTCTCGAACAATAAACTCGATTTAGAGCGAGATAGCGCATTCATAATGGTTTAATAATATCTTTGCCTCGCTAATGTTATATATTTATGGTCCAATTAAAAAGATTTGACAAATATTCAACCAAGCATGAAAGGTTATTGACATAGAACAATTTGTATTTTTATCACAAGCTTGGTAAAAAATAAATAAATGTACTTTAATTCTAATTTAAAAAGAAATTACATCAGAAAATGTTTAAAATCATTGCAAAGAAATTTGAAATTAAAATTTTCTGGTTTAAAATAACATTGATTTAAATTTTATAAACTTTCTGGTCAACTTAAATTACACAAAAAAAAAAACCCTTTCAAAATCTGTTCTCCAGAAACTAAAGCACTCAACTTTAAATTCTTTTTTTTATTTTATGTTATTATAGGAAATCTTAAGCCCCAAATTGGAACTGAAAGTTTTTATATTATTATCAAAAATGCTAAATTCAAATTCATGTCAGTTAAATATTTATAATATATTAAAATGTAAATTAAATTCTGGAGATCCCAAATTCCAATTTGTACAACTGAGAATTTTGTAAATAATCGTATTCCAATACTTCCAGTTTATTTCCCTTTCCAAGTGGATAAATCTCTATTTTCGGACATTCCCAACCTAAATCAAAATCCCAAGAACAAAACTGAATCCCAGCAAGTACAGTGAAACCTCTAGAGCATTCTCTAGACACTCAACATTCAAGGAAATAAAATAAAGAAACAACTATAACTCTTCTTGACTCACCTTTCGCGTTCCCTTTGGAGGGCAGCCTCGCTAGAAGCTCCGCCGGCGATGACTGCTCCGGGTATTTGAGCTCCGGCCAGCATTCCGGATATCCCAGTGGCAACGGGAACAGTGGCCTTAGAAGCCGCCGCCGCACTCACGGCCGCCATTGAGTTGATCATCTGCCCATAGAACTTGGCATACATGTCGGCGTAGGCATGCGGATTCCTGGACATTTGCTCGTACATTCCGTAGGGATCGTAGGTACCGCTCACGCCATACTGATCGTAGTTGCGCCGCTTCCCAGACCCAGAACCCGATCCTCCAGCACCGGTACTAGCAGCTACAGCAGCAGCACTGGTGTTTCCATTGGTGCGCTCCTTCTCGAGATCGCTGTTGCGGGAGCTCTTGCGTCGGTACTCCTCGTATCCATCCCAGTGCCTCAGATCCGGATGACGGCGACGGGAGTCCTCCTGGCGGCCACCACCTGCGGATAACCAAATTATTATTAGTTAATTCAAAACATCCAAGATATAGTCTCCGATTCCTACCTCTGCCCTGGTTCTCGTAGCTGCGACGACTGCCCGAGGAGCGATACTTATCGCCCGAGGAGGACTGCTTGTTCGATCGCCGGGTGTAGTTCCGGTCGCGTTCGCGTTCTCGCTCATAGTCATCGTAGTCCTGCCTTCCGGTCTTGCTGCTCCTGCCACCGGCAGAGCCTCCAGCTCCGCCTGCTCCAGTGCCAGTGCTGCCATCCAGATCCGCCTCGCCGCCCAGGTGATTCAGATCGGGATTGTCCGACTCCCCGTCGTAGTTGCTGTTGTTGTAGCGACGCGAGGAGTGCTCGTAGGAGCGCTGATCCTGATCCTCGCCACCGCTATGATACTTGTTGTTGGACCGCCTGCGCCAGTTGCGATCCCGGTCACGCTCCCGATCCCGATCGCCGCGATCTCGGCCCATTTCCCGGTCCCGTTCGCGCTCCCTCTCCCTGTCCCGCTCCCAGTCCACATCCGTCTCATGGTGCCGGCGATTCGAACGGTTCGAGTCGTGATTCCGGCGGTGATGTTGCGTTTCCCTCAAGGATTTCGTTTCGTGATGCGTTGGTGCTCCCCTTACCGAGTCCTCCGTCTCCCCATCATAGGTGTAGTTATGGCCGAGACTGCGTCCCCGGCCACCTCGTCGATCCTCCATCAGCACGCGGCGATCGCGTTCGCGTTCCCTCTCCCGATCCCGCTCCCTCTCGCTCTGGAGGAACTCGTCGGACTCATCCGATTCCAGGTCCAACGAGGTGTTGCCCCTGCGCGTCACCTGCGCGGAGCGCTTCTTTTCCAGCTGCAGCACCTGCTGCTGTTGCAGGGGTTGCTGCTGTTGTTGCTGCTGCTGCAGCTGCGATTGCTGGTGGGGATTGGCCTCCACTATCGCGGGCATTGACTCCGGTTCATCGGGATGCGATTGAGAAGATAGCGACATCTCGGGCAGACCCACGGAGGGCAGAGTTTCATCGCCATCCTCCAGGTTCTCGCCATCCATAACCACCTCGCGCTGCTCTCGCAGGCTCAAGGAGACAACCGGATCTGGAGCACTGGTCTCCACGCCGGTAACCACCCGATGCCTGGCCGGCATCTGTTCGCCCTCGGAGGTGTCCTCCCCATCCGCCAGACGCTCCTCCATATGCAACGCTGCCTGGGGCTGCGTTGGCTGCTCCGTGGCACCCGTGACCAGGCGCTGTTGCTGCGACTCCAGCTCCTGTTGGCCCAGCACCAAGCGGGACAAACCCGGCGGTGGCAATTGGCCCGCATCCTGATCCGCCTCGAAGTCCAGCTGCTCGGATAGGTGACTCGTCTGCAGGTACTGGGCACGCTCATCGTTGGGCGCCGACAGCACCTCCTGATTGTCCGGTTCCAGGGGAGGAGGTGCATAGAATGAGGGAGGAGCCGTCAAGGTTGGTGCAGCCAAGGGAACCGGCATGGCCAGCACATTGAATCCCTCGCTCTGGGCCTCGGCCTGCGGTGGTCCAACCGGTTGAGGCGGCATTTGTCCAGCTCCTGGTTGGACTGGTGATGGTGAAGCTCCTCCTGCCGGACCGGCCAAGATGTTAACCCGCTTGCTCAGACCCGTGCCCGAGCGCTTGAAGGGATTACCCGCGGACTGGCTGGCAATGCTGGGAGGCAGGGCAGCCGGTGGTGCCACAGATGATGGTGGTGCTGCAGGAAGAGGTGCTCCCATTGCAGGAGGAGGTACTCCTAGTGCAGGAGGTGCTCCCAGTGCAGGAGGAGGTGCTACCATTGCAGGAGGTGCTCCCAGTCCAGGAAGAGGTGCTCCCAATGCTGGGGGAGGTGCTCCAATCGGAGAAAATTCTGCCCCGGCTCCAGAAATAGGTGTTCCCATAGAGGAATGAGTTGTTCCAGCTCCAGAGATAGGTGTTCCCATAGTGGAATGAGATGCTCCTGCTCCAGCACCTCCTAAAAGAGGTATTCCTGGTGCTCCTCCCGGCGAGTAACCTGCTGGTGGTGCTCCCAATCCAGCTAGAGGTAATCCTCCTCCCAGTGCTGGTTGATTTTGGAAAGCCATGGGCGGCACAATGGCATCCAGTTCAGGTGCCTCTTGACCCAGCTCCGGTGGTGAGTTCAGCTGCTGCTGGTGATGCTGCGGATGGAGCAGCAGAGGTGCCTGCGGTGGCTGCTGCTGCTGGAGGTTCTGCCGATGCTGATCCGCTGGTGGCGGCAGCTCCACATTATTATTGTTATTGTTGGCAAATGCTGGCCAGCTGCTGGGCGAGGATTGGGCTGTGAAGGCATCCTCCAGCATTGGCTCCATCAAGGCCTCGCCTCCCGGGTTGTTGTTGTTGTTGGTGATGATGTTGTTAGTACTATTGTTGGTGTTGCTGTTGTTGCTGGTTTCATTCCAATCGCCCCAATCTCCCCAGCCATCATTCCGGGAGCTATTGTTGTTGTCGAAGGCCTCCAGAGGAGCAGCTTCCTGCTGGTGAGGACTTGGAGTGGGATAAAACAGCTGTTGAGGAGGAGGTGGTGGTTGCTGCTGCTGCTGCTGCTGGATCTGCGGTTGCTGCGGGATCTGAGGTTGCTGCTGTCCCGCAAAGTAGTTGTTGTAGTTCAGCTGTTGCTGTTGCTGCTGTTGCTCCTCTGGCCAGTAATTGGGTTGCTGCTGCTGTTGCTGGAACATTTGGCTGGCATAGACCTGCTGCTGCTGCGGAGGATTGGGATGTTGCTGCTGCTGGGCAGGATTGGGATGTTGCTGCTGCTGCTGCTGCGGAGGATTAGGATGCTGTTGCGGCTGCTGCTGCTGTTGCTGCTGATGCGGTGGCAGCCAGGGAGCATTGTTGTGCAACATGTTGGAGCTGCAAAGGAGAAGGCAAAACACATTTTAAATTTCATCAATTAAGCATTTCAAATAAAAAAAACAGAATAAAGACTAAAAACTGAAGGGTTGCTTAGGGTTTACTAGGAGATTCTTAATTTTACTATTTACTTAATTAATTTTAAACTTTTCACTAGCAATATTTGTTTATTTATTATTCAATTATTTGTATTGTTTCAATATTTATATTTATAGTTTCTGATACTTAATTCATAAATACAAACTTCTGTTTTTACATTTCAATGGAAAGGAATGTAAATATTTCCCATTACCACATAGTTAAACATTTTTATTGAGAATTAATCAATTTCATTTTGATTCTTGGAATTGCAATTAATTATTTAGTATTACAATATTCCAGGAATTAAACAAGACCAATCCCATTCCTAGCTCCAAATAAACTTAATAAGTTTATTTTACTAGCTACCCACAAAGGTGTCAAATGGTTGTTTCTATGTAAATTGGAAACCAGTTATATTTTTTCGATGAAAAGTTGCACTAGTTTTTCCAGAGTTTTCCTCTCCCCGGGGAGTACCGGATTTTCCACATTTAAAAGAACCAAAAAAAAAAAAACTATGGCAAGTGCACAAACAAATTATTTAGGTGGCCAAAAGGCACAAAAACAAAAACATGTAATAAAAAGCAACGGGCGAAAAGCAAAAGTTAAAAGTTTACGTGGACGTTTGCCATATATTCCACTTCCCCCTTCCCGTCGCTTTTCCACACTCTCTCCCCTCCCCTCCCCTCTCCTACACACTCTCTTCTCCTCTTCTGTTTCTGCTTCTTCTTGTTGGTGTTGGTTACCACCGTTTCGCTCTCTTACTGTTGTTGTTGTTGACGCAGCAGGTTTTCTGCTGTTTTTGTTTCTTTTCGGCTGTGTGTTTTTTCTTTACTGTTTTTTATGCTCGCCCTCAGCTGATAGCTTTTTGCACAGATTTTGGTCGCGTATCGGCTTTGGCACAATCCCGAATCTGCTGAATTTCTTATTTATTTTCTTTGCCAATGCCCCCGTAAGTCAAAAGTGAAAACACACTCTCTCGGTGGAAAAAATTTGGAGCAGTGGTTGCAAAGAGGGGCGAAGAGTGAGAGAGAGCAGGAGAGAAAGAGAGTGCTGAAGAGAGGATTCTCTCCCTAAACGCAGGGTTGCAATCCGGTCTCTTGCTAAAAGCTGACCACAAAATATAATTATTTTTAACAGAATTAATAAGAAAACACTCTGGCAGTTGTCTTTGTCAATAACTTATAAAAATAAAACAGACCATTACGGGAGAGACACTCTCATCTAAACACTCCACACACACACACACGCACACACATACACTCACAGGTGTCGATGTCCCTTTCCTTTTTCTAATTAGCTTACACGGGAGACATTGAACTTACACAAAATTCGTTTTGGTTCTCGTTGCGTTTCGCTTATTCACTCGCACTCGGTGTTCTGGCCTGGCAGTTGGCTAAACAATACATTTACTTGTCCTTTGCTGATTGCCGAAAGCAGTCGTCGTCTTCAATTCTATTTTTTTAACAATTAAACGCAGCCAAAAAAATCCAAATGCCAACTCGACTTTTGTGCAGCGTTGCCAGACTGGCTGTCGGTCGAGCTAACAGAACTGCTGTTACCGGTGCTGCCAGATGCACTGCCAGCTGGCGATGGGCGATAGATCGATTAGTGTAATATGTAATATTTAACCGTATTTGGTTTAATTTGAGGAAAGCTAATAATATTAAAAAATATTAAAAGCTTGCATGCCAAAATGTGGGGAATTCCTTAAATAAGTTAATAAATATTTTGTTAAGACATTATTTGCATACTCATTCATCGTTAAAAAAAAACGATTGATTACAAGTTTCACTATTTGTAATATTCCCTTTTGATATTGAAAATTATTTTCTATATCCATTTAACTGAAATAAGAACTTATTAAATTATTCATTCATTACCCTTACTGATAGTATATTTATTGTTTTTGTCATTTGTTTTCCTAAAACTTGATAAATTAAATAAGCACAGCCCGCCTTGTTGTTTAGCAAGAGTTTTGGCGGCTATCGATATCGTTCAAGCAGTGGTTCTACCGATCGATAACTTTTCCAATGCTTCCAGCTTTCTACATTTTGACGGATTTTAAAACAAAATGGAAGTTTAATTAATTGAATTTCCTAAACTTCCCCTTAAAACTTTCCTGAAGGAACTTGGGCTATATTTTGTGTTAGTTTTCTGTTTATATCTACTCAGTTATCCAATCGATAACTACCCCGTAAGTTATCGCACCTGCTCGCATGTGTTTCAGCCTATCGCCCGCCCTCCCGCCACCAATAACAACAACAATTACGCATGGGGAGAAACAGCAACAATAGACGAGCAATAATAGTAACAACAACCACAGCAACAACACCGCCAACAACACTGATGCCTTAGCGCTTGCGTATTTTGTTGATATCTAGCAGAGCCATCCATCCATCCATCCATCCCACGAGAGAGCGCGGTGAAGGGAACGGAAGGGAATCCGGGTGAACAGATGCTGCGCCTACTCGTCTCCAACTGCCGCAACAGCAGCCCCAGCTCCGGCGATCTGTTGGGGTAAGTTCTGGCCAGGGGAGTCGAAGGTGCTCCTCACCTTCAACCGCCCAGTCCCCTCCCCCTTCAGCCAGGTTATGTCATCGAGCGCTAGCTAAAAATGATACTAAAATTCCGATGCTTGATTTACAGGCGCCACCTGCTGCAGCTGCCGCAGCCACTGCCACGCCTCCAGAATGCCGCCCGCCTTATGCGACAGCACCTGCGAGGGCATGCCACGCCCCCAAAAAAAGCAACGCCCCTGCCACAGCCCATTCCAGCGCCCACGAATGCCGCACGCCTGCTCCACACCACACGCCTCCTGCTGTGGGGCGGCGGGAGCCTAGCCATGGGCGTGGGCCTGCGTTCCTGGGCGGCAGGACGCGCTGGACTGGTCCACTGCGAGGGCAGCCGCCTGGCCAGCCTGAAAAAGGAGGAGGAGCCGGAGCTGGAGACGGATCACAAGTTCGACTGGCTGCGACTGTGGGAATACCTGGAGCCGCATCTCTGGGAGCTCATCGGAGCGGTGTGCGTGAGTGTTTTTGGTTAATCCTTAGGGAAAAAAAGGAAATCCTTGGACTAATCCTTTGATTGTTGCTCCCCTTCAGGCGGCCCTGGTTGTGGCCTACATCAACATTCGCATCCCGAACCTGCTGGGCGATCTGGTCAACACCTTGGCGCGCTATGCCAACACCTATGTGATGGATCCCATCAACAACTCGTTCGTCAAGGACGTGAGCAAGCCGGCCAGCAATCTGCTTAGTTTGTACATGCTGCAGTCGGGCTTCACCTTTATGTACATCTATCTGCTGAGTCGTGTGGGTGAGCAGATGGCGGCCAGGATGCGGCAGGACCTGTTCAAGCAGATCGTGCTCCAGGATATCTCCTTCTTCGATGAGAACCGAACTGGGGAGCTGGTCAACCGACTGACGGCGGATGTTCAGGTGGGGTTTTGGATTTGGGATTGGTTTTGAGATATCCTTGAAGATCCTTAAGAGCAATTGTATACATGGATATACCAAACTATTCTTTCCTGTTCTAAGTTGGACTTTAGACTAACAGTTTTCCCCCCTCTCCTTGCAGGACTTCAAGACCTCGTTCAAGCAATTTGTGGCTCAGGGATTGAGAAGTGCCGCCCAGCTGATCGGTGGCAGCATATCCCTGTTCATGATCTCGCCTCATATGGCGGCCATTGCCTTGGCCAGTGTGCCCTGCGTGGTGATGTTCATGACCTACCTGGGCAGGAAGCTGCGATCGTTGAGCAAGAACTCCCAGGCCCAGGCGGAGCGGGCGACGGGCGTGTGCGAGGAGGCGCTGGCCAATATCCGGACGGTTAGATCGAGTGCCTGCGAGTACCGGGAGATGCAGCTCTTCGAGGGCGAGACGAACGAGGCGGCGCGACTGGCCCAGGAGCTGGGCTACGGCATTGCCGTCTTCCAGGGACTGACCAACTTCTTCCTGAACACCCTCGTTCTGTCCACGCTATTCATGGGTGGCCATTTGATGTCGACGGAGAGTTTGACGCCCGGTGCTTTGATGGCCTTCCTGGTGGCCTCGCAGGGCGTGCAGCGTTCCCTGGCCCAGGGCTCCATTCTGTTGGGTACAATGATCCGGGGCATGACCGCCGGATCGCGGGTCTTCGAGTTCCTCTCACTGCAGCCTCAGGTGGAGTTGCTGCGCGGTTATGTGATCCCGCAGGAGCGTCTGCACGGAGAGATTCGTTTCGAGAATGTCTCCTTTGCATATCCCATGCGGCCGGATCAGGTGAGTGGAGATGGGGCGCATCTTAAGCTCTTTAATTACTCACCCCCCTTCTCCTCCCGATTTCCAGGTGGTCCTGAAGGACTTTAGCCTAACGCTCCGCCCGGGCCAGACAGTGGCCCTGGTTGGAGCAAGTGGCTCCGGTAAATCCACCATTGCCGCCTTGGTGGAGCGCTTCTACGAGCCGACGTCGGGCAACATCAAGCTGGACGGCTACAAGTTATCCGACATTTCCCCCTACTGGCTGCGCGCCAATGTCCTGGGCTTCATCGAGCAGCAACCGGTGCTGTTCGGCACCTCCATTCTGGAGAACATTCGCTATGGCAAACCGGATGCCGGGGAGGAGGATGTGTTTGCCGCATCCCGTCTCTCGCAATCCCATGACTTTGTGACGGCCCTGCCGGAGGGCTATGGCACGCATGTGGGCGAAAGGGGCACCCAGCTGAGCGGGGGCCAGAGACAACGCATTGCCATTGCCAGGGCGCTGCTGAAGAATCCGCGCGTACTCATCCTGGACGAGGCCACCAGTGCCTTGGACGCCACCAGCGAGGCAGAGGTACAAAAAGCCCTGGACACGGCAGTGCAGAATCGTACGACGCTAGTGATTGCCCATCGTCTGTCCACCATTCGCAATGCGGACCTCATCGTGGTCCTCGACCAGGGACGCGTCGTGGAGGTGGGTCTATTACTTCGTTATAAATTTATTAATTTAATATATTAATCCTCTTAATCCCCTCCAGACCGGCAAGCACGACGAGCTGATGGGCAAGCGGGGTTTGTACTTTGAGCTGGTGCGCCAGCAGGAGCGTCGGGACATCCAGGAGCAGGTGCAGGCGGTGGAGGAGGAAATAGCCGCCAAAGAGGCCACCATTAAAGTGAGCCCCCCACCCCGCCAGGGAGTGCCCCAATCCCCAACAGAGCAGCTCCACCAGGAGCAAATCCCGGGTGTTTGATGGCTAATGGCCATCAGAGCGATCGTAGACAATTGAATGATTCCCTGTACACATAACTTAGAATGATTTGTTTTCACTTTTTTTTTTTGTATTTCCAACTGACCAACAAAAAACAAACAAACGAACGAAAAACTTAAAACAAAAAATTAATAAATAAAAAAAAACAACTGGTAAGAGACGCTAGGGATAAGTATACAAAATAAAATAAACGCTGAAGACAGTATTGTTTTTGTTACAAAACTAAAGTATTTCATTGCCATCAAACGAGACATTCACCGATTTTCATCCAGATAATGGGGATATCTTTATATATCTATATGATCTATAAATTTCATAGTTCAATGTGTATTTAAAATGCATTTTTTAGATAATTTCCCCTAAGGGGATTCTTAAATAAAGTTTTCTAAGGTTTATGCAATGTTCAGAAAGGAAAGCAAAAAATCATAGAAAACTATTTAAAATTCTATCAATATTCTAAATATTTTCTAAAAGATTTTTTCATTTAAAATAATTGATTTTATATATTTTCTGTAAGACATATATATCAGAGCTCTATACAATGTTAAAAAATGATAACATTTAGCAAAAAATCAATCTAAAAAATCATTTTAAGTTTCTTCAAAATTCTATATATTTTCCAAACGATTTCTCGTTAAGACTTTAAAATTTAAATATTCCCAACTCTCCAAATGTCATCGTTCCCCAACATATCGGAATAACCTATCGAAGAACTTACTGGGGGAGAAAATACAAGAAAAACGGTGTGGCAACTCTGTGGTGGGAAAACGAACCGGTTCCGGGAACGAACCGAACGTGTGTGTACTAGTTTCATTTTGGTTTTTGTTTTTTTTTGGGAAACAAATGCATAATTTGTTTTTTATTTGTTGAGTTCGCCAGTTGAGCGTCATTATTTCAAATTCGAGCGTACGACGGCGGTGCGGCGCCACTTCCAGCGTGGCCATTGGAAATGCTTGTGGAAAGCGAAGTGAAATGAAATCAAAGGAAAATATCCAACAACAAATGTGCAATGTGCGTTAAGTCAACACCAATACATGCGAACAAATTATGTAAGTGTATGTGTGTGTGAGTCCATGTGTGTGTGCTAAACAACAACAAAAACTGGTAAAACAATAGAGGCGCATGTTGGAAAGACCAGTTGTTGTTGTTGTTAATGTTGGAGCTGCTCTTGCTAATTTCGTTGTTCCCGTTCCCCCACACAAAACATTTTTATTTTTGCTGTGCCTTCCAGTGTGTGCGTGTGTGTGTGTGTGCAGCACCTGTACGCGTGTCCGTGTTCGGCAATGTGTGCGTGTGTATGTGTATGTGTGTTGTTTTTCTGCCGCCACACAGTGGTCGAAATGCGTAATTTTGTGCTAAAAGCTAAAATCAAATTAAGCATGACTAAATTAATTGATTTAATTGCTTTGATTAAGAGTAATTGCGTGGGAGTTAGTCAGTTCTTGATAGTTGTTCTGTTTACAGTTGTCACTTGGCAAAAAACAGATTGTGAAAAGTAGTAAATATAAATAATTATTGGTAGTTTTTTAATGATAAACGATTTTCTAAGGCATTAAAAAGTGATAACAAAAAAAAACTTAACACATATGTACTTTAATTTTTATTAAAACCAAGGAAACTTTATTTTTTTTTAATAATTACCAGTAGTTGTAAAAACATTAGTAGACTTCATTAAAAAATAGTGCAAATATAAAACACTTTAAAATTTTCCAATTAAATTCGGCCCACAGTGCACCCGAGTGTGAGTGAGAGCGCGTGTTTTGATGGGGCATTCGTCATACCCATTTAATTTGCGGTAGCTAGAAAGGGAGGGGGCGATGGGAGATGGGAGAGGGAGCACAACAACTACAGTTACTACAGCTCAGCTGCATTGCAGTTGCATCTCGCACACGAAAATAAATAAATGGAAAAGCTTGGAAGTGTTGCATCAACTCAACTCCGTTTTCAATGTCAATGTTGCCGCAAAACGAAAAACCAAAAACAAAAACAACAACCAAGAGCAAAAGCAAAAAGCAAAAGCGATGAGCAAAGCAGAAACAGTGGGAAAATAATGTAACCATTGGATCTCGAGTTGTTATTGCCTGCTGTTTGTTTTATTTATTTCCATTGATTGCGGAGTTCGGTTGGCATTCCAGTCTATTCCGTGCCATTCCAATATAGCTTCCAGCTGAGTCAGGATCATGCGATCCACTTGCACTTATTTATTTTCACTTGTTTATAGTTATTTCGCCGACTCAGCCCTAAAATAATTCCCGCGACTCACACTTTTCGTGCAACTCGAAAAATAGTCCACAGTGGCCAAGCGATAAGAGAAGTAGTTGAAGTTGCGTCAAAGGGATCTGTAAATATTTGTAAATAAATAGAAAGAAAGGACATTAGAAAGATTTTAATAATTTAATTTTCATTTACAATAATTCAATAAAGAATTCAGAGTATTCACATTTCACCCCACATTCAAAGATAAGGGTTTATTTATTTAAAACTTTGAACTGTTAATCGTTATATATATTTTTTTTTGTTGTAGTAATATTTATTTATCCTTTAATTTTTTAACAATAAAATGTGTTCTTGTTGTGCAATAATTTCCGCATGAATATTGATTGATTATAATTAATGTGAATAACTTTTCCGAACTTTTTCCCATTTAGTCAAACTGTTCCTAATTGCCAAAGTTATTGAATGCAAGATGGATCACCCTATATATAGTACATACATATATAATACCTTAATAATTCATTTGGACATTTGCTAATTCCACTCACTTTTCCTGCTCTTTTTTAGTGCTAACGTAATCGGGCCAAGCCATCAAAACATTCCATGCATCAGCAACAGCGCAATGGCGGAGGAACTGAAACTGGAGGGGGATTCGGACTGGGACTGGGATTGGGATTGGGAGGAGCCGCAGCAGGAGCTGGAGCGGGAGGAGGAGCCGGAGCAGGAGCTAGAGGAGGAGCTGGAGGAGGAGCCAGAGCAGGAGCTGGAGCAAGAGCTAGAGGAGCCAGAGGCACCTCGGGAGGTGGTTTCCCCGGACCATTGTGCGCCCATTGCCGTGGTCAGTTGCTGCCCCATCCGGAGGAGCCCATTGTGATGGCCCTGGGTCAGCAATGGCACTGCGATTGCTTCCGGTGCTCCGTCTGCGAGGGCCACCTGCACAACTGGTACTTCGAGCGCGAGGGTCTACTTTACTGCCGGGAGGATTACTATGCCCGGTTCGGGGATGCGTGTCTCCAGTGCCGGGCTGTGATCACAGGTCCCGTGATGGTGGCTGGGGAGCATAAATTCCATCCGGAGTGCTTCTGCTGCTCCGCCTGTGGCTCCTTCATTGGCGAGGGCGAATCCTATGCCTTGGTCGAGCGTTCCAAGCTCTACTGTGGTCAGTGCTATGGCAAGCGGAACTGCCAACCCACAGATGCCAAGGCAAAGGCCAGGATAACGACGGCGGGGAAGCCGATGCACTCCATCCGACTGGTGGAGATCCCAAAGGATGCCACACCCGGCCTCAGGGTGGACGGTGTGGCCCTCGACGATGGCTGTCCAACGGTCAGGATCACCGAGTAAGTGACTCTGCATATTTTTTGTTGTATTTGTAACTCTTGGAAAATTGAAATTTTTGTTTATTTTATTGTTTAGAATTTAAGTTTATTTAAGGTTTTCCTTTTGAAAAGATTTAAATTAAATGGGATTAAGAATTAATTAATTTTTTCTGTTGTTATTTTTAAAGGATTATTTTATAAGCTACAAAATCCGGTGTTTCGATTTTTTCATTTAATTGTTTCCTTTTTTTTCAAGTTTTTTATTTAAATTTTTTTGAATGGCCAAAAATGTAATTTAAATTTCCTTTGATTTTTCTTTCATTGAATTATTTTTTGATAATTTATTTTGGATATACTAGTATATTTTGCACTGTTAAGTTGGCATTGCTCCAGACACAGACACAGACCCTTGACCCTCACCCAGTTCCCTTGACCATAGACTAATCCTCTGCTCCACTTGTTTCTAATTTCCGAAATTACATGCTTACCCAAAACTAAAAACATAATATTGCGAAATTGGAATAGTTTGTTCTGTAAATTCTTCCTCTGGCTGACTTCGGTGGCGGAACAGTGCTGTGGTGCCTCCTATAGGTAACTCCTCCATTCCAAAATTCTCAAGAAATTAAGGAACTAATAGGAATAATAAATATTACATAATATTTGATTTAAAGGAATTAATTCTTCAAATAAATAATTATCCCAAAAACCATTACTAATCCCTCAATCTTCCCATTCCCCCCCAGAATCGATGTGAACCTCACGAACCTGCACATTGGCGACCGCATTCTGGAGGTAAATGGGACGCCGGTGAGCGACTCATCCGTGGAACAGATTGACAAACTTATCCGAAGCAGCGAGAAGATGCTTCAGTTGACGGTGGAGCATGATCCGGTGCAGGTGTGCCGCTCTTGCAGTCAGGCGGACATCCAGAGGGCCTGCTCCACATCCACCCTGATACTACCACTCAGCACATCCGCCTCCAGCGTAGAGGTGGGCGGAAGGGAAAGGCTCTACACCAAGACCCAGGGACAGGAGCAGAGTGCCAAGGCCAGGAGACTGCGGCAGGCGAGCAACGCCTCGAGCATCACCATGATACCAACGATAAACCCCACGATCCAGACCACCCAGCTGAAGGAGAAGGAGCGCTGCTCCAGTCTGTCCAAGCTGCTGGACGAGCAGCATCAGGCGCAACAGCACTCGGCCCATCCCCAGCTGTACGATCTCTCGCGCACCCAATCCTGTCGCGTCGTCCAGAAGCCACAGAGAATCTTCCGTGCCTCCGATCTGGTGATTGGCGAGAAGCTCGGCGAGGGCTTCTTCGGCAAGGTCTTCAAGGTGACCCATCGCCAGAGTGGTGAGGTGATGGTGCTCAAGGAGCTGCACCGGGCGGATGAGGAGGCCCAAAGGAACTTTATCAAGGAGGTGGCCGTGCTGCGGCTCCTCGATCATCCGCATGTCCTCAAGTTCATCGGTGTGCTGTACAAGGAGAAGAAGCTACATATGGTCACGGAATATGTGGCCGGTGGCTGTCTCAAGGAGCTCATCCATGATCCGTCGCAGATGCTCACCTGGCAGCAGCGCGTGTGTTTGGCCAGGGATATTGCGTGTGGAATGAGTTACCTCCACTCGATGAACATCATCCATCGTGATCTCAACTCCATGAATTGTCTGGTGCGCGAGGATCACTCGGTTATTGTGGCGGACTTTGGCCTCGCCCGCAGTGTGGACGCTCCAAGGCTTCCGGGTGGAGCACAGTCGGTTGGTGGTGGAGTTGTAGCTGGTAACGGTGGCACACCAGGTGCTGGCTATGCCTCTGGCGCCAATAGCGATGCGGCCATGTCGCCCGGGAACACTCTGAGGCGGAGCAAGAGTCGCCAGCGCCGGCAGCGATACACGGTGGTGGGGAATCCCTACTGGATGGCCCCCGAGATGATGAAGGGCCTCAAGTACGACGAGAAGGTGGACGTCTTCTCCTTCGGGATCATGCTGTGCGAGGTGAGTGGGCTTTTGCTTTAAGGATCTGGATTATATATTCAGGGTTTTCAAGGATTAGGAATTTGGAGATTAATTTCTGTTATTCTCCCCCGCAGATCATTGGACGCGTAGAGGCGGATCCGGATTACATGCCCAGGAACTCGGACTTCAGCCTCAACCAGCAGGAGTTCCGCGAGAAGTTCTGCGTCCAGTGTCCGGAGGCCTTCATCAAGGTGGCCTTTGTGTGCTGCGACCTCAATCCGGACATGCGTCCTTGCTTCGATACCCTGCACGTGTGGCTCCAGCGTTTGGGCGAGCATTTGGAGGTGGAGCGATTGCCACCGGAGCGACTGCTGCACGAGATCGAGAACTTCCAGGAGAGCTATGCCAGCTCCGAGGATGCCTTGTCGCCCACCTCGCAGCGCAGTTTGGATAACCTGGATGAGCTGGTCAAGGATGAGGCGGCGGAGCTGGAAGTCTCGCCCGTGGAGAAGGAGAATCTGGTGATTCGGCCGCAGGACATTCCAAAATCCCCGCATCTGGGCAAGGACTTCTCGCCCAGCGGCGAGCGATTGTGCGACAGCAGGCGGGCAAGGCGACGCCAGCGATTCCTGGGCGCCCAGGAGCAGATGCGGACACTCACACCGGAAACGGAGTCCAAGGTAGGAAAATTTACCTTCTATTTTCTTTTCTCTTTATTAATTATTTCGTGGCATATCCTTTTAGTCCACGGAGCGAGCTCTGAAGCAGGCCCTGAGGAAGTGCCGTCCGTTTGGGGAGCGCGGTTATTTGGTGGACCTGCGACCCGGTGCTGAGTTGCAGCTGCAGGATGTGCGGGATCTGAACACGTACTCCGATGTGGACTCCAGCTGCGATACCAGTCTGAACTACCAGGAAGTGAACAATCCCACACCGACACCGCCGGGCGGGGGAGAAACCCTGCCGGAGGAGGTGAAACCGGGACTGGTGGAGGTGCCCCAGCATCGGCTGCAGATCGAGGACATGCGCACCCGGCTGAACCAGTGCCGCAGCAAGTTTGAGCATCTCGAGGAGGCTAGCCGAAGGAATTTCAGCCAGTCGCAGCATTCGATGAGGAACTTCTTCAAGACCCCGCCGGTGGCGCTGAAAATGTTCCAGCGTTTGGAGCATGAGGCGGCGGCCCTGAATGGTGGCAACAATTGTCCACCACCGCCGCCACCGAGAACGCAGCGCATCAACCAGACGCCCATCTTTGGCAGGAGGAATCTCCCCGCCGGAAGTGGAGGACAGGGACAGAAGCTGCAGCAGGCGGAGTCGTTGGAGAACTTAAACAGGGAGAAGTCAACACCGAATGCCATACCAGCGCCCAAGAGGAGCAAAGCCGCCGTTCCTGCCTCCGCTACAGTCCAGTTGCCCGTCAGTAGTTCCAGTTCAGTGAATGGGAATGGCCCATCCTCTCTAGACTTCCCACCCAAGAAGCACAAGCTCACCCTGCCATTGCCTCTGCCCTCGCAATCGCCGAGTCCCACCCCAACCCAAAGGATCAGGGAATCGAGTCATCGCGTGCCGGCGAGTAGTAGCAAAGTGCAAAGGTCACAGAAGGCACCGCCCAGCCGGGCAATCCCGCCATCCAGCAACTGCCCCTCACCCACGCGGAGCAGCAGGCCCAGCTCACCCAGCAAGCATCTCGCCCAGCGTCACACCGCCTCAACGGCCCAGCGACTGACCAATGGTAGAATCTTTGGTTTCTAATCCTATATTATATATCTGCAAGATAGCTAAAAGGAATCTTTATTTATACAGTGACCTCCGTGCAGCAGCAGCAACAACAGCAGCACCAGCCATCCCCGAGGACCACCCGCCTGAATATCCTGAGTCCGGAGAAGGTGCATCGTCTGGGCGCCCGTCTCACCGATCAGAAGCAGAAGATGCGCGAAGAGGCGGCAGCAACGGGAGCATCTGCCAGGGAAGCAACAGGTGGCGGGGGAGTTGGAGTAGGAGGAGGTGGTGGAGTTTCCCCCTCCCGAAATGGCCATCGCAGCGGGGCACCGGGAGCAGGTAATCCCAGCGAGAGGAGGAGAAGGGCTGCTCCTCCGCCACCGGTTCGCACGCACTTCAACACGCGCTGCTAGCCGAGAAGCCTTATAAATTGTAAATTGTTCCACTCAGGGAGCCCCCCCCCCAACCCCCTTTTTTTTGCAGTGCATAATGTTCTACTGTAGTTAGGTAAGCTGTTAAAAAAAAACTGAACTGTTCCACTTTTTTTATATACCAAAACTATATTCGTCTATTACCCAAAAAATAATCGTTTTTACAAAAAGATTTGATCATAATAATTGTCGTACAGAAAAGCGCATAAAATATTCCATTAATCATTAATCATAATTGTAATCAAACAGCTTTTCCAGCCAATTTGTTTGTTTATAACTATGTTAAAGTCGATATTCCACAAAAGCAATTAAAATTAAACAAGTTTCCGGAAGAATTTTATAAGCTTTTCCACAACTAAATTTCTTGTAAGAAGCTCTCCCCCATTTCTTTTATAATAATTGTTATACATAAATTCCACTAGAAAATATAACAATTTTAAGAATTTCCCTTTGTTATACAAAAAAAAAACAAGTCTAAAATTGCTCTACAACACACAAAAAAAGAAAAGAAAATGCAAATATTTCAATGAACTGTGAAACAGTTGAAGAATTATATGATATTGTACGCACAGCAAGCTGTACTACGCGATGTACAACAGTTCCACTGTTATAAACGCAACTGTTATACGCACATTCCCGCCCCCCATTCCAAACCAAGACAAAAACCAGAAGAAAAAAACAACATCGAATAGCGAAAAAGCGACTCTTTTGGGTTTTTGGAATATCTGGTGGCGAGAATTTCCCCAGATTTTCCTTACCAAAAGCAGAAAGCGACGATGGTTTTGAGAAAACCGCGAAAGAAAGACAAGCTCAAGTATAACTGTTATACACCGGCTCTCTATGAAAAGTGTTTAAAGATTTCGATTCCAAGTTAAGATAACGAAGGTTAAGTGCCTCTAAAACATAAAACACAAGTTGCAATATTTACCTAACCGATTTTGTATCGAAAGCAAGCGAATAATATATAGTCTCTAAGATTACAGGGTAGCAGCTGTACCGACTAACTCAACTAAACTAAAAATGCTAAGCAATTACTTTTTTTTAGCCATGTAAAGCGACAATTAACTGAGTAGGGAGAAAAGTGAAGGAAACTTGTGCCATGAAGCTGAGAATCTGAGAATCTGAAGATAGGAAAACAACAAAACAAAACAAAAACAACAAAAAAAGAAAAGAAAAGAAGTAGAAGAAGATGGAACCCACCCACGAAAAGACAAAAGAAAGCAAAAGTTTATTAGAAGAATTGCGGTTTGAATATTTTTTGATATACACCATATATAAAATATATATATATTCCATACAATTATATATATATATAGATAAACGTATTCCATGTTAGTGCTTAAATCTAATTTATTATTTATCGACGATTTTCCACGAGCCATTAACAATAATATTCTACATTCTATATGTTTGATGAGGAAAAGTCTTAACAACAACAAAAATTACAAATATATATATGAACGTTTTTGCTCAAAGGCAATTTTAGTTGGTAAGCTACACACACACACACATGCTAACTGATATACACACGCTCAAGCCTAATACTGTTATACTGTTAAACTGTACTTTATATATACATAAACCGAGATATATATATGCGGGCCTGTGGATCGAGACACTTTGCAATTATAACAGCTTGAATTACGACACTTGAGCCCGGCCACTGTTATACCCGTAGAACAGTATGCCAGTGGGCGCGCGCTTAATGTCGCTACTAAACAAAATTGATCTAGCATTTAATTACCTATATATATATATGTATATGTATATGTATAAACATATACATACAACAAACATGTGCGATATTTTTATAAAACGGTTGATATTTAATAATACGAGTAATAACTGTGTTGTTTCGACTATTTCGTACCCTTTTTTTTCCCCCCCGTTTACAAATTGCTTATTTTTTTTCGTTTGTAAATGTTTGGAAAAAACTAAATTGATATTTCTCTTGATTTGTAAATAGTTTATAGCTAATCCAGTAACTTTTATTTATGTTTTAAGCTTTTCCCTCGCGTTTTTAATTGTGTAAAAAACGTAGCTCCAACCCTCTCCCTCTCTTTTTTTTTGTTTGTTAATAAAAAGCGAAAAATGCGAAAAAATAAATAAACAAACTGGAAATCAAAGAAATATATTTTTTTATTGGGAGATTAAAGAGAATTCTTTTGGCAATTGAAAGATATATATATTCTGTGCAGGTACAGTTGTGCGTGCGTGAGTGTAAACATATGGACGTGACTGTTGGCGGGAGGCCGCGGGGGTGGGATGTGGATTTTGCCCAGGCCAGCCTCAAGACCCCATTTACGAGGTCGTTGCTGTGTTGCTCGTGTGTACCTCGTATCCTAAATTCTGTATCCTGATTTCTGTATCCGGAGTATCCTGTGTATCTGTATCTGCCAGCCACCTTCTCTTCCGCATTGCCATTTCCCCAGGAAGCTCTTCCCCACCAGATACACACTGCCTATGTATGTATACCTATATCTATATATATATATATGGATACACAGGATATCGTGGAAATTGTCCCAGACCATGGTCGGAAATCGATGCAGGCCAAAAAGGCCCAGGACAGTGCGTAGGAAGGAAATCAATGCAGTTCCTGGTGAGTGGACATGCGCAGTAGATAGGGACAGCCTCGGCGTTTCCCGCTTTTCCGGCTTTTTCCCGCTTTTCCGCCTTTTAAATGTGCATGTAAATGTGCGCCAATGACCTTGGGCCTTCAATTGAATTTAAGATAAACAATAAATATTAACACAAAATAATAATACTAATTTTAATAATAAATTCGGAACTCTACGTTTTTTTTTTACTTTAGCTCCTTTCGAAAACTAATTAAAAGAATATATGAAATAATTATTATTGTTCCACTGTGCCTAAACAAAATTAAATGTTCGAGGGAAAATTAAAAAAAAAATATGTGAAGGAGATAGCAAAATAAGCCTTAGCTTGC
>JAJJHY010001290.1:8075947-8089430 GCA_021224005.1 Drosophila setifemur
TATATATATATTTTTTTAAAATTAAATCTAGCTGTATTCAGTTCTTAACCAACTGTAAAGAATACAATTAAAACCAACTAGATTTAATTAAGTTATTGCAAAAAATGTGCCATACTTTGTTTTTTTTTCTTTTGAAAATGTCAAACCGCGCCTTTCTCCTTCGACTTATCGATAAAAACAGCGGTGCATTGGCACACATCGATGTGATCGATAAAATTTTGTGTGCATTTTCTTGCTTGGCCAGAAACGGTCACATTGCAGAGCGTCCAAAAAAAATTCAAACTCTCAAAAATTTCGAACGGAACGGACGTAACGTCGCGGCGAGTGGCGTGAAAAGTTTTGGAAAATTCGACAGCAATTAGCGGCGCAGCGCATCGCACTGATTGGCCAAGCAGCTAAGCAGGACAACGGGACAGCTTCAGTCGTTGCGTTTCGCGCGTCCCTTTTACTTTTCCAGCGTTTTTTTTTAAACATATTCGCCAACGTGAAGTTCCGCTGCGCTGCGTTTGCGGCCCCCGTGTCGTTGTTGTTGTTGTTGTCGCCTCTCATACACGTTGTTTTTTGGCGTCGTCTTCGTACGTGTACGTGTCCCGCTCTCTCCTCTCTCCGAGCCACTCTCACCTCACCTCCCGCTCACTCTCTCTCTCGCGCGCGTGCCCCTCAGTGTGTGCGTGCGTGCGTGCGTGCCCGCGCGCCTATATATGTGCGTGCGTGTTTGTGTGTGTGAGAGCGAGCGAGCAGAGCGCAGCGCAATATAATTTTTTTTCGGGTGGAAACGAAGTAAAAAGAAACGTTCAAAAAAAAAATAGTAGTAGTGCTTTTGCGATGTGTGTGTGCGAGCGGCGTGCGCGCTTCTGAGTGTGCGTGTGCGAAAATCAATATTAAACAAGAAAATAATAATAAAAAAAAGCAAAAAGAAAAGAAAAGAAAATCAAAAGCAATAAGGAAAACAGCACAAAACATGCACCAAAGAAAACAACAAACGCTAGCCGGTTGAGAGCGCAAAAACGAAACATCAAAAACACAAAAAAAAAAAAAACAAGAGCAAGAGCCACAAAACTCAACAGAGAGTAAGAGAGAGCAGCAGCAAGAACAGTTAGCAAAGCTGAGAGAGGGGAAGAGAGCGCCGAGCTATTCATTCCAGGATTTAGTTTTGTTCTTTTTGTTGCCGCTGTCCAGCGCTTTCCAAGGACACCATGTCGCTGCAAACGAAGCGCCAACACTGCTATCTGTGCGACCTGCCCCGCATGCCCTGGGCCATGATCAGCGACTTCTCGGAGGCAGTGTGCCGCGGCTGCGTCAACTACGAGGGCGCCGATCGCATCGAGGCGGTGCTGGACGCCGCCCGCCAAATGAAGCGCCTCCATCCCGCCGCCTCTGCCTCCTCTAAGCGTTCGCACGAGAACGGCGAGGTGGCCGTGGCCGTGCTCCAACAGCAACAGCTTACCGTTCCCGGCTCCCACAGAGGCGTGCCACCCGGGCCCCCGCCCCCGGGCGGCAATCCGGGTCCCGGACCCTCGGGCGGACCCGGTGCCAACTTGTCCCTTAATTCCGCCGTGGCCGCCGCCGCCGCTGCCGCCCATCATCATCATCACCAGCAGCAACAACAGCAGCATCAGCAACAGCAGCATCAGCAGCAGCAACACCAGCAGCATCAGGCTGCCTATCAAATGCCCGTGCCAAGGATTGGCCCACCCTTGGATTACCCTGTCAAGCTGGAGGATGCACCGGGCGGGGGTGTGCGTCCCGTGCGCATCTCACACATGACACCGCACCACCTGCCACCGGGCGCGCGTCCGGTTGGTGGCTCAGCCGGAGCGGGTTCGGCTGGTTCGGGAGGCAGTTCCTCCGTCAGCGCCCTACCGCCCGCTCTATCTGTCAATCTGAAGCGTCCGCCCTCGGAGGATGTGGACGTGGATGTTGGCCAACAAACAGGGCATGGCCTGCCCCCGGATAATGCGGTCAATGCTCCCCTCTCCGCCTCCGTTGGTGGTCCGCCAGGTGTCAAACGCAGCGCAATGGAGGATCCCAATGGGGCTGGAGTTGGAGGTGCCGGAGGAGCACCGGGTGTGAGGCCACCCTTGACCCGGGGCGAATCCCTGCCTGCGGTTAGCTACGTCCCAGAGCGCCAGCTCAGCGGATTGAGGGATAAGCAGCAACCTGTACGGGCGCCCAGCTTCGATGCATCGACCTTCAAAGCAGGTGAGCAAGAGATTCCCCTCTACGTGGAGGTACAGTGAGGCGTGCGTTGAAATAGGGGGAAAAAAATAGGAAAAAGGAAAAATACATATCAAATTATTTCTGTAAAAGATTATAACTTGGAAAGGAACTGATACTATTAAATATTGCATTTGTTTAGGTAATCCATAATATTAGATCTAAACAAAAAAATTAATTGGAAAATCTTTCTTTTCCAATTGGAAATGGAATTTCTGGAACCCCTATTGTCATATTCCCTAGAAAGATCACCAAACAATATCATATTGTCTGGTTTCCAGTTGCCTATTTCCAGTTTAACCTGCCATAAATAATAGTTATGGCGAAAAGTTATGTTTATGGGATAACTGAGTTTCTTGTTTCCCATCAGCTTCAAGTTCGAATACCGATAACCGGTAAATATTTTATCGCTATTTGTTTATGCTGCGAGTTTCCGCTTGAGAGCGCTCGAGCGAGCGGTTTGTTTACTCCGGCAAAAAAATGTTTAGAGTTGGGGATTATTTTTCCTGTAGGATCCAATTCGCAGGCGCCCACTGTATTTGTTTACCGTTTTCGGTAAGTGCAGAGAGAGAGACTGAGAGGGAGGGGAAGAGAGAGAGAGAAAGCCGAGCCTGGCTGCGATCGACAGCTATCTCGCTCTCGTTGATGGCTAAGCGGTGGGNNNGGAGGGTGGTGTGGGAGAGAGGGAGCAATAGGCGATAGGGATCCAGGCCGGAGTGAGGCAGCGTGATTGCGATTGCCTTTACCTTATCTCTCCAGCAAACTGGAATAAGAAGAAGCGAAAGCATAGATGTAAGTGTGTGCTGATAAGCGGGGTGGTGAGATTAGATAACGGCGCTTATCAGCGGCGCCTCTGCTGCCTCTTCCAAGCTGCAGCAGAAGCAGCAGCAGCAGCTCTCTTCCAGCTGCGTGTATGTATAACACACACACACACACACACACACTGGCAGGAAGGCAGGCTGGCAGCCAACGCAACGCATTTTGCAACCCTCTGGAATCCCCGAAAAAGGGGGCTGCCAACCCTTGCCATCGAAAAGGCATGCGCACAGCTCACACAATATATATATATATATATGGGGTAAAATGATGTGATATATACACAATAAAATACGTGTAGGAACAGGCACGTACGTAATCGTAATCGCAAAAAGCGCAAATCAGCAACAACAACAAATACAAAAAAAGGGCGGCCGCAGAATGTAATAAAAACAGAGACGTGCAAAAATCGACGCCGACGCGACTCTGACGTTGCTGTCGCTGCTCACTCTCTCTCTCTCGCACTCTCTTCGGTTGGCTCTTCCTCTTCTTTGGAAACCCGTTTCGGCTGCTGGTTTTTTTTTTGTGTGCAGTGGCGTAGGCTCCCCAGGCTTTATAGGGGGCCGCATCACCCACTTAAATATATTGACTTCTCAACTTCTACCCCCGGAGTCAAAAGGTTGTTTAGAAAACCTACCCCTCTGGTTTCCGTTTCAGTTCGAGTTTCCAGTTTCCACCTTCCCACCTACACCCTGCCGATAATCAAGTAGGATAATAACCTAACCAACTTGCAATTCATTCAAAAATTCAACCCCTTGGTAACGTTCCCGCCTACGCCACAGTTTGTCTGTATGCCTGTGTATTTGTTTGCTTTTCTTTTTTGTTATTTTTTTTTCTCTTGGCTGCGCGCGCAAAACGTCATTAAACTTGTTTTGGTTTTCGCTGCTTCTTCTTATCCTTCGTCGAGCGTTTCTGCGCTGTTTTACGCTATGCGATAACAAGTTGCACAGACACACATACACACACACACACCAACCACTACATGCAAGAGTTGAAACGAGAGTATAGATAAATTTTAGTTGGTATACGAATTACGGTACGAGCTGCAGTGACATCAAAGAAAAAACGAAAACAAAAAGCAGCAGAAAACGAAATGAGGCAAACAGTGGGCCGAAAGCTTTTAATTATGGTAACGAACCGAAATTCGTTTAATATGGGATGCGCATGCACTTGCTTTTCCAACCCACTGTGCCAATTTCGTAGGTTGTTTTGTATTTACGTTGCGCTGCTTCTTCTTCTTCTTATTACCTTATGTGTGTGTGTGTGTGTGTGTGTGTATTCGTTTCATTACCAAAATTCCCAACTGGTGTATATATGTCCATGTATATTATGCTGTGTATATACTAAAAATATAACAAACATTTCTCGGTGTACACAGGAAAAAATTCTACAATTACGTGCGCGCGCGCTGCTGCCCTTTTCCTCTTCCAGACCCCCAACCCGCCCGCTTGCACACCCCCCTTTTGCGTTTCATTCAGCGCTTGCCGGCTACGTGTGTGTGAGTGGGTCTGTGTGTGAGTGTGTGTGTGTGTACCATTCCAATGCGTTCGCCAGGAATTTATCCGTATGCGCTTTGCGATAGAGAGAGTGAGAGCGAGAGAGGAGTGCAGCACCGTGCGTGCAGAATGTCTCCCTCTCCCACACCCTCCATCACAATTAGACAATGCGTGCAGCAGCAGAAGCAGCATCAGTGTGAGAGAGATGGTTAGCTGCGAGTGCATGGCCGTTGTAACCGTTAAACACGTGAAACAGCGCAGCCCGTTGGGGCGGCAACGTCGCTGTTCTGCCTCTGCCGCCGTCTCTGCAGCAGCATTTGCATTTGCACTTGCGGCCATAGAAAGATACATAGATGGAAGATATTTGGAAACAGGAATAAGTTCAGATACAAACTTGTTTAACAATAATCTCTATTTCGGTATCCAATTGAGAACTAATTGTTTTAGTGAAACAAACTAACTAAAAATCACTTTGATTTTGTTTAACTGTTTTGGTAATTTCCTATTCCAAGGCCTTTTGCTATTCCTATTGCTATGACCGCGTTTGTAGGCCACTTGTCACCAATGTTCGTCAATTAAAGCGAACAACTTTTTTTATTGATGTTTACTTATATGTTTGCTTTTTTTTTCCAAATGCATTTAATAATATTCCGTTCTTGATAAGTGCAAACATTTGCGACCTTGTGGAATATACAGATACAGATATTTGCTAGATGTTTTCTTCTTCTCTTGGGTTCTAGTAATTACTAAAATCATATATATTCAGGGAAAGTCTTGTCAATATTTGGTATGTCTCCCCCTTTTTAACGTTCGATAATTCTAGATTAATTGTGAAATAGATTTATATTAAACGAGTTTAGATTAGGTGGTAAGAATAAATACTTCTGTTAGGGTATTTAAAGCTTTCCTGTTGTTATTATTATTTGTTGTTTTTTTTGTTTTTGTTTTTTTTGCCATTCTGCATGATCGTCAATGGGGAGGTTGGCACTTGGATGTGGAGATAGGCGATAATGCTATCGGTTGGGAGATTGCGCCAACAGCAGTAGAGGCAGCGGCAGGCGCGACCATATCTTATCATATCTCAGGGACCCGACCATGTGGTTTCGCTGATAAGTTAGCCAAACAACTGCTCGATAAGGGGCTAAGCCCCAAAAAAAAACATGCGACCCACCAAATGGTCGACGCAAAGAGCAGCGCCCTGAGAAATGTCGGTAAAAGGCTCCTCTGATATGATATGTTATCGCCTCTTCGTTGATAACTGATCGATTAGTGATGGATAGTTGTCGGCATAGTGTGATGGACTTGGATTTACCGAGAGCTTTGGAAAGTTTTTACCCTATTATCACACGGTTCTAATTCGAGTGATTTCGTGGTTAATGGATTTCTACTTAAGAAGGTTATTCTATCGATGATATTATTTTGGCCAGATGAGGAATAAGTTATTAAAAATTAGAAAGTTTTTATTGAACACATTTAATTACTAAGAACAGCATAGATTATGTATCTTAGGATTATGTATCTTAAATTCGACTTTAAATTTAATAATTTATGGTATTAATATTTACCGATTTATACACACAGAAAGAATTCTTCTTTGAACTGAAATACATAAAATAATTACTGTTCAAAGAATTAACTTTATTTCAAATGTTTTAAAGTTCCCGGAATACTTAAAGACCTTTCTTTGAATTACAAATAACATTCGATTATCTGGAACTTTAATTGATGTGGCTTTTTTTTTTGCCAGTGTGTTGAGCTGGACAGTTTCTTGATCTCGTCAGTGAGATCATCCCGATTTTATGACTGCTGCTGCTGATAAGCTCTTTTTTTTCCGCCCGACTGATAACGCTGATGTGAAACGGAATCGAAAATAAAACCCGTGGGGGGGTTGGGCGATTCCGGGAGGATGAAGAGGGGTATAACGATTACGATTTAGATTACAATGAGTACAGGGTACACAAGACATCGACACCGCCTTCGTTTCCATTTACCAGATCCGTTTCCATTTCCATTACTCCGAATTCCACTTTCGTTTGCTCTTGGCCGCTCTTTATTTATACACACAGCTGTTTTGTTTATCTTATCAAAATTTTAAGTGGAAGTCCATTGCGGGGTCCCCATCCCCCCCAGTCCCAGTCGCAGTCCCACTATATCTCTACATACATATGTATGTATGTGCATTGGTTCCTTATCAACCATGGCCAACTTTGACTGATAACGCGGCGAGGTATCGGGTCGAAACGGAACCAAAATTAAACGATCCCTCCGATACCACCTACCATCGTAGTCCCAGTCCCCAGAGCATTTGCTTTCCCTCCACTCAAAATAAACAGAGTGAGTTCTTCTGCCTTTGGCCTTTGAAGCCGGGGAAAGCAATCGATAGATAGATAGATATCCACTTGAAAAGTATTCCCCACTTGCTGGTGGGGCCAATCTAGCACCCAACAAATAACTTAAAACTTATTAATTAATGTTTTATTATCTTTGCAATACATATTCCCACATGGCCAAAAATAATTGAGTTATCAGGTATTGCAGTGTTTTGTAATAATATAAATGTTTCGACTTAATGGGGAATTAGTTTTGAGGCTTATGGAATTAACTTAACTTGGGTCATAAACAAATCAGTTATCTGAACCATCAGGCTATCAAAATGTATATCAATTTGCACTATAGTTGTAATAAAAAGGGGCGAAATATTGATTGAGAATTTCCATTTCCGCTTAATGGAAAAGTTAAAGATACACTTCTTTGATGTGTATTATAGTTATTTATAGGATCGAACAGATGCAGCATAAATAATGCCATTATTGGAATCGATTGCGGAATGTAGAAGGTCGTAATTGTAATTTCGATTACGAACGACGAGTTCCTCCTGCTGTGTGTTAGTTTATTTATTTTCTTCGATTACTTCGTAAACAATTCATTTCCCATGGGGATTCTCATATCACAGCGAGAAAAGGCAAATGAGCTTTTGTAGGCCCTAGTCAGGGGGAAAAAAGGGTGTGGTGGGTGGGTGTGTGTGTAGGAGTGTGTGTGTGTGTGGGAGGAGTGTGTGTGGGAGGAGTGTGTGCGTTCTGTTCATTCATTCGAAGGCGAATAGTTTTTGAATTCCTTGTGTAAACAGCTAGATACAATATGGTTTCCATTCCCCAAATACCCCCAATACATACAACATTTTTTATAAATATTTACTAGTTTCTATTTTCCCTCCTAACACTTCTCTCAGTATTTGTAATAAATTGTCAAATGATTCATTCCCTCCCTCCAGCAAAAAAAAAAAAGCCGAAAGTAGAATTGTGCGAAATACGAAATACCGACAAAATAAAATATTCCATAGGCAGGCAAAATGTGTTGTGTTGTGTTCTCGGCGACGTCGGGAAAACTGAAACTAATCTATAAATAGTTTCTCCTATTCTTCCGATACCGAGAAACTCGGATCGCGCAAATTTGTTTGTTTTCGGCATCAAATGTATGAAAAACAAATAAACATTGTGGAATCATTCGGCCATTGTATATTGTATATACATATATATAGTGCGGATATATATATATATATATATATATGTACATATGAATGTTCGCTTTTTTTTTTGGGGTGCATGAATAAAAGTTGTTTCAAAAATAGATTGCAACGAAGTTGTGTTGGCTGCCGCCGCCAAGTGAAGTTCCGAATGCAGTAAACTGAGACTGATTACAGTGGTTTCGGAACTTATTGATAGAAATCTTGGAAAAACATTTATTTACAATAAAAATTGTTTATCCCACATAGAACAGGTGTTTTATCCAGTTTGTGTATTAACTATATCCATTTCATTTTAATAAGAAAACCTTTATAAACAATAAGCAAGTTCTTTGGGTTTCCACTTTCTCTCACATTTCGCCCACTGTGCCTGGCACTTGCAACTGTATGCAGTAGTAGTGCTATCTCCCTCACACCCTCGCTATCTCCACATGCTTCTTCTCAATGGGCCACGCACATGCAACTGCACTCAATGCACGGGTGCGAAAGGGATGAGAAGCGGGTGGGTGGGTGCTGGTGCTGGTGGAGAATGGAAAGAGGGGCAATTATTGCTCTTGTTGTTGTTGCTGCTGTTGTTGTTGGCGGTCTCCACTCTCTGTGCATGCAAAATATAAACAAATGCTATAAATACTCAAGCGCACACTTTCATACGTGTTGGGGCCACACAACACGTCGTCTGCTTCTGCTTCTTCTTCTTCTTCTGTTACTTCTCCGCCTCGCCTATTCCCCCTTTTTCGCTTTTCTCCCCCCCCCGGCTCATTCGTCGCCGCCTTTTGCCAATTTAGCCAGCGTAAGCAATTCAAGAAGAAGAAGAAGATGGAGAGGGGAGAGGCAGAGGGAGAGAGCGAGAGCAACAGTTTATCAAATAAATAAACATAACAGCACAGTGAAGCCTGATTTCGTATGCAGCCCACTGTGCACCACTGGCCATGCCGGCAAACTGACAATTTGAGCAATGTACGATGTTACGCTGGGCATACAAATTCAAACTGGTTTTTGAATATTTTTTTTTGTTTTTTGCTGTCTCTGTCTACGCTTTATATTTGTACCTCCTCTTCGGTTTTTTTTGCTGTTTCTTTTCAATATCAAGCAACCAGCAGCGCAGTAGCTACGCGTGCGCGTGCACTGCATACGAAAAAAAAATGGTAATATAATTAAAAGGCCAAGCTAAATGTAACAGTGCGATATGATAGCAGTGCGATAACAGAGGCCCCAACAACAGAGTCGCGTGACGAGTCAAAACAAAACTGAAAATATGTCCGATGCATACATACACGATATTGCATGCTGGCATGCAAAAAAAAAATAAAGAAAAAAAAAAACAAGGGGGAGAGACAGAGAGAGCGGGAGAAACCGGCTCGCTTGCAGCTTTGGCGCTAGTTCTCTCTTTCGCTCTGCCGTCTGACGTCAGATGCGCAGCGGCAGAACTTGTTTCGTTTCGTTTCCATTCCATTCCGTTTCGTTTTATTTCTGGCACTTTGCCAACTGACGTTTGCAAAGCCACGAAGAAGAAGATATGTTCGAAGAGGAGGCGGAGAAAGAAGAGAGAGGTGGAATAGGAGCAGCAAAACAACGNGATATTGCATGCTGGCATGCAAAAAAAATATAGAAAAAAAACAAGGGGGAGAGACAGAGAGAGCGGGAGAAACCGGCTCGTCGCTGCAGCTTTGGCGCTAGTTCTCTCTTTCGCTCTGCCGTCTGACGTCAGATGCGCAGCGGCAGAACTTGTTTCGTTTCGTTTCCATTCCATTCCGTTTCGCTTTATTTCTGGCACTTTGCCAACTGACGTTTGCAAAGCCACGAAGAAGAAGATATGTTCGAAGAGGAGGCGGAGAAAGAAGAGAGAGGTGGAATAGGAGCAGCAAAACAACGAAAAAAAAAAACGACAACCAGCTGTGAGCTTGGGACAGTGGAGCAAATTGCACTAAATGTGAAAGGTTTAAAAGTATAACAAAAAAAAAAAAAAATTAATAAAGAAGGGGAAGAAAAAGAAAAGTGGATTAGATATGATTTTGATGTTGGTTATTTTTTTAGTTTTTAATGTTTTATTAGGAAGTTAAAAAGAGAAAAATAAATTATTGAAAACTAAATATATATTAAATTTAACTTTAATTAAATTTTAGTTAATTTTAATTTCTTTAACCCCATTGTTAGTCAGACCATTATTACATTTTACATACATCACCCTAAGAGTATGTATGTATGTATGTTTTTTTTACATATGTATGTACAAACGTAGTAACAGTGACACGCAATCGTTTCGTGCCGCCGTCGATGTGACGTCACAGTTTATGCCTCGCCGCCGGCTGGTGAATGAAACTTGTTGTATTTGTTTTTGCTGCTGCTACTGCTGCTGCTGCTGCTGCCTCTGAGCCGGTTGCCAAGTAAATACATTAATGCAGGCATGTACACTGTACATAGACACATGTACATATGTACGTTAGCTTCTTCGTGCCAAGTTCTAAAATTACACAGTCGAAACAAAAACAAAAAATAAGCGAAAACCGAAAATATCATTTGCAATGGGGAAAAAGGCAGCAAAAGCAGCATCATCAGAATTTAATTCAATTTTTGATTCATTCGCATGAAAAATCGAAAGCACAGATGTGAATGAAAATCTCAGCACCTTCTTTCCCTCTCTCTCTCTCTCTCTGCGAATTCTGATAAAAATATTTACGATTTAGTGGGGAACAGACTAGGTCAAGAGTTTAGCATGTTATTATTTGGAGATGAAAGAAATGATGGAAAAATCTTTTTTGGGGTCTTTATAATAATAAAAAAAAAAATAAATACAATCAACTAGAAATAGTTTTTTCTAGCTATAAATAATTTTTGAATCATTTACCGAGTTTAGAAATTTGTTATATATTTTATTTTCTGCACCCTCACCTTTGTGTTGGGTGTGGGCACATACTTATCCGCGGCAGTGTGTGCGATCAGAGATGATGACGAGAGATAATGTAGAAACAAAATCAGGGCCAAGGCCTCGCTCGTTCATTGCACTTGACTCGCAATGAACTTTGGCATGCAAAACATCTCGTCATCTCTCCTACATCTCCTACATCCGCAACTGAAACCGAAACTGAATCTGAAAAACTGTCATCCAAACTAACCAAATCCCATCTCCTATCCAATTCCAGAGCACATGTCCCCGGCCAGCCGTCGCAATGGATCAAGCCCGCCCTCGGGGCCCTTGCCCCCACGTAGCGTACACTCGCCGAATAGTTCGGGTTAGTTCTACGAAATTTGTTATATAGATCAAAAAAATAAATATGTACATAAATACATTTGAAATAAAGGGGATTTTCCAAGAAATATTGTAAATTAAATGGGATTTTCAAAGAAAACTATTTTATTAATCCGAAAATTAAACACGAGATTTTATTTGGAGACTAAAAATCAACTTTAAAAATAAATATATACATGAGTATTTTATTACTTTGCGGGAAGGAAATCAAATTTAAAGTCAATTAAATATGCGACTAAAGCATACTTGGAATTTATTATTAATAATTTAATTAAATTGTTCTAACTTTGAAAGCAGAAATGTTAATTCAATGTTTGTAAAATTTACAAATATTAGAGACTCGCAATTTTTACAATATATAAATTAAATATGAATTAATCGAATATATATTTGTATTATTTATATTTAGTAATATTCCCTTAAAATATTTGATATTAAATTGCAATAACCTTTTTTCTCTGGCTCGCAGGCTCCTCGTCGGGACGTCGTTCGTCGGGATCCCGACATGTGTCCAGCACCACGGTGACCAGCTCGGAGGTGGGTGGCTCCAATCCCAGCCAGGCAGTGGTGGCCGGAGTTCTGGGTGCAGGATCTGGACCAGCTGGAGCAGGATCCCTGGGCGGACCGAGCGTCGGAGGCAGTGGCCAGCTGAGCAGCTGCACCAGCGGCGGACCAGGAGGCAGTGCGAGTGGCGGGGGAGGAGGAGGAGGTGGTGGAGGAGCAGGAGGAGGAGGAGGTGGCGGAGCAGGAGGCAATGGTATACCCGCTTCAATGGCTCCGGTACCCGGCGATGGCAGTCCAGCCGTTAGTGGTCCATCGGGCAGTAATGGTAGTGGTGGATCCGTGAATCCCGGACCCGGTAGCAGCGGCAGCCAAGGCGGGGGAGGAGGAGGCGGAGGTGGAGGAGGCACTCCCCTCTCCAATCCCCCGGCGGGCGGAGGAGGCGGCCTAAGTGGAGCTCCCGGTAGCAGTGCCGCCTCCAATTCGGCGGCAGCTGCGGCGGCTGCGGCCGCCGCCCAGAATGCCACGCTCAAGTGCACCCTGTGCCAGGAGCGACTGGAGGACACCCATTTCGTGCAGTGCCCCTCGGTCAATCATCACAAATTCTGCTTCCCCTGCAGCCGCGAGAGCATCAAGCGACAGAATGTAAGGATTTGCTTTTTACAACATAAACTGAATCCTAAATAATATTTATCTTTCGATTTCCGAACAGGGTTTGGGCAACGAGGTGTACTGCCCCAGCGGGGATCGCTGTCCGTTGGCCAACTCCACGATACCGTGGGCCTTCATGCAGGGCGAGATCACAACGATTCTGGGCGAGGAGGTCAAGGTGAAGAAGGAGCGCGAGTCTTAATGTCCGTTTTACTGTAAGAAGCTGCGCAGAGCTTTGGAGCGTTTTTGATGGGAGACGAGGAGACACACACACAATCCCCGCGACCCATGGATCCCTGGCTGGATAATACCCCGCAAAAGGCACAGAAGCAACAAAAGCGAAAAGCGGAGGAAGGGAAGGGGACCCCCGACGGGACCCGACGTTTATTGTTTATACTTGTATTTCTTTTTTTCGGCCACGGCTGCGGCATGCGGAATATATATCTATCGAAATATGTTCTCAGATTGTCCATGACGACGACCGACCAAACAACAGCAACCACAATTTTGTAGGCCTAAGAAGCAACCAAGCAACAAAAAACTTAAGAATCAAGTTGAGAAAATTGAGAAAAATTGAGAAATTGAGAAATTGAGTAAAATTGTAAAAGCGAAAACCAACCGAAGAGCCGCCGGAAAGGAACTTTGCAGGACAAGATTATATATATACAATTTGTAGGCAAAGGAAATTTTGCTTTTTAGCGGCGTGTTGGGAAATTGTCCACGAAAAAAACAAAAAGAAGAAACACCAACAGCAGAAACTTAAACAACAAACAAACAAACAAACAAGCAAAATGCATACGTAGCCAAGTGAAAAAGATTAATCGAAAGCAAAACTAAACAAAACCTAAAAAAAAAACAAGAAGAAGCAAGAGAGAAACTTGAAATACATTTCTTAATTACAAAAGTAACAAGTAACAGAAAAGCAACCTAATTGCAGCGGAGGGCAGAGATCCACCTGCTGACATTAGAAGTAATGTACTTTTTTTTAACTACGCGTACACATAAAACCCTACACATATATATATATATATA
>JAJJHY010001290.1:8126628-8137028 GCA_021224005.1 Drosophila setifemur
ATATTAATTGCCTAATATATTTATAAAAAAATTATATTTACATTGCTATTTTGAAGAATACATTTTATACTTTCTTTCTTAATTTTAGTATTGAAACTTTTTTGTTGAATGGGAATCAAAATTAATCAAATTAATTTAAATGTCATTAAATAATCTTTAGTAAAAAGAAAACTAATCAAAAAAGTTGAGAATATGGAATATTTATATTACAAATATTTTATACATTTAAGAAATATTAGTATTATTTTTTCCGATGCAAAAGATTTCGGGGGATTCTTCCCGCTTGACCCCATGGATTTGGACTCTATCAAACTTAACTGAGCAGCGCTCAAGTGAGAAGATTAAATCGCCATAAATATTAACTACAGTTGCTCACAGCCAGGGGGGTCTCTGTGTGAGAAGGGGGGTGGGACTGGGTCAGAGGTGTGGGCGTGGGAGGGGTAAGCTTAGTCCATCCAAAAGGTAAGACAATTTGAAAACGCTCGCCTTGATTTAGCACCGGAAGGCACGCACACCACGTGCCCAAAGTTCGAGTCCCCTGGTGTTGCCAAAATCCCCAACCCCAACCCCGCCCATGGCCGGGGGCAAGTGTACAAATCAAATGATTTATTGGACCACGGTCAGTTGTTGTGGACTTCGAATTTGGAGCATCTCGCGTGAGAGGGTTCCACCAAATAATTGAAACGTACGTCTGTCAGTTTCGAGGAGCAAAAGAAAAACAACATGGAAAACCATTCCGGATGGGGGGTTTCCACCTGGTGCGGAAAATTCCTTTTCAGCTGTCTGCTAATTGGAGCAGAGGAGGGGCAGGGGCAGGCTCCCCGGTTTCGTGTTATTTTCCTTTTTGAGAAATTACCCAGAAATGTTGACTTTAATAAAGAATAGGTATCAATTAAATTTGAATTTAACTGGTAGGAAGAAAAAGTTACCTAAAATAATTAAAGCAGAAAAGAATAATATAGAAATTACTTGATTATTATTATGCAAAATATAAAATAACATTAAGTTCCATATTTCATTGAAATTCCTGGAAAAATATGGAGATGACAGATAATTTAGAAATAAATCCTTGTAAATATATTTGATACTTTTATTCAACTTCTAAAAAATGCTTCAAAATAATTCATTACTAATTCCCTATTCCAACTTATCTTTAAATTTAAAAATAACACATTTATTTGTAATAATCATTCATCATTGAAATTTTCCTAAGTTAACAAGGAAATGCAACCATCTTGAACATAAAATGCGATTTGATTTCTTTTTGATTGCCTTTACTTTGGATTTCGATGAAACTTTTGATATGCGAAGCGTTTAATAAGCGATTTCGATGGCAGCTGGAATTCCTGCTCTTGGCCAATTTCCATTGAAACCTAATGCGAATCATTAAGCAATTGAACCCGCACATAATATAATTTCCACCGATCCAAGAGCATCCATCCAAGAGATACCATACCCATCCCACCTCCACTTCCAACACCACCCCCACCCCCTCCGACCACCCCCCCGGTGGCACTCAGGAATCAACCCCATTTTCAGTTAGTTAATTGCCAATATTACACAAGTGCCACAGCGCTTCAAAGTATGCTATCCTCTCTTTCGGCACTTCGGCTAAGTTCGGCTCGCCTCGGCTCTCTTCGGATCGCTGCGGACTCTCGCCTTGCTCGCTCTCACCGCTCTCTCACTCTCTCTCCGTGCACAGTGGGTGGTGTTAGTAGGTGGCCGGCCGGCATAAATCCGGTTTTCCCTAGGGGTAGGAATTTCTAAAAAGGGGATTTGTTATTTAATTTATAGTTCATGAAAAATAAATTTTAAGGTTTTCTAATCATGCATTTATTATGATAACTATTAAACACAATAGATATCTTCTAAGGAAGTTAAAAAAATGTATACTAATGAAAATTGTGTAGTTGTTAATTTTGGTCTTAAATTTCTTAATCTATATAAAATTATAGTTTTTTTAATATAACTACGATTGGTTATATCCTTTCACTAGCATACTTTTGTGCCCCACTGTGCCTTCGTGCGGCGTTGCCACTGTGCGCAGACTCCGTCAACGGACCGGCAACGCCGCAGGGTGGCATCTAACATCTCTGTTGTTGTGCTTTCTCGCACTCCACCTCTCCACCTCCTTTTCCTCTCTCACACCACACACACACACACGCACACACTCTCATTGCGCCTTCCCATACTATTTCGTTTTGTTGTGGGTGCCGCCATCGCACGTGCCGCATCCGCATCCGTGTTTTGCTCTCTTCCTCTCTCTCGCTCGGGGTTGTTTTGATGCAGGAAAAGAGCGAGAGAGCAAAGCGTACGGGAGAGTGGGAAGAGCGGCAGAGAGCGAGCTGACTTGGCGGCGTTGGGCAAAATTGCCGTTAAGTTCAGCATCAGACTTTGCACCGAACGCATCGCAACGCACGGCAGAAACGCGGGCGTCGCTGTCACGTCGTCGCCGACGGCCCCAAAGAACCGTTGCAAGAGGACAAAACCCAAAACAAAAAGTGATATAAAAACACAAGCCAAAAATTGAAAACAAGCAAGAACTTGAGAACAGAAAAGGAACCAGAAACCAGAAACTGGAATAAAAACAAAAGCCAAAGTGACTCGAACTAGATGAACTAGAAAAACATTCACAAACATTTTTTCTAAATATTTTGTTGTTGTTAAAAGCCAGTGAGTGTGCAAGCTCTTTATACAAACACACACATATCAGTGAAAACGAGAGGTGAGTGCTAAACAAACAAAAAATAAAACACACAGAAAACCCAAAAACAAAATACAAAACATCTGAAACATGTGAGCGGCAAAAACATAAAAGGAAAACAAGGGTAAAATAGTCCACCAAAACAAATAGAAAGCTCCCTGGAAATCATCCAATTACGGGCAATTAATTAGGGCTTAGTTAGTGTTTGGGTCTAAGTGTGATTTTGTCGTTAGGCGCTAAACAACAAAAAAAAGAGTTATTAATAATAATAATAGCGAAACACAAACACAAACAAACATGTGCGCAAGTCAACGTCGTAATATTGCGAAATTGATTTTTCATCTGCCTTGCTCTCCCGCGCGCTCTCGCTCTTTCGCAGCGAGAGAGAGCGTGAGTGCTTGCGAGAGAGCAGTGCCAAACTGTCTGGCAACCTGTCATTGCAACAACAAAAACAACAAAGGCGAGAAAAACCGCCTGGCAGGGGCTAGAAAAACAGCGCCTAATCAGCAAGCGGCGCGTTTTGGCAGCGACTTTTGCCGCTCTGCTTTCGTCATGACCTTCATGACTCATCGTTTTGGTGCTCTCTCTTTCTAGCCAAAGTCCCCCCCCCTCCCCGCTCCCCCTCTCTTGCTCCACCCGCTCGTCTGCCGTTTCTGCTCCACTTTTGTTGTTATTCTAGCTGTTGTTGGCCGTGCGCATTTAATTAAATTGTCTTTACATATTAGCCGCATCAAATTGGAGCGCGTGTAATTTATAGTTGACCCATTGTGTTCATTAATTTTGTCCCTCTTCTCGGTGTCCCTCTTCCCTCGTTTCCACTCATTTCCTTTACTTTCCTTTCCTTTCCACTTGGCCACACCTTTGGCTACAAAAAAAAATTGTTTTCCTGTGTTTTTTTATTTTATTCTTGATTTTCGCTGTCCGCAAATTATGCGTACGTGTGCGTAAGATCTCTTTCGCTCTTTGTTTTGCGGTTGGGAATTTCCATTGGAAAATTGCGTAGCATACTTTTTGGAAACAAACAAACGGTAGTTTTACGTATTTAAAATGTATTATTAGATTATAATTTTGGAGCATTTATTATTTGTTTGGGAACATAAATTGTTTATTTTGGTGGAGCCTTATTTTTAGTTGCTATTTGTTTGTTCTTTAAAGTATTTAAGTATTTATTTTGCTTATTAGAGTATATTAAGTATTTGTATTCTTTTGTTTTTGGAAAGGTCCAGTGGGAAATTGCTTATTTTTTGGGACCAAAAAAACAATCTCTAATTACAAATATATTTTTTAAACAATGTTATCATGTTCTTTTAAGTATTTGAGTTTATATATGGTTAATTTCATACATTTAGTACTTATTAAATACCTTTTTTTTGTACAACTATAAAAGTACATAATTTGTCATAATCTGTTTTTAATGCCCTTATCCTCTTCGCGGATTCTTGATTACTCCAGAAACTCTAGAAACTGCATAACTTTAAAAACAATTATTTGATTGTGGAAACTGCTGGCAAAGCTTTTAATCAAATGCTTTCATGCTAATATCAACTTTTAAGTAGACCCTTTTAATTTATATTGTGCCAGCGAAAGCGCATAAACTTTTTTAGTTGAAACCTTTGTAATTTAGTTTGGGTACGAAAAACTTTTTCTGTGCATTTTTTGTGATTGCAAGTGCCGAAAAGCGAAAAGCGAATGCGAAGGCGGTGTCAACTTTTAAGCCTTTTAATAAGCCCTGAGGTCGGCTCCGGCTACTCCCCCTTTTCGACTTAATGAAAGAACTGCGATGGAAAATAAAAATATGCAAATGAATTCTCCGAAAATAGCTGAGAATCGAGGAAAAAGTTTGCCCCGTCGCTGGGTTTTCAGATATATCACGGGGGGCTTAGATAGATACGAATACCGCAAATAGAGTTCGCAACCCAAAAATACCCAAAAAATAAATGTAATCAAAGAGCAAGAAGCCCTTTCCCTTATTTTTCCTTTTCATTCCCTTTTTCTTATTTTTTTTTGTTGGTCCAAGACATAATATTAACAAATGGCCGGGTCATCAATTTGAGGCTTATTTAATGTTCAACAATTGCCCGAAAAAGGCAACTGTCGCATTACTTATGCCAGCCACTGTCGAATTATATAACACAATTCTCTGTCACTGTAAAGTACGTGTTTTCCCCAGAAGTTTTCGATCTTTTTCTTTTTTCCTCAGCATGAATAATAAATTACGGGGGACGGAGGGGGGGTTGTTTTTTTGCACGGAAAAGTGTGAGGGCAGGACAAGTCGGTGTTTCATGAAGTGATTTTCCGCAATTTTCCAGCCGACGTCTGTCGCATAAGATAAAAAACATTTCTTAGGCCTCACACAATGGCCAAACAGAAAATTCGTAAGGGGGGACCATTGGCAGATGGAAAACCCATCAGAAGAAGAAAGGCAGCACAGAAAGAAAATCAAATTATGGCTTATTAAAAGGTGGGAAATCTAGTTAATTAATAAGGAAAACAGAATGGAAAATGTTTTGTTATATAAAAAGAGGTTTTAAATGGTGAAATAAATGAAAAAGTACAAAATTTGATTGAAAGAAATAAAATAAAATATTTAAAGAAATAAATTTAAAAAAAAAATTTAATAAAATTACTATTACCAACAACTTAAATAAAATTACTTAACAATTACATCACATTTTCGTGCTGTGCAGCAGCAGCAGCTTAGGAAATAATAAAGGACTCCTGTACTTGGACTTGTAACTCCGTCATTTCTCCACCCACTTTCTTTGCCCAGGGAAACTCCCGCCCCCTTTTCGAGTTTCCCTCTCCCACTCCCTCCCCCCTTGAGGTGGCTTTTCTTTGCGAGACAGTCGTCGCATTTTGTGCGCTAATGATTAATGGCTGTCGAGAGTTGCTGTTGTCCTCGCCTCGGGCTTTCAAATGCAAAACTCTCGGTGCCATTTCCCTTTCCCCTCTTGTTTTCTTCTTGTTGTCCCCCCCCTTTTCTTCACATTTCCTCACTTTTCCTGGACTTGTCGATTGCAGCTGTTGCTAATCTCAACGACCAAGTGCCAGTGTTGATAAATGCACGCGGCGCGTGTTGTGTTGACATTTGTCAGGGGTCTTAAGTAACCGTCTTATCGGGTCTCAATCTCAATCTTAGGGGGGAGTTTTTCCTCATTTTCCACCTGCCTTTCCTGTTGGGTTTCCATACACTTTTCTATGGTTTTTTGATACCCTTGAAAGAGGGGTTTTCTTTGGGGCTTTTAATGAATTCAAAGAGTTTTATATAAGTTAAAACCATCAGAATTGTCTATATTCTTATTTTAAATAATACTCAAAAGAGGCTTGTTTTAATCTCAATTTTAGAGGGGAGTTTTTTCTCATTTTTCACCTGCCTTTCCATTCGGGTTTTCATACATATTTCTATGGTTTTTTGATACCCTTGAAAGAGGGGTTCCCTTCAAAGAATTTCTAAGAATTAAAAGAGTTTTATTTAAGTTAAAGCCACCAGAACTCAACCCCTTTATTCTTTTTTTTAAATACCTAAAACATATTGTTCCAAAACTTCCATTAAGGGTATTCCTCGTCTCGATTTTCCCCATTTTCCCCGGGTTAGTGTTGTAAACTGCTTTGTAAGTGTCTGTCATTTATTTGGGTTCATTAGTGGCATTTGCCACCTGACAGCTTTCGAGTGGAAAACTTGCGACGAGCGTGCGATAAACCAAATGAAAATTGACAAGCTCGCACACCTCCCACACACACATAAACACACACACACATTTGAGAGTGTTTATATATAAATAAACCGGATGACAAAAGAAAACTTCGAAGGGCAAAAAGGAAAGAAAATATGAAGGGGGAGGTGGAAAACGCTTACGGAATTTTAAAACGCTTCATCTCATCCTTTGTTTGGAGACGTTTCCTGTCCCTCAGACAAATCCCAAAAAAAAAGGGAAACACGGAAGAAAAAGGCAAGAGTCAATCGATTGCTAAGAAGGTGGAGTATTTCCCCATTAAATTGTATTTTAAACTAAAGTTTTGGGCTGTAAAATATATTAAATTTCAACTAATATTCGATGATCGAATATTTAAATATTGAAATAATATCCAATGACCTAATATTTAGCTAGTTCCCCCTTTTATGAGCCATTGTTAAAAATGACTTCATAACTTTATGGCTGACTTTATGCTAATTAATTGGATTAATCTTTTGTGTAAATAGAAAAGCACGCCTTATTTTTATTACCCCTAAAATGATGAATCATTTTATGGTCGCAAAACAATAGAGATTTCATTTCATAAAGGGTTGTTTTTATTTATTGGATATTTAAATAAATATAATAAATATTAAAAGAATTATTAAGTATGCCCGACTTTTTGCACCTGTTTCACCATCATATTTATTTATGAGCAATTCCCCAGCTTGAATAGATGATCTCATCGGCTATTCAACAGTTGATGGCATAAATATATAGCTTCCACATATATATATATATATCTATATGTATATTCCTTTTTCAATTTCAATTACGCACCCTCCAAACCCAATTCTCAAAGGTTGCGAAGGCAAAATCTTTTGGCTAATGCCTCCCACGAGTAATACAACGAAATTGCGTTGAAAGGTCTACCGAAACTCCTCCGAAAAAGTTACCAAACTCGCATGTATTTCAAGGATACAAGGCAACAACAACAACGAAATAGCCAACTTTCCGAGGGGGGATAACATGTGTAACAACAAGTGTTAAGTCAAACACCTTTTGTGCCATTTCCCTGCCCTCGGAACAAAAAAATAGCTGGCCAGCGCAATTTGTCATTTGGTAAATGAACAACAAAAAAAATAAGAAAAACTGAAACCGAAACAACGGAGGGGAATCCAAAAATGTTACCTGGCACTTGCCTCTATTAAATATTCACCCCTTTTCCGTGTTTTCCTTTTTTTCCATGTAAGTTTCGTTTATTTGCTGATGTTTACAAATTTTCACGCCAAAATGTAGGAAAAACTTTTTTCCCTCGCTTCCTCCGATAAAATGAAGTGTGGGCGTGTTGTGTGGGTTTTGTTTTTTTTGGTTGGGATTTTAGTCGCTTATGCAACTACGTGAGTTGGTTTGGTTGCCTCGGTCTTTGGTCCTTGGTCCTTGGTCCTAGGTCCTTGGCCACTTGTCCTTGTCAATGTGTCAAGTGTGGCGAAAAATCAAGCAAGAAAATATATATATCTATAAACAAGTCAGAGAATGCGAAAGCCAAGGGAGTGCGTTTATATAGAAATATAGATTGTCCATTTGAT
Source organism: Drosophila setifemur (assembly GCA_021224005.1). NCBI lineage: Eukaryota > Metazoa > Arthropoda > Insecta > Diptera > Drosophilidae > Drosophila > Drosophila setifemur. The sequence continues at coordinate 8,134,596 of JAJJHY010001290.1, forward strand.
CGGACGGACCCTCATAATTTTCCGCATTCCCATTTCCGATTTGCCATTTCCCATTTATCCCATGCCCCAGCGGAATGAATGTTGCAACGCCTAAAAGCTGGCAACAGTTTGCCCAAATTGCTTATTTATGCCATGTGCAAAATGTCGGCAAATGTCCAATGTTTCTGTACTTCCTCTAAATAATACCTAGTATTCGCCGATCGACAAGGGATTATTGCTTTAATGGTGATGAAGGAAAGATATATGGATTTGGGTGTATCAAGATTTCTGATGTAGCTCTAATAATAAATATATTTTTGGTTTAGATGATAGTTTTAGTTATGATTTGAATTACAAATAAGTGCAGTTGAAATTGATTTGTAATTCAAATTTAAACTGCATATATTTTATATGATTTGGATAGATAAATATTTGGACGGATAACGATTTCTGATGATAGTTTTAGTTAGGATTTTTATTACAATTAAATTACAACTGAATTTATTTTGTATGAATTTATATAATATTATTTTGTCAAATAAGAAACAATTATAAAAAATTGTAAAGTGAATATTTAAATCAATTTAAAATCAGTAGACATTTTGTAAAGTTGGAATAAAAAATAGTTTAGTTGTAGTACTATTAATAAATAATGCATCATTTATGTTTAAATGGTAGTTTTTGTTAGGATTCTAATTACAATCAAATAACAACTGGATTTATTTCATATATTTGTTTATGAAATAAAAACCAATAGAAAATATTGAAAAATTAATATTTATATCAATTGAGAGTCTGTAAATATATTAAACAATCAAATTCTTAAATTTCTTAAATCAAAACCAAAGGTATTTCCCCTTCGAATAAATGAAATACTGTCCAATATTACTCTATTAGTTATGCAAAGTGCATTTGGCAGTATGTGCCCTTGTTGTTGTTATTTTTTTTTTTTTGGTATTTGTGCACTCCATGTTGCGGTCAGAGCCTCACCCCCACGACACCTCACACCCCCTTCACCTACGCCCCTGCCTGCATGGCAATTTCCGATGATTTGTCACGTACAAATACGAAATACATGCGGAAAATCGCAATATATAGGAAATACGTTTTAATAATGAGCAGCAGCAGACGCTGCCGTCGCCGCCGCCTCCGGCCAGCAGATGGCGCTCGAGGGTCGAGTGAGTGACCGCTGCCCACTGGCGCCATCGTGTTCAAATGGCGAATTATGCTAATTTTCCCGGACCTCTCTCCCCTTCTCCCTCTCTTTCTCCTGCTTCTCCCTCTGATTCTCCTGCTTCTGTTTTTCTTCTCCTTCTTCTCTGACCTCTCTCTTTCTCTGTTGCTTTCTCACCCTCCGCTTTAAGCCGTGTAGTTCGCACTTGTAACGTGTCAAAAAATCTAGTTTGCCACATTTCCGCATCTCTTTTTGCTTCTGTGCACTGAGAGAAGTGGGGGTATATTTCGAAATTGATTAGGAGTTTTTAAAATAAAATTGTAAATTGGTTTTTTACTTTGCTTACTTATAATTTACTTTTAAATTTTGTTAAAAGTTGTGGATCACACATTTTTAATTTGCATTTTCCATGCAGTTACAACTAATATTTTGAATCTAGTTCACTTTTTGCTTCTGTGCACTGAGAAAAGTTGGGGTAAAGTTCAATGATTAGTTAAAAGTTGTAAATTTAAAATTTTTAATTTGTGTTTACCTTGGATAATTGTAATTTCATTTTGAATCGAATTCTTTTTTTGCTTTTTTGCACTGAGAGAAGTTGGGATATAGTTCGAAATCGGTTAAAACCTGTAAAATTCAACTTTGTTATTAGGTATTTTCCTTGCTTAGTTGTAACTTCTTTTGAGTGCCCTTGCTAATATTTTTGTTGAAGAATATTCTTAATAAATAAACCAAAAATTAGTTTCTTAATTTAAAATATTATTAAATTCCTTGTAATTCCATTATGGATACCTATTTTTCTTCTGTGCCAGCCGGTGTTATATTTCATAAAATATGCAGACCAAAAGAGGCAGGGGTGTTGGGTGATAGGTGGTAAAAGGGGGGGCAGGAAAATGTGGATGGAGAAGGGGAGGAAAAGAGAGGATGAGAAAGAAGAGGAGGAGGAGGGGTGGCAAAGAGAAGAGGTCCTCTGCTGTTAGCGCACAGATAGTCACCGTCCCCAGAGGTTCCACATGGGCTTTATGCGTCATCGTCGCTACACATTACTTTACCGGTGTCTGCCCCAGCCCAAAAACATGAAAAAAAAACAGAAAAACACACGCACACACACAGATACTCGCCACACCCATACCAGTGCAAACGCACCCAGACAAATGCGACGACACATGTGCGCAACAAATTGCGTCTCGTCTGCTTTGAATTTCTGCGGTTACATTTCCCGATTTTGTTGCACCGAACCAAACGACAAAAGGCGACATCGACGGCATTTCAATAAGCCACAG
>JAJJHY010001290.1:8143198-8159225 GCA_021224005.1 Drosophila setifemur
TTTATTATAAAGTATATTTTATTCAACGAATTTTAAATATTAATTATTATTATTTATTCCGGTAATTCCCGAAAATTTCCCAGAGAATTTCAGATTCGTTTAGGCGCTTCCTTATTTTTTTTTCGTGTGGTATTTGTTCTGGTTTTTTGTGATTTTCATTACATTTGGCCGAACAATTTATGTGGCCCATCGTTGGGTGGTTGGTTGGGTGGGTTAGATGTACACGGTTGGGTGGTTGGGTGGTGCCTGATGCTGCACTCGTGATCTTGTGCCACCCTTGACTCGGCGGACAAAGTCAAAGTTGTCTGCTCCGGTCCTGCACCCGGGTTCCTGTTTTCATTTTTATTTTTTCATTGGAGTTTGAGTGGTGCGACATTGAAATTTATAGACCCCCAGTGTGGATGGGTGGGTGTGGTTTTTCCAGCCTACTGCTGTGTGTGTTTCTGGCAGGTGGTGCGCTTTTCAAGTGCCGCGCACATCAACTGTCTGGCTTTAAAACAGAAACCGAAACAGCAACAGAAACACATCGAAGCAGGCCAACAAAAAATATTTAATTAAAAATTATGTGCAACCCCAAAAGCGCCCAGTCAGCGGGTGTCTCGACGAAAACCCCCCAAATGGAAACCCAGACCCAGAGGGGAAACCCCTTGGAAACTGCAGCCGAGGGAACGCTTTTGATGCCGACGATGACACCCTTCAGCAGCGCGACCTCCCTCAACCGGAATCCCATCATCCACAAACCAGAAACCAGAATTCTGAATCCTGAATCCAGAATCCAGAATCTCGCATCCCGAATCCCGCATCCCGTGTCCCGTGTCCCAGAGTTACACAATCCATCTAAATCCACTGGGGGAGGCACTTGAAACTTTGCTGTTTACCGTTTTGCTTCCGCACACTTGGGGAAAAAGTATATTTTGAGGAATGTTCTAGCTCCATCTTCAAAAGGGGGGAAATGTAAATTTATACATTTTTAATATTGCAATTAATTTTTGAAAGGGATAAAATAATTATGAAGAATTTTTTAAGCCAATTTTGTTTCGTTTTAAATTATTCCCGAATTTTGTAGGAATTTATGTTACAAGTGTTTTATATTCACTTGGATTTACAAATCTTGGAGGTTCACAATTTATGTTCCAAGAAATTATGTTTTTAAATTAAATAAACCTAAAACATTCTTAAAACAATAATCTTAACATGGTTTATTAACAATTTGCTCCCAAGAAATAATGTTTCTTAATGGAATAAACTGAAAACATTCGATTAATAACCATTTTATCCCCAAGAAATAATGTTTCTTGGTGAAATAACCTTAGAACATTCTTTAAAAAAAATACTTTTAACTTGGTTCGATCAGAATTTTATTCCAAAAAAAAATTGGTTTGCTGAAAAAAAACCTAAAATATTCTTTTAAAAAAATTCTCTAACATGGTTTAATAACAAGAAACAATAGTTCTTAATCAAATAAACTTTAAACATTCTTAAAAAAATACTCTCAACATAGTTCAATTACAATTTTATTCCAAGAAATAATGTTTCTTGCTGAAATAAACTGTTTTAAAATTTCCGAAAAAATCCCCTTAACCTGCTTCCATAAAAACATAATTTTTTTAATTATTTCAAAAAACCACCCCCGAAATTTTTTCGAGTGCCCTTTGTGGCCTCTCCCAAATGTCCCATTGACGTAGCCACGTCGGCCATTTTTAATGGTTCCGTTTGCCTCTGCAGAGCGGAAAAAATTAAAAATATTTTGCATACTTGCCGGCGCATATGCCGCAAAATGCTCCAACCCAAGAGCTATTAAAAAAGTTTCCCCAACCGGGGGATGGGGTGGGGGGCTAGGATACTGTCCTTTGAAGGGATGGAGGATGTAATGTGCAATGCTTAATGTTAAATGTAAACATTTTGGAAAAGGCGGAAGCAAAAAATTACCTGTAATCGGCCACGCATTAAGCAAACAAATCAATTGAGCGTTAAAGGCCAAAGAGCCAGACCATTTTCCTCTAGCCCCCTTTTCCACTTTTCCGGCTTTTCCACTTTCCCCCACTTTTTCTTTACCATTCCCCCCCATCTAGGAGAAGCCTTTTCCCTGGGCTTCGTTTGCCTCGTAATTGGTAATTGAAAGTGGCCCTCGCCGTCGCCCTTTGCCTCGCAGCTAATCAATCAGGCCAAAACGGAGGAGACCGGAAATGGCTAACAAGTGGAAGAGGAGGAGGGGCGTTTGGGGTTCCAGCGATCGATTAATCAATCAATGAATCAATCAGCCAGACGGACAGATAACAGCCCGGAAAGGTCAAAGGGCGCTGGATTTCAGTCTGTCAATTAGCGAAGCTAAACATCTTCGTTAAGTCAGCGAATTAGCAAAGCTTGTTTATTGATTTCCAAAAGGGTTAATTTTGTTCTATTTAAAATAATAGTTGGAAATTCTACTTAAAAAATAAATAAAATAACTTTTAAGCTCTTCTCAAATAATAGTTATAAATAGTGGTGAGGTCAGCTTTAGATACCTGCCGCTGCCATTTGAATACAAATCAAAGCAGGATGCTCTCTGTGGCTGTTTGTGGCAAGGCAATCTCCGCAAAATAGAAAGGAGAAAGTAGAAAGTGGGGATTAGAAAGGAGGCAAGAAGCACGGAAGAGAAAACCAAGAATCCGGGGCGGAGCTTCATTTCCTGCGCTTCTCCGAAACGAAATGTGTCACACAAAAGCCAGCCAAAATAGCAAGGGCAACATGTGGCCTGGACTACGTTCTGGAGTGCACTCAGAAAAATTAAATGAAAGTGTAGAAAATTTTACTCAATTTATGCTAAGAAAAAAGAACGAAGATCAAGTCACCTTTTTTTTAGTATTCAAGAAATTAACGTCCGCATTTATATTGAAGAATATATATTGGAAAAGTTCTAGCCCTTTTCTTTCGGTGCATTTGTCTTGGTGAATCAGCCAAGTTTGCATTTGAGTCGGTGCCAAAGTGCCTGCGGTTATGCGCTAGTCAAAAAAAGGACGAAAAGAAAACCAAAACCACAACCGAAAAGAGAGAGAAAAGGCAGAAGCCAGGCGACACACAACGAAGGCTACCTTGCAACATGCCACCTTGCAACCGCCAGCCTGCAGCCTGCAGCCTGCATCCTGCGACTCTCGAGCGGAACGAGCGCATTAATGCCGCCTTTAAAATTTATGATATTTACTCAACCAGACAGACGGAGGCAATGAGCCAGCACAGGACCTATTTCCCACCTCCATCTCCTCCTCCACCTCCACCAGCATTTGCAAGTCCTTTGTGGACTGTGAACTGGGTTTTTGCATGGCTTTTGGAGGCAAAGCCAAAGTGGCAATCACGACCAATAAGAATCGCATCTGCTTAGTGAGTCATCGCCGGGCTGAGCATCTCAGTCACTCTACTTTCACTTCAAGGATAGCAAAGGAATGCTGGAATTACACCACTAAGTTGTGGTTATTACACTAATCCTCAAAAGTGTTGAGCAGGGGTTTTATTTTGTCTTTTTTTGAAAGAAATTTAATGGGAGTTGTTGTAAGGTGTTACAGGATTTGAATTAGGGTTTAAAGATACATATTTTATAGGTACAGATACAGATGATTCATTAATTATAAAACTCCTTTTTAAAGTTGGTTTTTAGCATAAATATTTTCCCCAGCTTCTTACAGACTTTCCCCATTCCTTTCCTTTTTTTAATAAGTACTTTTTACCAACCCCATTACCTGTTGTAAAAGAAAAACTATAAACATAATCCAAGTCAGACATCGGAGAGCAGTAACCAGGCAATTGCCCGGAGACGATCCTTTATCCCTTCGGTGTCCTTTCAATTTTCTCATCCTGCCCGCAGGACATCTGCTGCGTTTCTGTTTCATGTCTGTGTGTGTTCACCCAGTAAGCTGTGTCCCAATCCCAATCGGTACAGTTCAGCTTAGTTTTAGTTTATTCCACGACGTTGAGATGTCAACACCTGAGACGCCTCCTCAACCCAAATCCTCGCCGCACTCCTTTTACTCCTGTTGTCGTGTCTTGTAATTTTCTTAAGTGGGAAAAAGTTGCAGACTGAGCGAGTCCTGGGACTTGAAAATTATTAGCAGCATGTTCTGTCGTCGCTGTTGGATTGATTTTCGACCCAGCGAAGTCAGAGTGGAGTGCTCCGGTCCCTGTGAGCGTTGTTTCCACCTCAGATGCGCCCATGTCCCCGGGGAGGTGGCGCGTGGACTGCAGGACTCGCAGGACTCCGGGCTGGAATGGTATTGCCGCAATTGTCGTCAACTTTATCGCCTGCAATTGTACTTCGAGGTAGCTATAAGTGAATCCCGACATCCTCCAACAGATGCATTCGTTGGGGGAATTTATCCCTCGTCTTCTTCTTGTCTTCCTCGCTTGGCTGCTCCGGAAAACTTTCCTCTGTCCTGATTGAATTTGTCGTGCTGCGTTGGGATTAGGAGCTGTGACCTTGAGAGCCGTTGGCTGTACTTACTAACTTGGCAATTAAATTAAGCTAGGGCTTTTTGATTGCCTTAGATGGGTTGAGATAATCCGGGAAGCATAATTTTATTTGCAGCCTAGAGTCCCTGCTCGGGCGCTAGTTCTATGCTCATAATTTCATAATTACTCAGGTCTCTTCAATTTAAATTAACTTCGTTGGGAACTAGAAACCTTGATTAGAGTAATAACTGCTTCTTTATTAATTGGTTATTATTGTTTAAAAGGATAAGATAACTTAAATTGAATACATGGTTAGAGTAATAACATTTATCCAACGTACTGCGAATATTTTGTAATATATTGCGAGAGAGTCATACTTTTCTTACGTAATATCCTTGCAATGCAATGCAATGCGAAAACATTCCACCTCAGTCCAATGCACAAAAGCACGAATTTCATAAATCCAAGTTTTTTAGACAAACCGTCAATAGAACCAAACACATACATCCCACAATTCGGTTGCTATTTCTGAACTGTGAAATGTATATTTTATGGGCATGTGCCCAGAGTATGCCAGAGTGTGCATACCCTTGAACTGAACCGAGAGTGGCGTTTCTAAAAACAAGTGAATGCATGCGAGGGAAAAGCAATAACGAACGCCAAGACACGTGCACCTCAAGTGTCTTCTCTCCACCCGCTCGCCCCATGGCTTTTATTTTCCTTGTAGAAGGGGGAGGGTCAGAAGAGGGGGGCCCATCCCACCCACCCATCCACTATATTTATTTTTGAGCCCAGTTTGCAGACTCTTGCCATTTGGCTGAACGTCTGCGTCATCAAAAGTGTACAACAATGGCTAAATTACAGTTACAATTAAAAATGGCGACGATGCGATGCTGGAGCATTTTGCGAGCTTCGCATCTCTTTTGTTCTTGGCGGGGCTTCCCCATTTTCCCCACTTTTCCGCACCCATTTCTGTGTGTTATTTTGTGTTATTCAGCAGGTGCAAGAAGTCCAGATGATGCAAATGTACAAAGCATTGTTGCCGTTGAGTATCAGTAGAAGGAAAAGTCCTGAGTATTGCAATTAACGTTAAGTGAGGCAAAATTTCAAAGGGGGAGAGGAAAAGCTGTGGAAAGCTTAGCAACTGATGGAAGAAGCGAATCTGAAGATACAGATTAAGGCGGACAACAAATTACCGGCTTAAGTCGAACTTATTTTGGTTATTTTTGCATTGTTCTCCCGGTAATCGTTTCACCGAAAATAAGCCACAAAAACTAACAAACTTTTGTTAAGGTTTGGCTTTAATCTTGAAACTTTCCATTAGTAAAAGAAAAAACTATTAATAAACAAATGCTAAAAATTATAATATGTACATACAGAAATATAGTCATAATTATTTTAAAAAATTTAAGGTTTGCCAGCAATCTTTGAACTTTCTTTCAATAAAANCATTTTCCCCACTTTTCCGCACCCATTTCTGTGTGTTATTTTGTGTTATTCAGCAGGTGCAAGAAGTCCAGATGATGCAAATGTACAAAGCATTGTTGCCGTTGAGTATCAGTAGAAGAAAAAGTCCTGAGTATTGCAATTAACGTTAAGTGAGGCAAAATTTCAAAGGGTGGTGGACAGGGGGGACAGGGAAAGCTGTGGAAAGCTTAGCAGCTGATGGAAGCGAATCTGAAGATACAGATTAAGGCGGACAACAAATTACCGGATTAAGTCGAACTTATTTTGGTTATTTTTGCATTGTTCTCCTGGTAATCGTTTCACCGAAAATGTGCAAAGCACAAAGCCACAAAAACTCACAAACTTTGCTTAAGGTTAGCCTTTATTCTGTAAACTTTGCATCAGTAAAAGTTAAAACTATTAATAAACAAATGCTAAAAATTATAAGATGTACATATATTATTGTATAAATTTAAGGTTTACCTTTAATCTTTAAACTTTCCATCAGTTATAGTTAAAACTATTAACAAACAAATGTTTATAATTCTAAGTACAAGAGTCGCAAATATTAGAGTCCCTGCTCGGGCGCCATAAATTGATTTAGTTTCAGTTATTTTATTGAACTAAAATATAAGTATCTCTGTATCCTCGTACTAATTGCGTATTTCTATCTATATTTCAGATTGCCATCTGTGATGATTACAGCCTGCCCGTAGACTTTGTTAAAAAACGACCGTCCAGCTTCGATCCGTGCCTGGCGGAGGCGATACCAGCGAATCCCGAGCACTGGCTAGCCCCCAGTCCGCAAACTGAATTTGTGAGTACCATCCAGTCGTGTCTCTGTGCATTAAGTGGGTCCTTGGGTCCTTGGGCCCTTCGGATCCTTGGATCCTTGGTTCGGGTGAAAGGCAATTAACTGCTCTGGACAGCTAATTGATAAACTGCACGCTCCATGGATTTTTTCTGTGTTTGGGGGGACGGGGACGACGGAATGGGTCATCATCAACGTCAGCCGTCGCATCAGCAATGCGTTAATGAAAAGCAGCTCCATCCCTGATTTGCTCTGCTTTTCCTCATCCTTTTCGTCCTTTTGGCTTATCCTGCAGCTTCTGCAGACTCGGTCGGTCAAACAAAGCGTTGCTCAAACAATGCACGCTCTATTGGCTAAATATTGCAAAAAAAACACAGAACAGAACATAAAAAACAGAAATATCCAGAAGAGAAAAGCGAAAAACAAACGAAACTGGGGTGAAACAAAATGGGAGGCGTAGGAAAACAACAAACAAACAAACAAATATGAAAGGAAGCTGCCCCACGGGCGGTGGCTGGACATAAAAAAAAAATAGTAGCCACAGCTAGGGGAAATAAAGCCAAACAGGGATGCATATTTGGCTCTTTTTTAGGGTCTAATACCTAAAGATATCCATGGCTTAAATACCTTTTTATTAGTCAATAAACAAGTTTAATTTATTTTTTTTTAAAAGAGTTTATTGTTTTTTAAAATCTGTGAAATTATTATGCAAGAATACAATCATTTCAAAGAAAGTTTAGATATTTATTAACAACTATAACTGCAACAAATCCTTGCCTAAAATACCTTTAAATTTGTCAATAAATAAGCTTAATTTTATTTTTTTAAATAAATGCTTTTTATTTTTACTGGCATTTGTAAAATTTGAGTAAATATTATGCAAGAATACAATTTATTATTATACAGTTTAGATATTTATGAACAACAACAATTTGATAAAAATCCTAGGCTAAGATTCCTTTTAATTACTCCATAATTAATTTTATTTTAAGTGAATTTTACAAGCATTCATTTTTGCAGACATTTGTAAAATCTGTGAAATTAATATGCAAGAATAGAATTCATTTAAAGAGAGATAATTTTTCCCTAATTTCTTTTCTGGGCCAACACTGAGAAAAGCAACTAGAAAATCAACCGAGATATATCCATAGATAGGGGATAACCTTAGGCTGCAGCAAATGCGCGGTGCCACAAATCAAAAAAAGGCGGCCCCCAAAAAGCCAACAAACAACAAAATCTTCGAGCCTCATTCCAGGATCCCGACCTTTGGATGCTTTGCGAATATATATATCTACCCCCTCCAAAAAAAAATCCCCTCGGGGGGTGCGTTGTTTTTTATGGCCCATACGGATATATATTTCGGGTTTTGTTTTTTGTTGTGGTTGTTGCTGTTGCTGCTGTTGTTTCTCCCCCTTTTGCATATTGCCACTAAAAATGAAAATGAAAGCCGAAAGCGCCGCATGAGGCACTCACATAAAACAGGCCAAACCAAAAAAAAATATCCAAACCAAAAACAGTCGAAAAGAAAACCAAATTCAGAGCACTGAAAGCGAAACATCACTTGAAATTCGTTTTATTGAAATTTGTTTAGCTCCGCCGAGGAATGCGATTTGCGTGCCAAGAAAATGGAAATCAGGGGAAATGCGATTTTGCGGCAAGGACCTTCTTCTGCTTCTTCGAGAGAGAGAGATTGATAAGAGTCCGGGGCCGCTGAAATCACAGCCACAGGATTCACGATCCTTGCGAGAGCCAAAGGAATAAGCGAATAATTCAAATAGACAGCGAAAATCTGCTGCTCCTCCGGAGTGTTTGCTTAAATGAATGGGAAATTTGTGGACTCCCATGGCAATTAAATGGATGCAAATATTAGTTTAGATTTGGATTTGGATTTGGAGAGGAAATGGGAATTGATATCTTTCGCTTATGATATATTAAATATGTTTCTTGGGGAATTTATTTTAATTTAATATCAATTAAAGGATGCGAATTTTGGGAATATTTGAATGCCATTTAAGTTAAGGTTTTCTAATTCAATGAAGTTCATTAAAAGTTTTCTCTTAGAAAAAAAAACTTCTCTGAAATTATTATAAATAAATACATATAATATAGTTTCTAAATTTTACATATTAAATATGTTTCTAAGGCAGTTATTTCAATTTAATATCAAGTAAACTTTGATTTTAGACGTATTTCTATACGAATCCAATTAAGTTGATTAAAAGTTTTCTCTTAGAAAAAATAAAGGAAACATCTCTGAAATTATAATAAATAAATGAGAAAAATATAGTTTATAATTTATTTAATTAAATTAAATTATTTAACAATTTCTTTAGCTCCCAAGGCAATTAAATGGGTGCAAATACTTGTTCAGATTTGGAGAGGGAACGGAAATTAATATCTTTAGCTTATGAAATGTTAAATATGTTTCTTGTGGAATTTTATTTAATTTAATGTTATTTAAGTTTAATAATAGGAAATTGTTTCTAAGGCAATAATTTCAATTCAACAACAATTAAAGGATAGGAATTTAAGGCGTTCTAAACTAATCCAATTAAGTTCATTGCTAGTTTTCTCTCAGAAAAATTAATTAAAAATCTCTGAAATTATAACGAATAAATGAGAAAAATATAGTTTATAATTTTCGTAAATAAATTAAATTATTCTTATTTCATTTAATGAAAATGTTTGAGTATATAGATATCCATTAGAACTCCACTACTTAAACCCCCGACAAAAATTGAGTGAATGATTCTGGTTAATTTATCGGTTGGCCATAAATGTTTTGAAAAGGATTTTCCCAGACCGCTGTCAATTTTCCTCATATTTTCCCCCTGCTGTGTTTTCCAAAGAGCCAGGAAAATAAACCATATATCCATGCAGCAAATGGCCCAAAGCGATAACGTTTAGCGCCTTTCCCTGTTCATTCTCCATCTCTTTCTTCAACCATCTCTTTCTATTCCATCTCCCCTCTCTTTTTGTCTTTCTTCTCCCCTCTCCTTCCATTTCTCCTCCCCCCTTCTTCCCTTTCTCCATCCCCACAATTATTAATGTAATTTTATCTCATGACTTTTGTTTGGCCATAAACAGACGTGCGTGCGAGTGAGAGGGAGGGGAGGGGGTGAGAGGGAGATGGCAGGAGACGCGTGTCCGCATGTGATGATGCCATATAATGGCTCTCACTAAGCATCTACGTGCGTGTGCGTGTGCACTGAGAGAAACCCTATTTAAATACAACAAGGAGAGAGGAAAATATTCAACAATATTTGTATGAAAATTTGGTTTTTCATTTCCATGAATGACAAAATAAGTTCAGGAGTTTTTCAACTGTTTTTTCTTTCTGTGCATTTAAGCCATTGTTGTGGTTGAATATTTTTATTTCTACTTTTTTTTTTTGGTGGCAACTCACGTTTTAATGGAAACGAGCGCGACATTTTGCGATATGTGGAACGTCTGGCTCTGAAGTGGGCTCTGAAAAATACAAAAAATACAAATAATATATATATATAAACTGAAAACTGAAAGCGGGGAAAGAGAACGAATTTCGTTTGGCTTTTTCCAGTTGTTGCTATTACTCTCCACGGAGTAATATTCAACGATAACTCAGCAAAACTCCGAAAACAAAACAGGATAACAGGAGCACAAGGAGCACCAGGAGCACCAGGACACGGGAGCACGGGAAAACAGGAACACAAAAGCCGCAGCCAGGAGGACACGTTGTGAGCCTTTTGTTTGTTTCAATAACTTGGCTATGGCTTAGACTTCCCGTGGCAAAAGGAAAAATATATAAAACAAGAAGGGAAAGTCTAGTTGGGGGATTCGAAGATTAGAATACCCTTTAAAATTAGTTGCCCTCAAATCGATTGACTACAGGATATAGTGGTCAAATTTGTGGTTTATTATTTTTGAAATCATCTTTACTGTCTATGAAACTTATATTTCCAAAGAATAAATTAAATAAATAATAAAGGAACTTTCAGGATGGGTTAAAATGGGTTAAAAGTTAATTATCTTGGAAAATTACGAAGTTATAATGTTTTTTACCTATCGTTTCCATGGCAGCTATGTGGTATATATTTCGACTTTTATACTACCTTGAACACAAGGTAAACTTTGGGTAATTATTTAGCCCACAATAAACTGATTTAAAACTAATAGACCAGAGACTGACATGGTTATATCTACTCTATTGGTGATGCTGATAAAGAATATACATATATACTTTATAGGATCGGATATAGGATCTCCTTCACTGCGTTACAAACTTCTAGTTATCATTATAAAACCCTCTCCAAGGGTATGAAAATTAAACCGCAGAAAAGGAAAGACAGCATCAGTTTAGATATCACTCATACGCCCCTTTGTCAGACGCTTGAGGAATAGAATTCCAGCAGTTGACATGGCTTCGCAGGTTGCACTGCCAAAAATAGATATAAATAGATATAACAATGGTATTAAAAAAGAAGAAAATATTTCTAATAAATATCAAATGAAAGAATTTCATTTTTCTATTTCTATTCTATTTCTATATTTTAAATGTAAAACCTTATTTAATATTATGTGCTCAAAGATAAGTTTTTAAAGATCTTTGGGTACATGTAAATATTTCTTTGAAATAACAAATAAAAGTAGAATTTCTATGAGGGGTGTCTTATATATTATAAAAATAAAAACACAAATTTAATGTTATGTACTTAAATAGAAGTTTTTAAAGGTCTTTAAGTATATGTAAATATATTTCTAATTAATAACAAATGAGAATAGAATTTCTTAGAGGGGTTTTTATATACGTATTTAATACAAATTTGAAACCTGATAAATGTGGAATTTCTTTGAAGGGTTTTTAATATGAACATTAAATTTGCAACCCTGATTTTTCGCAGTGCCTAAAACCATACTTCAGATACTTGTAGATAATTGTGCGGAGTCAGGGAGCTCGTCATCGTCTAAAGACTGGATAGATGCCAGACAGAAACCTCATACTACTCAGTTTTCCCCCATTTCCCATTTTCCACCTCCTTTTTTTTTGCCATTAAAGTTGGCATAAAAATCACGTTGCTGCGGCAACAAGCAGACAAGTTTTCATTATTCCGTATATATATATATAAATATCTGTACAGATATCTGCATGTCTGTGGATAATCAAAGGCAAATATTTGAACAGCAGTTGAATGGTTTAACAACTCCAACTCCAACTCCCAATTCGATTTCAAGTACGAATCCAATGCGTTTTGCATCCTTTTAGCCCGAGTGACCCGTGTTATTTATGACTTTCAATTAAAAATGTTCTCCCAGAACAATGGAGGACAATGGGCAAGTCGATGTCGTCGCCTCCGGTGGTGTCTCCTGTACCTCCGAAAACATCAATTCCGGCCAAATGGACAACGGGGCCTCATGTAAACGGATATTTATGTTCGAATGTAATGGGCGCAGTCTGGGAATTTGTAAAAGGGGGGAAGGATCCCTAAAAGGGGGAGGAGGAGGAGGAGGAGACGGAGGAGTAGGAGTTTGCCACATAATTTGCACACATTAGGATCTGTTGCAGTTCCTGTAATGTTCATCCAGCCATTTGCCAGGGAAGTGAGCAGCAGCGGATATTGCGATTGACATGGGATTGGACTGATGAGCAACCAACTAACCATTCATCCAGCCATCCATCTATCCATCCATTCCTCCTAACCATCCCCTCATCCATCCCCTCATCCATCCATCATATGGGGGAAACACATTCCGACAAATGGCAGATGAGAGTCAAAGGAAAAACAATTCCCTAGCAACTGCAGCTGCAGCTCTTTGTTTTCCACTGACATCCATCCATCCATCCATCCATCCATCTATCCATCCTTGTATCGCTGTATCCTTGCATCCCTGTATCCTTTTATTAATTAGATTCGTTTTTAAATCAATTGCAGCTGGAAATAGAAGGAAAAAAACGTCAGAGGGGAAAGCAAAAAAAAAGAAAGTCTGCTAATAAATGCAACTACAAAAAGTTGGAAAATAAGTGCTGGATATTGATTGGTTTTCCGTTTGGCAAATTATTCAAGTATACGTAATAAATGCTAACTTAAATAAATCAATTATAAGGGAAATACTATTGAACATGAAATGGTTTCTTGAATTTTCTATTAAGAAAATATTAATCAAGGGAATTTCAAGTATACGCAATAAAAGCTAAGTAAAAGAAATCAATTGTAAAGAAAATTCTATTGAAAATTAAATGGTCTCATGAATTTTCTATTCAAAGAATATTTAATTCTTTAAAGAAATTTCTGCTGTTTATTAATATAGGGAAATTTTAAGTGTAAGCAATAAATGCAAACTAAAATAAATTAATCAATGAAAGGAAATATTTTTGATAATAAAATGGTTTCTTGAACTTTCTATTACAAAAATATTTCATTTATCAAAGAAATTTTTTTATATAAAAATTAGTTAATGCAATACGAGTTTATAATAAAAATGGATTAGATTATTCAACAACTAGTTGAATAATGGATTTATATAAACATATTACTCAAGAAATTACGTATACGCTATGAAAGCCAAAACAATTTTTTTGTATTTCCATTTCAAATGTATAAATATTCAAAACCATAAATTTATACATATTTTTCAAATTATTATTCTTTAAAAGGTTATATAAATATATGCCATAGAAATATCCCTTATAAAATCAATTCGAAAATGATTTTTATGGTATTTTCCACTGACCCTTTGGGAAGCCTGTGCAATGCTTTTAGCCAGAGCCGCCTTTATTCGCATTTTTTTGTTGTTACCAATTAAATACCAAACAAATTGGAAATTGTAAATTGAAATGCAAATCAAATTAGCCGCTAATGCCCCTTTTGTTGGGTTTTCCTTTGTCTCGTTTTTTTCATGTTGTTGTATGTTGAACGAACAGCTGCCGTTTGGCGAAGCCCAACAAGTGTTGCAGTTGCCACAGGCAGCAGCAGCAGCAGCAGCAGTTGCAACAGCAGCGGCAGGAGCAGCGGCAACATCGGTTGCAGCTGCCACAGCAACTCAATTACCGCCCCCGCTGCCCCCCGCTCCACATTGCGCCACTTTGCAACTGCAACAGCAGCAGCAGCAGCAGCATCAGCAGCTAGCGGGCAGCAGCAACACCAACAACAGCAACAGCAACAACGCCATTAGCAACAACAACAACTGCAGCAGCGGCAACAACAACAGCAACAATCAATTGCACAACAACAACAACAACACATTGCCAGCGGGGGCACCACAGCAGCACCTGCAACAGCAACACCAGCAGCAGCAACAGCAGCAGCAGCAACGTGCAACATTGCAGCATCCGCCGCTGCCCAACAGCAACATCAAGCAGGCGTCGGTGAAGCTCATCGAAGGATATTCCGATCCCAAGGATACGCGCCACCACAAGAAGGTCTACCACAAGAAGGCCAAGCGAAGGACGAATCCGGGACACAAGCGACACCATCAGCTGCAGCATCAGTTGCAGCAACAACAGCAGCTACAGCAGCAGTTGCAGCAACAGCAACAACAGACTCTGCCTGCCCCGCGCAGTGCACACTTGCAACAGCAGCAGCAGCAACAACAACAGCAGCAGCGACACTCCACCTACAACAACAACAACGGACATTTCCGAAGGGACAAGAGGAGCAGCCAATATAATTCAGGTATGTAGATATCTAAAAAAAATATATACAAAGAATATGATAAATATTGGGAATTAAATATAATAAGAATATAATAGAAGGTGAAAAACTTAAATCTTCTTTTGACATATTAAAAAATGCAATTAAATGTGATTGCGAGTATTTTATTTTATTGATATAGAAATATATTTATATTGTTAATACAAAGAAAACGTAAAGTTAAAAACGTAAAAGTAAAAATCATAAATACATAAAAATCTTATTAAGTCATGTTCATACAATAAATAAAACCATAACATTTTTTGGCATATAAAAAATACAATTAAATGAGACTGAGAGTATTTTATTAAATATACATTAATATGCATTTATATAATAAATAATATATTATTATGCAAAGATTTAAGTTCTATGACCTTAAATATATTTTACGGTAATTAATTGAGAATTTTTTCAAACTAAAAAGAAAAGCAGTCAAGTAAAAAAAATAGATTTTATTATTTACATATATGCTTTGAACGTTAATACAAAAGATAAACAAAAACAATTCAACTGATTTTGAAAAAAAAAATGTTGAATAAATTATACTTTTATACTAATGGTTATAGTTTAATTATTTGTATGTTATTACTATGCTTGAATTATGTTTAAAGAAGTTAAGTTAAGTTTTGTTCCTCAAAGAAAACACCTCATTTAAATTATGTAAGAACTGCTTTCGATAGTTTCATAATTAAAACCAAGCGAGTCAAAACCTTTGAACCTTTAAAAAAACGAAAAGAAAAAGAAAACCTGGAAACCTGGAAGCCTGAAAGCCTGGAAGCAAAGGGAAAATTTAAAGAATGGAATGGAAATTAATTAGAAACTGTCAGCGAGTCAAATGCAGATGCGGTTCATTAGGCGCAGAAAATTAGAACAAAACGGTAGGACATATCCAAAGGGAGTCCTTTATCAAGGGAGATACGAATCGCTGAGATGAGGAGGTGTCCTGGGAGTGGGAGGAAGAGGTGTCCTGGGAGTAGGAACTGGAGGAGGAGCAGTGGGAGAAGGAGGAGGAGCAGGAGTTTCCCTGTTACTAGGAACTGAAGGAGGAGGAGAAGGTGTCCTGGGAGCAGGAGCAGGAGCTGGAGCTGGCGATGTCCTGCAAGTGGCCTGGAGCAATTAGGAGCAGCCCCAACTTTTCTCGCTGCGGCGACTTCGATTAGCCAAGCGTAAAATGGAAAATGGCAGACTCTGATTAGGGGATGCAAAAAAGAAAGGAAATTAAAGGGGGGAAAAACTGCAACCTCCTCGATGGAAGGGATGCGAAAGGAATCAGGGAGCTGGAGATGAAGGTGGACATGGACAAGGACTCGAAGGCAGCCAAGCGCCAAATAGACTGCGTCAACTCCATTTGCGTTTCAATTGCGGATTCCTGAGGCGCCGCAGTGTCCTCCCTGCGACTTAATTACAAACTGTCAGCGCCGTCTCAGACCTCCTGCAACGAGGTCTATATTATATAGATTCTTTCCTTTTACAACTAATATATATATATATGCATTATATATATATGTATGTATATTCCCAGCCTATGATTAACTTGAGGGTGGCAATTATTTTGATGATTGAAGGGTGTAAATTGAGGGAATTAAGTGAAGAGGTTAGTTCTGGAGTCTAATAAATACAGAGCTAAGAAATTATTATTACCTTAATTATTTTTGATTTGTTTTAAAAGTTATACATTAGC
>JAJJHY010001290.1:8159685-8174229 GCA_021224005.1 Drosophila setifemur
GTCTGTCCGTCTGTCGGTTGCTATGTAAACTAGTCTCTCAGTTTTAAAGCTATCGGGCTGAAACTTTGCACCGACCCTTTAATCTGTTGCAGGTAGTATATAAGTCGGAACGGCCGGAATCGGAACATTACATCACATAGCTGCCATAGGAACGATTGAGAAAAAGTGTCATAAATTCGCCATTTTTTAAGATAACCAATTCATTATTTAGAATTCCATTTTAAATGACTATTTTAACGTATCCTGAAAGTTTCACAAAAATCGGACCACTATATCCTATAGCTGCCATAGGAACGATGGGAGAATGGAGATGGGAGATGGGTCATTGAGCATAACTCTGGTGTTTTTCGAGTTAATTAATTCATTCTTAAGAAATACAGTTTTCATAGACATTAAAGCCGCTTTAGAAACCAAAAATCGGATCACTATATCCTAATATAGCTGCCATACAAATGACCGCACAGTTTTAAGGCAACTGGTCTGCAAGGGTATTCTAAGCTTCGGGTACCGAAGCTAGCCTTCCTTTCTTGTTTAAATTATTATTTAGTTATGATTCTTTAAATTGAACAATTTGTTTCATATTATATATGTACGTATATTCCTAGAATTATTTTAAAATTTACATAAATATAGTTAAGAAAAACTCCAAGGAACATAATTTACACAACTTTAATAAATATATTTCCCACAATTTTCCATTACAGACTCCTCGGCCCCTAAATCCTCCGACGACGAGGCGGACATTGACGAGGAGGTGGAACAGCAGCCACAGCCTCAGCCTCAGCCACCACAACCTCAACATCAGGCTCAACCGCAACCTCAAACCCAATCTCAAACCCAATCCCAATCTCAAACTCAACTCCAAACCCAACCTCAGCAGACGCCCCTGCCAAGTGCCCTGCTAGCGGGAAGCCTCAATTCCCCGGACTCGATATCCGATGACCTGGTGCGTCCTCTGCCACCACAGCTGCAGAGGAGTCCCCGCAAACTGACCGTTGCACCCACGGAGCACAGCAAGCGCCAGCCCTCGCCCTACTACTACTCCGATCTCCTGAAGAGCCGCGACAAGGATCGGGACCGGGACAAGGACAAGGACGAGATCAAGTTGAAGAGTCGCCAGTCGACGGCCAGTGAACCGCCACAGCACACCGCCCAAGCAGGAGGATCGGTGGGGTATCGGAAGAGTGCGAGTTTGGATGTGCCACAGCCCCAGGAGGAGCAGCAGGAACCAGCCGAGGAGGAGGAGGAGGATCATCTAGACGATCCAGACGAGCCAGAAGATCCCGAGGATCAAGACCCACTGCAGGCCACACCCAAGCGGTATAGCTTCACCGAGGACGGAGTGCACATCATCCGCTGCGAGACTCCGAGCACCAGCACCTCGGAGGAGTCCGACTGCAGCGAGTGCTTGAAGAGACGCGAGTGGCACGCCCGGGCCTTGGCCCTCGTCCGGAAGACCTGCAACGTCCAGCCGCGGCAGCCGACGGGCAGTGAGTTGCAACTGCAGCTGCAACACTGCGACGCCGGCGAGGGAGAGCTACTCAAGTGCTGTCCACCACCTGCTCCGGCTTCAGTTCAAGCTTCGTCTTCAGCTTGCAATAGCAATAGCCATCCCAATCCCCAATCCCAGACAGCGCCGGGCAGTGCGCCCCTAGGTGGACCCGAGCTAATGCCACCGCACCGCCTGCTGGGACCAGCAGCCGTGTGCGGAGCCTGCATCGCCGCTCCAGCCACCATCTCCTCCTCCGGCGGTGGCCTGGGCGATGAGCTGCAGGAGGAGGAGTACTTCCGGCCCCGCAGCATCTTCTATGTGCATCCGCATGGCGTGCACGAGTGCTCTGAGTGTGCCCAGCCCGCTAGCCAGTCGAACAACAGTCTAGAGCTCTACGGGAACGGGCGCGGAGGACACGCGGAGGAGGACGACGACGACGCGGAGGAGGACGAGGACGAGGAGGAGGACGAGGACGAGCCCAACGAGCGGGAGGAGGAAGAGGACTCCGAGGAGGAGGCCGACTCCGAGGACATCATGGGCAGCCGTCGGAGGCAGATCTACGAGACAGCCTTCGACTGCAAGATAGCCAAGTCCGATGACGACCTGGACGAGGTGGATCGCATCACCAATCACTCGGTGCTGCTCCAGCTGAGCAATGGCAACAATGAGACGGCCCTGGCCCTGGCCGGGAAGGTCAAGGCCAAGTCGAAGCGGGCCAAGAACACCAAGAACCAGGCGCTGCAGGATCAGACCGGTGAGGTGCAGGTGCACCAGGTGCAGGTGGAGCTGGGCAAGATGCAGCTGAGCCAGGTGGACCAGCAGAACCAGAACCAGAGTCAGGGCCTGCAACAGCAGCAGGGTAAAGCTAGCGAAGCAGCTGGAGCTGCCGCTGGGAGCAGCAGCAGTCACCAGCAGCTGCCCATCCGGGGATATACCCCGTCGCCGCCCTCCACGGCGCCGCTGCCCATGAAGTTTCCGGGCAAGCACGAGCGCTACCTGAACATGAACAGCATCCGGAGCGCACCGAATCTGCCCTCCGCCAATCCGGCCCATCCCCGGCTGAGGGATCTCCGCCTGCCGCTGCAGTCGATGAAGCAGCAGCAGCTGCAGATGTGCGGCGTGGGCAGCAGCAACGATAATAGCCTCACCGACAGCGCCTACGTCAATCCGCCCTCCACCAACTCCAACTCGCAGGCAGCCTCCGGTTCCGCCTCGGCCTCCGCTTCGGCCTCGGCTTCCGTTTCCGTCTCCGCCTCGGCTCCGGGTTCGGGTGCAGTGAATCGTCGGCCCCGCTCCTTTGTGCTGGAGTCGGGTCGGGTGCTGGAGCTGAGGAGGAGTGCCCAGGGGCATCAGCAGGGCGGCAGGGATGGCGGAGGTGGCACTGGCAGTAGTACTGGCGGTCACCATCATCATCATCATCATCATGCGGGAGGAACGCGACGGCATAGTCGACACCCGGCGGGCGGGCAGGGGACAGGGGGTCAGAAGACACCGGGTGGACACAACTACAGCAGCACGGAGAGCATCGCCACGTCGAGCAGTGGCGGCAGCATGGAGTCCCTGCGCTCCAGCACCAGCGAGGGCAACCGGAGCACCTCCAGCTCCGAGTCGCGGCACTCCAGCTCCCTCAGTTCGCACAGCTCGGAGAGTGGCAGTGGTAGTGGTGGCTCCAGTGTGGCCTATCCCTTGAGACCGCAGCCCCTGCTGATCCACTCCAAGCTGCACATCCTCAGCCCCATTTCGGACAAATCCTCGCAAGAGCCGGCCTCGGCCAGTGCCTCGGAGCAGTCGCAACAGCCGCCGAAGGAGGAGGATGTGAGTGGCGGCCTGGCCGGGACCTTGGGTGGCACCTCGATCGGAACGAAGCAGCTGCGCGGTAATCGGGGCGGGGCTCCCAACAAGGCGCTGCTCCAGCTGGCGGATGAGTTGCTCGGCTCGGACAGCGGCATCTCCTTGCACTCGCGGGAGGAGGGCAAAGGTGCGACCCAGGGTTTGGCCCTGCAGCGTTTGACCCTACCGAAGCTGCAGCTGATTGGAGCAGATGCCTCCACCTCAGCCTCGGCCTCGGGATCGGGTTCGGGCTCGGGTTCGGGGGGTGTGGGAGCATCAACTGGTGCCGCCGGAGCCGCTGCTGGTGGCTCCCTGTCGCAGGGTGCCGGTGCGGGAGGAGTTGGCATACCCCAGGACCTGCGCGATCTGCCCTTTGACATGCCTAAACTGAGGCGCCGCAAGACGTTGCAGCAGGAGGCCGCCTGCACCTCGGGCAGTGCCACTTCGGTGGATCTCGGCGAGCTGCCCTTCGACATGCCCAAGCTGAGGCGGCGCCTGCGCGCCAACCAGGCGGAGATCAACAACCTTTTGATGCACAGCACCGAGTCGAGTGGGATTTCCCAGGCCTCCTCCAGCCACTCCATGCGGGAGGATCAAAAACTGGCCAGCAAGTTGGGTGAGTAGAGGGTATCTCTTTAATAACAAATAGAGATTGTAATAGTTCCTTTTGTTCTATCCCCAGATACGGGCCTGTTCCGGCAGAATCTCACCTTGAACCTGAACGAACCGCGCCAGGCCACCAAACAGTTTGGCAGCCTGGACCTGAGGGGCCTCAACAGCACCAAGGAGCTGAACATGAATCTCTGCCAGGGCTTTGTGACCGCCGTGGATCTGATCGATGTCAGCATTCCTCTCGAGCGTCAGGGGTAGGGATCTATCTTTAAATTAACTAGATCCAACCTAAGTAACTCTTTTTTATCCCTTATATATAGTTGGTATCATGGCGCCATCACCCGTGTCGAGGCGGAGACCACATTGCGTCCCTTGTCCGAGGGCTCCTTCCTGGTGCGCAACTGCGAGTCCACCAAGCAGGACTACTCCCTCTCCCTCAAGTAATTCGATTGGTTTATCTTTTTGTTTATGTAAATATTAATTGGGTTTTATTTTTTGGTATCTTACAGGGGCGCCAAGGGCTTCATGCACATGCGCATCCAGCGGAACGAGACGGGCCAGTATATCCTGGGTCAGTTCAGTCGCCCCTTCGAGACGGTGCCGGAGATGATCCGACACTTCTGCCTCAACCGACTGCCAGTGCGCGGTGCCGAGCACATGTGCCTGATCGAGCCAGTGATTGCCCAGCTGCTCTAGAGGGGGTTCTAGGGTGGAGGAGGAGGAACTCTAAGGGAGGAGGAGGAACTTCAAGGAAGGAGGAGGAACTCTAAGAAAGGAGGAGGAACTCCGAGGAAGGAGGAGGAACTCCGAGGAAGGAGGAGGAACTTCAAGGAAGAAGGAATAACTCTAAAATATGAGAAGAAACTCCAAGGAAGGAGGAGGAACTCTAAGAAAGGAGGAGGAACTCGAAAGAGGCGGAGAAACTCCAAAGAGAAGAAGCAACCCCAAGGAGAAGCAGCAACCCCAAGGAGGAAGAGCAACCCCCAGGAGCAAGGAGCAAGGAGCAAGGAGCAAGGAGCAAGGAGCAAGGAGCATGAGGAACCCGTAGCCACAAACCAAACAGAACATAACATATTAATAGCGTGTAGAGGACGTAGGAACACTAGTTATATACGCGTTAGTTGTAAAAGCAAAGTTTGCAGTGTTTCTTGCATCACATTTTTTTTTTTTTTTTTTGTACTCATCAAGGATGCTTGAGAAAAGCTGAGAAAATAACGCCCACAACAACAACAAACAAACAAACAAAAAAAAAGGACACAATCTGATACACGAACTAGTTTAGCGTTTAAAGTACGTAGCACATTCAGACAATACCAGCAAATTACAAAAAACAAAACAAAAACCAAAAAAACAACAAATATTTATATAGAAGATATATACAACAGCATATACCAGATGCTACACACATATATATATGCTATTTGTAGAGCAGGAGCAACCAGGCGAGCACTCGAGCTGCATTTTTTAGATGTGTTTACACCGAACGGAGCAGCCACAAAAAACAAAAAAAACGTTGAAAGATTGAGGGAAACGAAAAACAAAAACAAAATAATAGTAGGAGATTTTTCGGTAGTCACTGCAACTAGCACATACACTCGAAGAAAACCAAAAAAAAACAAACAACAACTTGAGCAACTTTCTGTAGCACACCAAAACACAACAAACAAACACACACACACTTAAATTCGCGTCGCTTTGATTACACAGAGAGAAATGGGACGAGGCGACGCGACAAAACACTGGCTTAGGGCACCGTCTACACTAAGAGAAAAAGTTTTAGCAAGCAACTCTAAAAATTTGTTGATTAATTTTATGTTACCAAAAGGAAAACCCAAAAAAAACAAAAAAACGAAACGAAACAAAATCTACGATATGTACGATATATCTTTATATATAGAATGAGAACTAAACTTTAGCCTGGAGCGATGCGTCCGAGATTTTTTTTTTGGATAATGTCTTAGCTGTAGGAGAAGAGGAGAGTGGAGAGAGAGGAGAGGTACGCGAAATAGAACGCTCAAAGCGCTTTTGGTTAAAGGATCGAAACGAAGCAGATCGGATATATCGGATATAGCAACGCATATGAAAAGTCGGTTTAAGTGTTAGTTTCTAATTTAAAGCGGAAGAGGGAGGAGCAGAAGAGCAGATGAGCAGAAGAGGGATTCGCTCCGAAGGGCAAACTATATATATATAACATATATATATATTATGAATATTAAAGGATATATACTTACTATTTATATTTCTATATATACATCTATATATATATATATACACGATATTAAAAAGCAGTCAATGGTTTTTTGGTTCCAGTTCCGTCGAGAGAAGCAGCGCTAATTAACTAATTATATATTTACTCGATTACTGATTTACGCGAATTCGATTTTAGTTTCCGACAGTTTCTTGAGTTCCACCGATTTGCAGAAACAGATACAGATACCCAGATACCCAGATAGAGAGATCCAGCGATCCAGAGTTATGTTTCTATATATGAATATGTGTGTGCCAAAGTATTATTCTAGTCTAGTCCAGTCAGCGAGTATTAATTATGATTATTATTACATTATTATTATTATTACTATTATTTGTGTGCATTTGTTGTTCAATTGTTGATTAATTTCTAAATACTCCAAGCAATCCGATGCAGTGCAATATATATATATATACTTACGATTGTGTATTCTATATTCTATACTCTAAATTCGATATTCCCTATTCGATATGATTTTGACTAATTTAGCTCTAAGTTACGCGAAGATCGAACAAGTCCACGCCAATTTGTAAACGGCTTTTGTAAATACAAACGAAAAACAAAACAAAACAAAACAAACAGAAAAACACTGAAACAGAAACACACGCAGATAGGTCCGATCGGATCGGATATATGATTTTATTTGCAATCCAACAACTTCTAAGCTAAGATTTCAAACTTCACATAGAGAGAAACCAAATACGAGTAACGAAAACCAAACCAAAACCAAACCAAACAGCAACCACACATACATACATATATACGATATATATTTTGAGGCTTCCGTAGCAGTAACGAACCACAAACGATCACGATCCATGAGATACTTCTGGGATTATATCGAGAGCAGAATATCCGCACGATCGCTTCCGTTTTGTTGTTGTGTATAAATGTACTTATGCCCCCCGCGGACTAGTCCGGAAAAACAAATTACGAAATCGAACATTTGAATTTCCAACTACGAGTATATAGGAGCTCTATCTCTCTCAAATGGCACCCCAAAAAAAATATCTAATTCAATTAGTACAGAGCGAATACGTAACTTAACACACGATCGATCAGCCGCAACCAGATAAACAAAAAAAACAAACAAAACAAAAAACAAAAAACAAAAACAAAACAAAACAGAAAATACACAAAAACCAACAAAATAACAAAAACAAACGAAACAAACGAAATTTATTTAATAAAAATAAATATAAAAATTTCCAAAAAAAAAAACATTTGGAGTTTATGTTATTGGGAATGGGACATATTGGAGTAAGGATTTTGAATTATTTAATAATTAAATTATAGTTCGATTTATCTCAAATAAGATCCTTAAAACTATATTATCAATATAACTCGCTTAAATCTTTACTAGTTATAGTTTTCATTTTAGTCGATTTTTTCACGTTTTGATAATTTTAAAAGAGATTATTTTCATTTTACAATTAAATTTCAATTGGAGTTTTTAAGAAAATCTAGAATTTGTGTATTTTAAATTAATATATTTATTATTTATTAATTCACCTGCGAACCGAATTCAGAATTCTTTCGTAATTTTCCTTTGAACCGAAATCCGAGAGCCAAAAATATTACCAGGCAAACAGAAATCGCAGAAAGTCAACAAGTTCGCAACTGTTCCCACCTGTTCTCAACTGTTCCCAAAAGTTATCAGCTGTTCCCAACTGCTCCCTCTCAGCTTGAAGACTTCAAGTAACGGTTGTTTCAATTCTCTTCTCTCTATTCGTAAACAAAACAGAGAGAGCCCTTTGAGTCTGGAATTCCATGCAATGTTAGCCGATTTGAACGATTACGTTGTTGTAATTTGTTGTAATGGAAATTTGATTTACTAAATAAATCGGATGTTTCTTTGACTCAATGTGCCAGGCGAACAGAAACTGCAGGAAGTCAACAAGTACCCAACTGTTCTCAACTGTTCCCAGCTGTTCCCAACTGTTCTCACCTGTTCCCTCGCAATGCTCAGACTTCAAGTAACGGTTGTTTCAATTCCCTTCTCTCTATTCGTAAACATTACGGAGAGAGCCCAATGGAAAGCAACGGTTCGCCCACTGTTCCCCATAAAAGAAAAACAATAACAGATTGGGAACAGCCTACTGTTGTTTCTGTTTCTGTTCGCCTGGTACATTGAGTCTGGGATCCCTATACAATGTTAACCAATTGGACCGATCAGGTTGTTGTAATTTGTTGTAACGGAAATTTGAATTGATCTTTCCTTTGACCTAATAAACCAGGCAAACAGAAACGCCCAGCAAGTGGCCAACGATCAAAAAGAAATTTGAAATTACCGGACTTTTAATTTGAATTTAACGATGTTAATTAATGTTGCATACTTTTGGGGATGTTTAAAATTGAATGGAATAATTATTGTCGACTTGCTGGAGCTTTCTGGGCGCCTGGTACTAGCTTTCTGACATTACATATAGTTTTAACAAATTAGAGCCAACGGATATTTAAACAGTGTTTGATGTTCCTAATTTAATGTACCTCCAGTAGTTAACCAATATTCAAATTTAAATTTGAAATGAACGGACTTTATTTATTTGCAAGAATTAAAAGTATTGCATACTTTTGGGGGAGAGCTGAAATAGAATATTGGCAAAATTGCATTGCATACTTTTAGNTTTCAATTGTAGTTTTTAATTAAATCTAGAATTTGTGTATTTTAAATTAATATATTTATTATTTATTAATTCACCTGCGAACCGAATTCAGAATTCATCATTCTTTCGTAATTTTCCTTTGAACCGAAATCCGAGAGCCAAAAATATTACCAGGCAAACAGAAATCGCAGAAAGTCAACAAGTTCCCAACTGTTCCCAACTGTTCCCACCTGTTCCCAACTGTTCTCAACTGTTCTCACCTGTTCCCTCGCAATGTGCAGACTTCAAGTAACGGCTGTTCCAATTCTCTTCTCTCTATTCGTAAACAACACAGAGAGAGCCCAATGGAGAACAACGGTTCGTCAAGTCTCCAAACAGAGAACAAATAATTGATCGGCGTCTGCCTACTGTTATTTCTGATCGCCTGTTAATTTGAGTCTGGAATTCCATGCAATGTTAACCGATTTGAACGATGACGTTGTTGTAATTTGTTGTAATGGAAATTTGATTTACTAAATAAATCGGATGTTTCTTTGACTCAATGTACCAGGCGAACAGTATTCGCTGAAAGTCAACAAGTTCCCAACTGTTCTCACCTGTTCCCTTGCAATGTGCAGACTTGAAGTAACGGTTGTTTCAATTCCCTTTTCTCTATTCGTAAACAATACGGAGAGAGCCCAATGGAAAGCAACGGTTCGCCAACGGTTCCCCATAAAAGAAAAACAATAACAGATTGGAAACAGCCTACTGTTGTTTCGGTTTCTGTTCGCCTGGTACATTGAGTCTGGGATCGTATACAATGTTAACCAATTGGACCGATCAGGTTGTTGTAATTTGTTGTAACGGAAATTTGAATTGATCTTTCCTTTGACCTAATAAACCAGGCAAACAGAAACGCCCAGCAAGTGGCCAACGATCAAACAGAAATTTGAAATTACCGGACTTTCAATTTGAATTCAACAAATGTTAATTAATGTTGCATACTTTCGGGGATGTTTAAAATTGAATGGAATAATTATTGTCGACCTGCTGGAGCTTTCTGGGCGCCTGGTACTAGCTT
Source organism: Drosophila setifemur (assembly GCA_021224005.1). Lineage (NCBI taxonomy): Eukaryota > Metazoa > Arthropoda > Insecta > Diptera > Drosophilidae > Drosophila > Drosophila setifemur. The sequence goes on from JAJJHY010001290.1 coordinate 8,169,534, forward strand.
TCTGACATTACATATATTTTGAACAAATTAGAGCCAACGGAAATTGAAACAGTGTTTGATGTTCCTAATTTAATGTACCTCCAGTAGTTAACCAATATTCAAATTTAAATTTGAAATGAACGGACTTTATTTATTTGCAAGAAGTAAAAGTATTGCATACTTTTGGGGGAGAGCTGAAATAGAATATTGGCAAAATTGCATTGCATACTTTTAGGCATTTCCATTTCGAACTTGTAAATTCCAGATACTCGGCATCTGAAATCCAGCCACAGCTATCTTTCAGATAAATCTTGGGTTTTAAAGTTAAAATTTGTAAGCTTTAATTTTTTTTATTATTTATTGAATCATTTTCGCATATAGTAGATATATATATATATATAGTTGTATGTATATATAAAGTTGATTTTGTAATAAATTATAAGCAGGTCGTCGTCGGTGTTGAAAACACGAAGCACGAAAATTATATACAACAGAGAGTTGGTACGTACACATTATAAATTACACATTAAGTACAGGCAATTGAAATTGAAGCTTTCAGTGTAAGTATTCCCGATTCGTTTATGATTAATTCGTTGACGAGGAAAGTAGGGGTGGTGGATAGGGGTATGGGGAATCGGATATGGGGTATGGGATATGGGATATGGGGTATCGGGTATATCGGGTTTATCGGCTATCGGGTATTATATCGGGTGTGCACTACACAATCGATATTACTCGTAATTAATTAATTTGGTCTGCTCTGCACCAGGTTCGTTGGTTCCTTGGTTACTTGGTTCCTTGGTTAATGACGGGTCCCTTCCCGATCTCCCACCTCCTTTAAATGCCCACCTCGATGGCCAGCGCCCCGTTCTCGGCGTTCTTTTTGATCAGACTCTCCCACTGGGCAATGAGGCCGCGGGACGAGGGCGCCTCCTCCGGCGTCAGATCACACAGCTGGGCCAGGGACATCGCCGGACGCATCCCGTTGGAGCTGCCATTCCCATTGGCCGCAATGTAGGCTGTGGCATTCAGGCTTCGATTTCCCGCCGGTTTGTGGACAATCTCCTGCTCGTTGCTATAGGGTTACATATTAGTTTTTTAGTTCCTTAAAGATTTGGTATGGAGTACTTACCCATTCCTGTCCAGTTCCTGGGTGGACTGGGCATTGCGCAGTTTGCCGGGTCCGTAGCAGTGCTCCACCTCCGAATCTTCGTCCTCGTCGGCATCCGCATCCGCCTCGTCGTCTGTGCTGAGTTGTCTGAGGTGGGCAAGGGGAAAATGTTTAATATGTGACAAATAAAATTATAATTAAGTAAGAATATTTGAATAATATAAAATATTTCAATATACCATATATTTATATTATTTATTCTTTAGTTATTTATTTATCTTGGAATTTAATATAGCTCAAAATTTAAATCAAAAATCAATAAATAAATAAATATATATACAAAATATAGGACTAAAAACTCCTAATTGAATTAAACCATTCTAGGGAACTGGTTGACATTTTTAAAATACATTATTTTGTAATTTCTTTATTTAATGTTAACAGCCACAAAATCACAATTCCTACTACTTCAATATTTGGTTGTTTTCTACAGTTTTTAGTTTATATTTTTGACTGAATAATTGGGAAATTTATTGGGAAAGCTTTACAACTACTTGTTTTTGTGTACAGCACAATAAATGCAATAAAATGCTAAAGAAAATATCTAAATAATTATTTTATAACATTTAACAAATTTTGATGATGTTACCCCTTAAAAATATTTAAAAAAATCGAAATAAATTCTATACTGAAACTAAATTCAAAAACCATTAAATTGTGATTTTAAAACTGCGTAACTTTAGATTTAACCCCATTTCAAAGCCAAGTTATGAGCTTTTACCTAATATTTAACCCAAGTTACAAAATAAAAACCCAAAGAAATAGTTTCCAGGAACTAAATCCAACTCACAGCTTGTCCAGAGAGGCCTTCAGGGTGTTCTGCCTGTTGATCTTGCGCAGCCGCTTCAGCTCCGACTCCCTGGACTTGAGGTCCTGCAGCTCCCGCTGGATCTTCTGCTCGACGGGGACATAGCCCCGCCTCAGGGGCCTGCCCTCCGAGTCCCTTTCGATGGCCGCCGACGAGAGGGTGACAGGGGAGGCGCCACCACCTCCACCACCGCCACCACCACCATTGCCCAATCCCACACTAGCCACACCGCCGTTCTCCAGGAAGGCCATCGCCGTGCGCGTGTTCAACTTAAGAGGACTGCCCTGATTCTGGCCGAGATTGCCGTTGGCCAAGGGCAGAGGACTACTAGGACTGCCCACCTTGCCGTGCGAGGCAATGAAGCGCTGCATCACGCCCCTGGTGGAGCCACCGAAGGCGAACTGCCTCTTCTGTCCCTGGCCCAGACTCAGCTGCGGTGTGGAAATGGTCCTCGTGATGAGCTTCTGCTGCGGTGGCTCCGGGGTCAAGTTGTAGCAGTTGGGTCCAATGTAGCGCTGCTCCTGGCGCTGGGTGATCAGCTTGAGGGGCTGCTGCGGCTGCTTCACGGTGTTGTTGCTGCTGGTGATCTGCGAGGAGGCCGAGATGCCCGAGTCATCCGAGTGCTGCCCGTCCAGACTCTCCTCCTTGTGGCTATTGACGCTGGAGGCCAGCGACGGTGTGTTCGACAGCTCGTCGATGGGCAGGAGGAGGGAGGTGGTCACCGGTTGGGCGGTGACCAGCACACCCTGGTCTGGCTCCTGTTCGACATCCTCCACCTGGTCAATGATCGTCTGCTGCTCGCCACCATCAATGTCATCGAAGCCATTGCCATTCACCGTGTACGTCTCGAACTCCACCACCTGGGTGGAGGAGGAGGAGGAGGTGGTTGTGGTGGAGCTAGTGGTGGTGGTGCTAGAGGAGAGGGTGGCCAGTTGGCGGTACTCTTCCTCGCGGCGGACCACCTCCTTGATCTCCTCCTGGATGCGAGTCAGGGGATCGATTTTCTGCAAGGAACAAAAAACCAGAAAAGGGGTTAATAACATGCACAAAAAATAATGGGTATTGAAATGTATATGTATATTTATGCATCCTTAAAAATAAAATAAAAAATAAAATATTCTCTGGATACTTGGGAACTGTATAAAATATATAAATCTTAGGGAAACTGAAAATGTAATGAAAATTCGAAGTAATAGAAAATACCAAGAATTATTTTAATCATTTTAAAAACCATTTTTTAAAACAAAATAATATAATACATAAGGGTAAATAAATATAATAAAGTTCCATAATAAAGGGAAAGCTACTTAAATATATAATACAAATAAAAAAAATAACAAAAAACAAACAAATTAATAAAAGTACAAAGAGATCTTAATTCTTTTTATATCAATACCAAATACTACATATAAATATATTTCTAAGAAATGTGAAATTAAAAATCTTAAAAATTTTTTTTGGAATTATGCAGTTTGCCAAAATGTTGTTCCCACAATTTCCCGTACATATATATTTTCTCCCAGTGCTTTTGGTAACCAAAGACATCGGAAGTGATCGACCAGCTCCGATTACCCCACGCATTGCCAACAACAAGACTTTCGAATCGCTGCCAATCGATGTTGAGATGTTGCAAGCCGCAACAAAAGCAACAATAGCTACACCCGCATCCGTCAGATGCGAGAGGCGCGATGCAAGATGCAAGATGCATCCGCGAGCGAAACCGGAGGAGACAGATCCGTAAGCCGTTTGCATAATCCAATTGCCTTCGATCGTTCGTTCAGCTTCGAGCAGCCATCCATCCATCGCATCCATCGAAACCAACGAAACCACCGAAACCACCCATCACGAGTGGTTTGCCAAAGTACATATCTCGAGTGGCTCTCTCGGCCGCCGATTACTTGTATCTGAATGCATTTCGGAGTGGACCGGAGCGTAACCCAATCCGATTATTGTGCGTGACATCGAACAGAGTTATGGAGTTGGGTGGTTCGGTTCGGTTTTTGGTTTTTGGTTCGATGTTTTGGTGGTTCAGCGGTTCAGTGGCTCAGTGGTTGGGGATTGTGGGGGGGGGGCACCACTCTCCGGTCCGCTGGCCGTTTTGTTGGCCTTTGGAAAATGCCTAAAAACCAAAAACAACAATCCCCGCATCGAGAGTAAAAGTGTTTTTGGGGTAAGTCTCACTTTCAGCGCGGTTTTGTTCGCATTGTTCGGGTTTTGCCTTTTTGTGTTTTTGCGTTTTGCGTGCTGAATTAATTTCCATTTCGCATTTTGCCGGCATATTAACAGGTTTTGTTGCTGTCGCTTTAAAAGGCTTGAATTATCTTATATTATATATTGTTTTTTATGCGGGACTTAAATTTAACTGATATAGAAATCATCCGCATAAAAACAAAATGCAACATAATCTTTTTATGCAAGCAAAAAGCATTTAACTTAACTTTTGAATAGCTAGCAAACCAGTTAGGTAAATATTTTATAGGCGTTTTACTTAATTTTGTTGGGTCTGTATTTATCATAAATTAAAAATACTATATTTAGAAAATATTTGTATATTATTTCAATATTAATAAACCTAAACTTTAATGGTTCTTCTAATTATTTATAAACAAAAACTTTTATTTCAATTTTTCATTTCAGAAAGTATATTTTTCTTACCCTAGAAAGTCTTTTAAAGTTTAATAATATTATTTTCATTTAAATTTATTATTATTTTGAATTATTATTTAGCATTGCTTTTA
>JAJJHY010001290.1:8183557-8203567 GCA_021224005.1 Drosophila setifemur
ATAAGGATTTAACATAAAAAATCTATTTACTAACAAAATTGTACTGTTTTTAATCTACTCTTTGATTTATTTAAAATAAATTCCCTTATATTTAAAGGAATTTCTTTAGTGAGAAAATAATTTATCTTTTTGATTTTCTGAATCTTCCCCTTTTATATATTAAAAAATAGTTGAAGTTATTAAATTTTCAAAAGAAAAAAATAAGTAGGAATTAAATACATGAAAAATCTATTTACTATCAAAACTTGTACTGTTTAATATTCTTTTGTTGCATTTATTTTTAAATAAATTCCCTTCTGTGTAAGGGAATTCCCTTCAGTACAAAAAAATATAGTAAGAATTGTGGCTTATTCCTTTAATTATTATTAAATCACTGTGAAACAATAATGGAGTAATTTTCCCTACATATTTTCCAATCAACTTTAAATGTTTTGTAGCCGTTAAACACTTACAAATATTTCATAATACCCTAAACCCTTCTATTTTTTTTTTGTACATATTTGCAAATATATTTGCAAAGTTGCATAACAGTTGCAATCGAAAGTATTTCCCAGGTGGAGGTACGAAAAAAACCGCCTGGTCACTGAACTAGAGCACCCAACAAATCCGCAAATCCATGAGATTCGCATAGGAGGAGACCGCAACAATAACACTAAAACAAAACAAAAAACTAACAAAAAAATAAAACAACACAAATTAAAAAGCAAGCCACAACAAAAATGATGTCAACCGAATGCAGAGCTGCATATGTTGAATACCAACAATGCTGATGACCAGGCCCAAACCCATAAAACGTGAACTGAAACTGAAAACTGGTAGTTGAAATTGAAGTGGAAATAAAAGTACGAGTATCTACGCATTATGTCATCGAGGCAACCGCAGAATGGGGAAAGATTAATACAAAACTGCAAATGAAAACGGGGGGAAAAAAGGGAAGGGAAAATAAAAGAAAAGCAAAGAAAATAAATGAAAAGAATGGGCTGAACTTCGCTTGGGCAGCTGTGTAACTTCTGGGCCATTGACACTCACATTGCATTACATTACATTGCAGAAGATACTCGTGCTGCCAGCAGCTACAGCTACAGATACAGATACACATGCATCTGGATCTGACAGTTGCATGCAATGGGTTTTGAACTTGAGCCGAGGCGCTTCGCGAAGCACGTAAAAGATACAGAGACACACAGGCGGTTGTATCTTGTATCTCGGTGTATCGCGGTATCTGAAGAACCACATATCTGGGTGCCCCCCCCCCTGAAATTGTGTGTTGTAATTGAAACTGTATCTCATAGTGTGTCGCCCGGGCTGATTGAAATATGTACCGCCTAAAACAATGGCAAATATTTGCGAAACACCAAAAAAAAGGTTCGAAAACAATAACCAAAAGCCAGAGCATAGCGCAGATACTTCTACAGATGCGACAAATAGACCCGCTTCAGATACAAGATACACGGGCAGACTTAATTGAGTTGCTTTGTTCGTCTTCGCACTACAGTTGAAATTGCCAAAGGAAAATTTCTAAATGGAAAATTTATTTCATATTTTTAGAGATTTTTGAAGTCATGAATTTCAGTTTCAGGAATCGGTGATCTTTATTTTTTATAGATTAACATATAATTCCTATGAATGTAAATATTTTTTCGGAATTTATAGTTCATTTTTGAAGAAGTTAAAATTGTAATTACAGAAATAGAATTCCTTGAAATATGCGATATATCGCAGAAGAAAACATTATTTTATTTAGAAATAATTATATTTATAATTGAAAAAACATCTCCTTTTATCCATGCTCCACTGTATTTGCTTAGTTAGTGATATTTGTTGCTCTTTTGTGGAACGGGAACAAACAGAGATCGATGGCGTAAATTAGCGCCTGTCGCCGTTTGCCCGATCGGCCCGACAGGCTGGCATTACCTCTTCGAGTCTGATTAAAAGCGAAACCATTTCTATTTTCTTTTTTTTTTTGTATTTTGGGAAAGTGCCAACGGTATTGTGGGTAATTTTCCGGCTCGGAAACAGTTAACCGATTAACCGCTAAAATGCCGAACCCCGCCCAAACGATTCGATTTGAATATCAAGCCCCGCTGTCCACACCCACCGAAGCTGAACTTGAATGAGGGTTTTTCTTCTATTTTCCCTACTATTATTTCCCATATTTTCCTTTATTTTCCTCGTACCTCTCTTTTTTTTTTTGTGAATGAAATGCAGTTGCGGAGGTGCTGGCCCGCATTTATCACATTTAGCGAACGGTAAACTATATAGACTTGGAGCCTCTTTAGAGGCCGCTAACTGCACTTTATAAGCGTCGTAAAAATTATCATTATCATTATCAAGTTTTTCCCCTCTTCCCCCCTTTCCCCCCCTCTAAACGTACCACGTTTTTTATAGTTTTTTGTTGGGTTTTTGTGTTTTGTGAAAGGTTGTGCATACTTATTAAGACCAAGTGCCATGGAAATTCGCTGCCTTTCACCCGCTCGTCAATGTTTGCTCTTCGAAATGGTGAGATATCTACTATCTACTATCTACATATTGCATTTGGGAAGGGACGACCTCCTCAGATAATGTACTTCATGGATTTGTGGTTACTTTGGACCCCAGTCCTATATGGGCCATAAAGCACTTTTCACAGATAACTTTCACAGATAATGGTGGTTCCCGATTTCTTTTGGTGTCAAGTCACTTAATGGCACTAAGTTTCCGGGATTATTTCATTTTAATCAATGTCAATAAAAAAATGTTTTCTACTATTATTCACAGCTCTAGGAAATAAATATGGGGGTTTTTTAAAATGTCTAATAAATAAATATTAATCCTAGAAAAACTACCCAGAAATTATTTATATTTTTAAGAGCCAAATAAAAAACTCTATGAATCTCTAATAAATACTAGTTTATATTTTTTTAACGTGTATTTTTGGTCTAAGAGTTCTTGAGAAAATCACCTCCAATCAATTTTAGAAAATCTACCAGAAAATATTAGTATTTTTAAAAACCAAATATTTGCTTTTATTTCATAAAAAAGCAACTTTATAAATATAAATTTTTGATTTTTTAATGCGTATTTCTGGTCAAAGAGATCTTGAAAAAATCAACTTCAATCAATCTTCAAAAATTAACCAGAAATTATTTATATTTTATAAAAACAAATAAATACTTTTACTTCATAAATAAGCAACTGTATAAATCTCTAATTCATTTTAGTCTTACTTTTTTGCAGGTGTATTTCTGGTCAAAGAGCTCTTGAGAAAATCAACTCTGAGATATAATGCAATCCGAAAACCGCCTTCGCACCTTCTCGAAATTTTCGACCGGGCCAAAAACAAAAACCAAACTAGCTGGGCAAAATAACAATAACAATATATCTGACACTAATTTAGTTAAATGTACTTATAACAAGCATAACGAATGTGAGAATTGTCTTTCCCACGCTCTAGGAAGCCCGAAAAAACTGGAGTAAATCCACAAAGTATCTAAAAAGAAAAACAAAAGCCAAAAGATGGAAGCGCTTCGAAGAAGTCGAGACAATTGCCAAATCATGTCAGAGATAAATTACGCGAAAGGCAGAAGAAATCTTCAAATGCAAATGCAGACGACCCCAACGACTCTTGGGTGACTCTAAGAATCTTGTTATTTTATTTATTTTATTTAGTATTTCCCCCTGTTTTTCCTTGGACGCGACTGTCGTTTGGCTTATTTATGTTTCTGTGTTTCTGTGTGACAGCCGCCGATGTGACGAGAGGAGAGATGACGACGACGACGACGACGGAGCTACTTAGTGGTAATGCAGAGTAAATGGTAACGACCGTTAAACACTCGCCCAGCTCCACTCATTGTTAAGCAAATACAAATAAAAAGATAGGAAAAGCTGGGAGGGGAGGGGAGGGGAAAATCGGAAAAAGTATCGGACAGCAGCAGCCTCTGCCTCTGCCTCCGCTTCGGTGCAGGTGGCAGCAGCGGAAATGTGAAAATGTGGAAATGTGCAGCCCCGTGGAAATGGCTTCATTACAGCAACGGGGTAAATGCAAACTATGGACACGAGACCAAATGCACCGAAAGAAAAAACACAGCACATACTAGGGGAATTAAAACCATTACAAAATGATTCAGAAAAAATTTTAAGTCTTTAATTTTCAATTGGAAAATATAATTTAAACATCCGAAATAGTCAAGAAAAATTTTACAAAGTTTATTTTCAATTGGAAGATTTATACATCCTAATTTAGATACAATTATATCTCACAATACCAAATCAAAAAGTTCTTGATTTAAAATTAGTATCCTAAATAAAATACAAAAATATTTAAATATTACTAAACTCGTTAAAGGAAAATAGTTCAAGAAAAATTGTGAATCATGTATTTTTAAATAGAAAATCTTTTTAAGTTTCAAATTATATGCCTTCAAAATGCTAATATAAATAAAATGCGCAATTTTGCAATAATAAAATTAAGTAGTACTAAATTCGGTAAAGAAAAAATGTTAGGAAATCATATATTTGCAATTCAAAAATCGTTTTAATTTCACCTCAAAAGTTATTAATTTTTAAATATAATCCCAAATAAAATACAAACAAAATTGTAATACAATAAAATGCGTTATTGTTATTGTTGTATGTATCCCCACTAAATAATGAAATTTATTAATATTAAAATCGGAAAATAGTTCAGAAAAAATTATTAGTCGTAAATTTTCAATTGGAAAATCTTCTTGAAAGTTCCAAAATAGGAACCAATATATATATATATATTTATATCTTTTCAATAGCTCAAAAAGTTCCTAATCCAAAAATTAAAACCCCAAATAAAATTCAAACAAAAATACGATATACAAAAATATTTCACTCTGCCTGACTTATGCAACCCCGCAAAATAATCACATTAAATAACAATAAATTCGGTTAAAAAAAAAAACAACAACAACTGCAATCGATGACTCACCGATTGCCATTTATAATTAGGAATGGCATTTTCAATTACTTTCCAGCTAAAAAAAATAAAACAAAAAAAAAAGGAGGAAGAACAACAATTGGCCAAAGTAAGTATCTTATCTCGTTTCCTTTGCTCGATTTGCCGACATTATTTCGTTTGTTTAGCACCAACACAGAAGTACACACGAAAAAAAAAGGAATACAAATACAAATACCAACACCAGCAGAAGGCAGGTACACTGAAATATTTACACGGCCTGCAGCAATATTATCGCTGTTGGTTTTTTACAAAGGTTTCCCCTGAAGAGCAGGTGTCCATATACCAATTCGAATATAAATATATATATATATAGTATGTACCTAGGTATTTGGAGGAAAATTACGACTGATATGGACTATCAGCTATCACTCGCTTATCAATATATATATACATATACATATATAGACCGACATTCAAGTTCAGTTAACAAAATTGAGTCATCACGAAACTTTTCCAAGCCATTTTGATTTCGATGTTCGATGTACTTTTTTTTCTGGCCTATTAACGCATTTCTGGGCGTTGTAAAAAGGCCATGGTAAACGATATCATGGCTATAATTAATACGTAATAAATCTGAATTTTTGTGTGTTCAGCGTCTCTGGCAAGAAATATTGTTCTCTTCGCGGAAAGATATAGCCGGGGGCTAAGGGTACTTTTTTTTCTGTTCGATTAGATAAAGTCGCTGATTTCATTAACTGGCATTCTATTTGCGGTGTGTACAACAGAAAACCCGAACTATTTATTCATCGGAAAATCGGAAGGGGAGTGGGAAAAACTTCGCAACAAGTTAATATAAAAATATTTAAATATTTTATGAATATCAGTGGAAATTTTTTTAAAGGGTTTGGAGTGGCGGAAAAAACATGAAAACAAACAATAAACAATGATGAAACTCATTAAATTGATTAAAAGAGTTAGGAAATAATATTTTAAGGAGTCTTCAAAAATTATAATTAACTAATGATTCGAAAATATATATTAGAGTTTGTAAATATTAATTAAAAGAGTCTTAAAAAATAATCAGCTATAGTCAAAAATATTTATTGAAAATTTCTTTCAGTTTATTGCCCATCAAAAGAATATTTCTACACATAAAAAAAAAGACTCTTCTTGCTTTTGATAGACATAGAAAAATATGTTATATAACATTTGCTGATTTGCTAATTGGCCTTATCAAGCGACATTTAATGCCTTCGAAATCGGCCATATGCTAATTAGCCATAACCATAGCCCCGCCCACCCAGTTATAGCCTGGCCAACACCTTGACTTTGATGAATTGCCGGTGTTTTTTGGTAATGGAAACGAAACATTTCGAAAGCACTTTATATATAGTATATGGAATGTGGTTAGCCCATATAAAGCCATAAGCTATATAGCCGCAAGAACCCCTCTTATCGGCATATATTTTGCATTGATAATGCTTATCGCTTCTCAATAAGCTGAAAGTCAAATAGAACCTTGACTTAAATAGACTCTATATACGTATCTATAGCTATATATCTGAATAAAAACTGCATTGCAATTGTAATTGGAAATCGGAGAAAGTACAGCCCATTGTCTAGTTAATAATCATTTTTGGATTATTCGGTTTTTTTACCCTGATGTTGCCATTGACACTTTCATTCAAATGGAAAAGCTGGAAAACTGCGAAAACCCCCCAAAGAGATGCTTGGAGTGGCAGAAATGTAAAGTAGCACAAAATGTTGGCAAGTCGAGCAGCAAAAACAAAATGCAACATCAATTTCAGGCCCACAGCAATCCGACATGCAATCGAAAGCGGCAATCTAATAGATATTTTTGCTGCTGCCTCTTCTTTGGCTTACCTGTGTGAAATGCACAGGTGGGCTCTGCTACCCCCTCCCCCTCTCTCCCTCTGCAATCCCAAGTTAATTGAAAGAGAGAGTAGTCACTCAAATCGGTGGCAATGGGTTAAGGTTACAAGCTCGCAGCAGGTTGCCATGCAAATCACACATTCACATCGAATTGCGGTAGGTCGCCCAGGGGCTGCTTTATTTTATCAATATAGCCATAGCCATAGCCATAGGCACCTTAGACAATGCCAGACCCAGACCCTAGCCATATCCATCCAATACCCACACTATATATATATAGCCAGCCCCCACATAACCCAGACAATGGAGTGGAAAGTGGCTTTGGGAACGGGCTTTGGCCCTTGGGAGGGCGAAAGTTTTCCAATAATTTCCATGGCGTGATTTTCATAGTTAAACAACTAGCAGGGCGGGCCACAATTTTGATGAAAATCAATTAAGGATATTGGGATTTGGTATTTATAAGTATTTATTTAGCTGATAAATATTTAAAGAAGGTCCTTGAATTTGTATGCTTGTTGATTTTAATAGGTAAGCAACTTAAAAGGCAACTAAAATCAATTACGGATATTGCCAATAAATAAAATGAATATAAATAATTAATTAAAGGAGGAGATTATATTAAAACAAGAAAGGAAGGCTAGCTTCGGTACCCGAAGCTTAGAATACCCTTGCAGACCAGATGCCTTTAAGCCGTTCGATCGATTGTATGGCAGCTATAGGATATAGTGATCCGATCTTTGGTTTTTAAATTTCTAAAAAAGCTTTAATGTCTATGAAAACTGTTTTTATCAAGAATAAATTAATTGTCTTGAAAAACACCAGAGTTATGGTCAATGACCCATTTTCTCTCATCGTTCCTATGGCAGCTATAGGATATAGTTGTACGATTTTAATGAAACTTTCTGGATATGTTAAAATAGTCATTAATAAGAGCATCCTAAGAAATAAATAAAATATCTTTAAAAATGGCGAAATTTTGGCACTTTTTCCCAATCGTTCCTATGGCAGCTATGTGATGTAGTGTTCCGATTCCGGCCGTTCCGACTTATATACTACCTGCAACAGATTGAAGGGTCGGTGCAAAGTTTCAACTCGATAGCTTTAAAACTGAGAGACTAGTTTACATAGCAACCGACAGACGGACAGACGGACATGGCTAGATCGACTCGGCTGGTGATGCTGATCAAGAATATATATACTTTATAGGGTCGGAAATGTCTCCTTCACTGCGTTACAAACTTCTGGTCAAAATTATAATACCCTCTGCAAGGGTATAAAAAATATTGGGAAATTTTATATAGTTTTTTAGCTCATAAATCAGTAAAGGTGTTCCTTATATTATATAATAAGCCTAGAAATTTATTTCTAATAGCCCTAATTGATTTTCATGAAATGTTAAATGCCTTCTACTTACTATTAAAATAAAAAAAACAAACCTTTTTAGGGAACACCTTTACTGATTTATGAGCTAAAAAACTATATAAAATTTCCCAATATTCCTAATATAATCCCCTCCTTTAATTATTTATTTGTATTCATTTTATTTATTTGCAATATTCGTAATTGATTTTAGTTGCCTTTTAAGTTGCTTACCTATCAGTATATACTGATAAATAAAAGGAGTTCCATGAATGTATTTTCCAAAATTAATTCAGAGATTTTTTGTATAAAGTATTTGCCAAAAAATTCTTCAATAATTTCAAATGCGTGATTTAAATAGTTAAGCTATTGGCAAGGTAGGTAAAATTTTATGAAAATAAATTGAATAATAATTTTTTAGGTTTGTTTTTTAACTGATAAATAAACCTTAAAGGAGTTCCCTAAATTTGTTTCTCAAATTAAGTCATGGATTATGTTATATACTTAAATACTTCATTTGCCAAAAGTTCTTCCATAAATTCCATAAACCAATATAAATAGTTTATTTTGGAAACAAATAATTAAGTCCCCTCTGTTAAGTTGAAGTATTTCAAAAATCGACTTTCCCATCAATAGTTATTGTTTTTTGTGTGTCTCCTCAACTTTATCTTGGAGAAAAACCAATCGTTTTCACACCACTCCCCATGTTCCGCACAAAAACAAGGCGAAACCTTTTTTTTCTGTTTTTTTTTTTTCAGATTGTATCTACCTTCCGAACATATCAATCAAATGGTAATTGAAAAAAAAACGAACTGCAAGTTACTCGTATTATGGAGCTCTTCCCCAGATGAACTTCCCCGGGCAGAAGAAGTTTCCTACGCGTCTTCCGAGGAAAAACAAATCCAAAACAACTGGGAAAACAATAAGCGAGAAAATTGAAAAAAGATGCCGAGAAGTTCAGAAGAAAATAGAAAAAAAACTTTCTAGAAAAAAAAGAAAATGTAAAATCTCATTATTTCCCCCAGCACGTTGTGTTCTTCTTCTTCTTCTTCGATGGATGCTGCGTTTGAGATGCATCCGAGAAAACAAAAAAAAAACAACTTTCAAAGCGGCCAAAGAATGGGAAGTATCTGAAATGCGATCTCGGGATCTCTGAGGCAAAGTATCTTTTACCAACATCATCATCATCATCATCATCGGGCCACCGATGGATTTCCGTTGCTGCACTTGCAACACTCCAGCAAAAAAATCAATTTGGGAAGCACACACACACAAATGGATATATTTATATATATGTATATACTATATATATATATAGTCATGGCCAGGTGAATAATCAGCGATCGTGGATCTGTAACTCGGCTGCAAAATTACAGCAATGACAACGAATCAATTCGTCGAAGTTACAATCAATTGATTCACTAATTGCGGACTATTTATTAGTGCACCGAAAGAAAAAAATGGGGGACTAAAATTATAGAAAATTTTAGAAGAATATCAATAAATATAGTTTTTTGTATTTTTAATGAGAATAAAATATTTTTAATGATTGAAATATACCTACAACTGATCTTTAAAAATGAACATTTATTTCAGTTGAATTTTAGTGAACATTTTGTAATTTATTTAGCAATTATAAAAATATAAAATAAAATTTGTATATTCTTCTTTTTTATTGTTTCTCAATTCAACGTATCTTTTATCTAATTTATTTCTGTGTAACCATATGTTATGCTCCCTGCTCAATCGGGAACCTCAATTTGTATCTGTATCTGCATCTGTAGCGGTGCGATAATCGCCGGTGCGACTTGCGACTTGCGATGACTTCTTTCACTTCGATTGACACGCTTTTTGGGTTATGGCAAACTTATAAAATCGAGTAATTATATCAGCCAGCGAACGGTAAACCATAAACTATATAATCGATCGCATCGATCAATTAAGAAACACAACGACTCCGGAGAGACTCCGACTGCATCGGTTTAGNTTTTTTTTATTTTGTATTCAATTCAAATGTATCTCGACGATTGCCGTATAGAAAAATGTAGTTCAAATGACTTTCAAAGCCGGGCTTTAGATGAATAAAGAAAACCCCATTGCATTGTTAGCGAGCTAAACATTTTTTATTAGCCACAACTTTTGGGCTAACGGACCAACACATTCACTTTTCATCCGAAAAAAAAGCCATTTGAATTTCCAATCGATAGAAATGTTTTATGTGCGTCTTATTACTATTATTATTCAGATATATATATAATATATGTGGGGCTAAGGTTCGAGACCTCCGATTTCGTAATCCCCCAACCGAAATTTCGCTTTTACATCTGAATCTGTATCTGTATCTCAGAGTCTGGGTCTGGGTCTGGGTCTTTGCCTTTCGAGTTCATTGTCAGAACTGAAAAAAAAACAATCTGAAGTTGTGATACAAAAAAAAAACAAAAACAATCTGAACCGGTTTCTGTTTCGTTGTCGGTGAAATTTACGATGCATAATATTTGTTTTATTCGCCATTGTTTGTGGTCATAGTTGCACTCTCCCGATGTCGAAACACATATCTTTTTTTCTCTGTTTTTGGGTGAGATGCAATTGAAAGTTCCCAGTAAACTCGCGGGGGGATTCCCAGAAGGCTTACTGAACCCCAGATAAAAATGTATCTTTTGGTTAGGCAGTCGAAAGTCTTGCACAGATTTATGAACTCGCTTTTGGATGGGTAATCTTATTTAATCAGAGATGCAACATTTTCTTAGGTGCTTTAGTAACTTTCAGATAGGTAATATTTTCATATTAATATTAATGATTATTTAGGGTTTCATATTTATTTAAATGATTGATTTATTTAGCTGTATAACAATTAATTAATCACCCTTCTTGTTGGACACAAATGATTGATCTTCTATACTATAATTTCGATGTGAGTATTATAAGTCATGATTTAGCAAAGTGAAGTTTAGACATTTAATTTTTATTGATTTAATTTCAAAGATCAGAATTTTCTTTCCCTCAAATTTCTAAACTATTTCCCTTTTTTCTATCTATATTAGTTTCATGTTTTTTAAGAACTCCAAATGACTTCTATTTTTGGTCTAGCTTAATTATAATTTGTAGATCATTAACTCATCGTTTTTGGAGGATTTTCCCCTTGCATTCGGGTTTTTTTCCATCTTCAACTGCTCCAGATACATAGATACAAACTCGCATCTTTATTCTTGGGTTTAAGTCTGAGAGAGTGCCTCAATAATAATAATAATAATAACTGTTGTTTTTGGGGTTTTCTCTGTTTGTTGCTGTTGTTGTTGTTGCTTTCCAGTTCGTCTGAGGTCAGGGGTCGTTGAACCCAGACATTGACCCCCACCTTCTCCTCCCCTTGGGCGATCGACACACGACAAGTGGCGGGTTTTTATTTTTTTTGTTTTATTTGTTTCGAGAGTTATTTTTCAGCGTACTTTGCGTTTGTTGTTTGCGTTTTCCATTAGAGTCTGTCTTTTTTGTTTTTCTCCTTTTTTTTTGGACTTGGCTCTGAGGCTTCTCCCACTCTTCAGGCCGTTTTTTTTTTTGGTAGCTTTTTACTTTCGGCCAGGCCATCCGAAAAAAAAAATGTATCTAGCCATCTGCGTTTATGTGTAATTACCAGCTGGGTTCTGCGGTGGATCCGTTGGATACGCCTTTTGGCTATCTGTCCACCTTGATTATTTCTTTCTTTTCCAATTCTTGGGGAGCTTTTTTTTGTTTTTTTTTTATGTTTTTCCCAAATAATTATTTTAATTTTTTGTTTTTTTTTCGGTTGGGTAATTTCCATTTTCAGGATCGCATCTTTATTTCCCTAGCTTTTCCTGACCGGTTTCGGGGCATTTTTACTTTCAATTGGGAAACAGGTAAAATCATGGAGGAAATTTAACTACCGCCGTCTGCATCCTCCAGAAAAAAAAAGCGAAATTTTAATGGACCAACAAATGATGCATCAAATTCTAACCGGTTTCCTCTCCCCGATTGGGAAAATTGGGAAAAAACGGTTGCCAGCAAGGAAATTGAAATTTCCCAAGAGAGCTTGATTGTATCTGGAGTTCATCATAATGAGGAATTCAAGCTTTTTGTCATTTAGTGGACTTAGTCATCCTCTTTACTTTATTTCGCATCAAGTGGAGATCTTCTCGTCTTGGCCTGAATCTCAATCTCTTCGGTTAGATGGAGATGGAGATGGAGATCCTCGAGCTCAATCCACTCGGTCCATGGCCAATCAGCCACTCTCAATCTTTCGGCCTAGGGTGCACTGGGAAAAATATATAATATTGATCTGCTCTAACCCAAAAACTACTTTTTCAGATATAATTTAATATAGGTTTTTAATTTGTTGTATATATTTTTAAATGGATTAAAAAAGCTTCTAAAATAGGTTGAACTTTTTCTTAAATGAACAGAATTTTGCAGTAGTTTCAAAAGAAATATTTCTCCCGGTGCACTGATCGCCAGCCGCTTTTGTCCATTGCAATTCTTGAGGCGGCATTTTCGTTCGCTGGCATTTATTTGGGTCATGGACAGTCATCTCATCTGGCTGGCTGACAATCCAATCCTTGTCTTTACAGGTTTTTCGACTTTTACTTGCAACTGGCATTGGCCAAGTCGCAACAAAAAAAAAAATAAATAAATAAAGCTGTTTTGCTTCGCTCTTTAATTTTTTTAGCGGCTGCCCACTTTTTGGTTCCGTGTTCCATCGTGTGTGTGTTTTTTTTTTGTGTGTAAATTTTTTTATTGGTTTTATGGTCAAGGGGCCCTTAAGAAATCAGCTGTCTATATTTTTGGTTAATTATTGCTGCAGCTGTTTATCTTCTAAGCAACAATTAATTGAATAATAAATGAATACTTAATAGTACAAATGTTTTGTACTATTCCCCCATTAGAACTAATTGCAGTGTACTGGATTTGAAATTAATTGTGTGTTTTATCGATCTTGTCATTTTGTGGCACACTTTTCGATTTAATGCCTGATTCTACACGATCTTGATGACTTATTTTCTTGTTGTTTTTTTTTTTTCAGAATCCACAGATATAGATAAAAGGAGAAAGAGAGAGAGAGATACGGCTGAAAATAATGCCCAAACACAATGGCCAAGAAAATTTCACAGCTCTTACCATGACTTTGGTTTTATGTTTCCCCCTCAACAAAAAAAAAGAAGAAAAAAACACACAATATAAAGACAGCTCCGAAAATACATAAAGTCTGAACAAAATAAGTTAAATACAAAACGCTGGCAACTGTGCAAATAAAGCAACAACAAGAAGTACACACAAAAAAAAACATAAATAAAAAAGAAAAACCACCTGTGCGAGAAAAAGAAAGAAGGCCGAAAAAAAAGATACAAGATACAAGAACAACCACACACATGTAAATGAAAATCCAAACAAAACCATTTTACAATTGTGGCGAGATCTCATTGTTGTTGTTTGCTTTTGTTTTTCTAGTTTTTTTTCGTTTTTTTTTTTTTGTTTTTGTTTGGCTTTTGCTGCGGAAAGTCGGGAAAATCAGTCAATGGAACGTCACGGCAGAGCAGCGACCGCAACTGCGACGGCGACGCCGGCAGCGCAGCATTCGGGGGCGTGCTCTGAGTTCAATGAAATCCAGGAAAAATAATAACAACAAAAAAAAATAGTAAAAAAAAAAACACAACGAAAATCAGAAGGAGTAGAGCAACACACACACACGCAAAAACAACAAAAGGGAAACAGGAATAAAGTACACCCAAAAAAAAATGCAGATCACTTTTGAATTGGAGATCAAAACTAAAAGAAAAATTATTTTATTTAATTGGTGTTAGCAACTTTTTACTGGAAAATATATATTTATTATAATGTAGTTCCTATTTGTTCTAACATTTCTTGGAACTAAAAGAATAATTTACTTTTCACATAATACAAGATTCTCAAGTTTTTAAGTTTATTTTTAGCTAACTATTATTATTATTTACTTTTGAGTTGTTAGCCTATATATTCCAAAGTAAAGTTTCAATATTTTATATTAAATACAAGACTTAATTTTATTTCATATGGTTCCCTATTCCTTTAGGTTTTATATTCCTAAATTAATATGTTCTTAATAGATTCATCAAATATTTATAGAAGAAAAATAACTGAATCCAAAAATGAAATATTAAAACCATCTTACTTAAAAAATGTTTAGCAAAGTACAGAAGAAACAGCAAGGTTTTAAAATATAAAAAAACACTTACTAAAATATTCTTTAGATTGTTATCATTTTTTTGATCGATTTATCTTTGATCACCGATTAAATTAGATAATTTTCAATATTTTACCCCACTAATATTTATAATCCAAATGTAATTCTTAATTTTATTCACTTACCTCTTCAACTTTCTGCTGCATTTTGCTCAGAGTTTTTTTTGTTTATTGTGTATGTTCCTTTATTTATTTGCACTGAACAAAACAAAAAAAATGTTTGCCAAAACAACAACAACAAAAAAAAAACAGAGTTGGGAGTTATGAAAATGTTTCAATTAAAAAACACATGCACTGAGGGATAACTGTAATTCCCGAATTTCGCCTCTATTTCTATTTCCCTCCTGTTTCTCTCCTTTTGCGCTTTATTTCGGTTTTCTTTTTATTTTTCGATCGGTTGCGCGCGCGCAAAAAGTGCAGCGAAGAGAAGAGGAAGAACGGCGACAACAACAACAACAACAGCAAGAACTGCAACTGCAACAAGAGCAAGAGACGGCCGTCGGACGAATAACGGTGATATTATATGTTGTGCTATAGCTTCGCTTGATTCCGGTGCTGCGCGTTCGTTTCAGTTTTCTCGTTTGTTTTGCTGCCAATTGTTGGAGTTGCCTTTTAAGCGAGCGACTTCGCTGCCGGCGCCGCTGTCGCCGTCGCGAGAGCTTTTCTTCGCTTGCTCATTCCCGCGTGAGAGCTGTCAATGTTAACCGTTTGCCGGAATGTTATCCCTAACATGGCTCTAACAGGTGCATTTGGTGGGCGCTTATGTTAGCTAACATGGAGTGGGTTCGATTGAGCGGGTAACATTTGGAGAGTAAATGAGAGATCATGAGGGAGAGGGAAAAGAGGGAGTCAAATCTTTTAGGTAAGAATGGAATAGAGGTATTATTAATAATTATAAATTAATATATTTCTTACCTTAGGCGCCAATGTTAGCTAACTTTAAGTGGCTTCAATTGAGCGGTTAACATTTCCCATTAGCGGTTAGAGAGCAAGAGATCTCCCATGCGGGAGAGAAAAGAGAGAGAGAGCTCTTCCTCTGACCGTTAAAATATACTGAAAAATATACCAGTTTGTTATCATTAGAAAGCACAAAGCGGTATTATAATTGGTGGAAGCTTTGAAAAGTTTTAATGACGAGAAAATACCAAAACACAATGGCAAAGACAATGGCTGGCATTAACAATATTACAAATGGCTTCTTTTGTACAGAACATTTAGTTATTTAATTGAGTTCAAGAAAGTTTATTTGAAATTTCCTTTTTTTGAGATATTATTTGATGTTATTATATATTTAAAACATGTAATTTGTGTATTTTATTTTAGATGAACACTTATTTTAATAACTTTTATATATGTAATAAGCAATTTTATAACTTTAATTTCGTTTTCTAAAACATTTATGTTAATATAAAAATAAAACATAATTTTATTAATAACTAATTTCCTCTTTTCAATATTGAATACTTAGCATCCCTGGTTTCCATGTTATTCAGTATTTTTTTTGTTAGTTTACCGTTGCCCTGGAAACGGCTTTTCGAAAACAATGTAAACAAAAAGCCGCCTTCAGAGCAAAACAAACCAGGGAAAAGCAGGCCAAGCAAGGAAAATTCAAATCAATGAAAATCTAGAAAAAATCCTGGAGAAACTTAAACGAAAATCAGCACCCAACCTGGAGGAAACGGAGAGCATAGAAAGAGGATGCACAAGGGCAAGGACATGAAGCGGACGGGCGTCTACCGCGTGAGTGGAAATATCGCCGACTTCCAGCTGGAACTGCGGCTCCGTCACATCAGCGAGTGGCTTCCAGTGCCGCGTTTCGAGTACGTCGGAGCCCGCCCTCCAGCCGGACACGGCGATCACTATCCGGAGACGGAGGAGGAGAGCTGGTCGGACTGCCACATCCATGTGCCGCTGGACGACGACACCTACGGAGCGGGCAATCGCTTGGGTTACTTTCCCACTTACCACAGGACGAACCGGAGGCGGGTTAAGGCGATCAGGGAGAAGGGGGAGGAGGAGCAGGATCACGGGGAGTATCAGCTGGGGGAGTATCAGCGGGAGAAGGATCAGGAAGGGGAGTATGAACAGCAGGAGCACCACTACCAGCAGCAGGAGCACCACTACCAGGAGCCACAGAACAGCGCCTTCAAGGAAACCCCGGGAGATCCCTTCTACGAACAGAACAGAGAGCTCTGCAATGGAGCCATGGCCACCTTGGTGATATCCTGGCAACAGAAGTTCTTCAGCCTCTCCGAAATGGAACGCTATGTCCTGGATCCCGGAACGTGCGCCTCCAAGCAGCAGCGACGCTACCACAACTGGGCCCTGGAGACGCGGGAACTCCAGTTCCAGCATCGCTGGAAGATGGAGAATCAGGGAAACCCCGATTCCGATACGGATGAGGACCTGGAACCGGTTCGAGTGCGTCGCCGGACGAGGAAGGCGAAACGAAGGCTGAAAAACCGGAGTCCAACGATGTCCGGCCTGTCCTCGGCCAATTTGTCGGAGGTGTCCGTGGAGGATGGTTCGGAATTTGTGGTCAGAACCTGTCTGATCCACACCCTCGTAGATGGGGATCCCGAGGATTATCTGTCCGCAGAGGCCAGGGAATTCCGTGCCGCCGGCTTCCAGGTGATGTACGTATACGCTGAGCTCCAGCGGGACACCCTGCTGGTGAGTCTGCGCTATGATCCCGTCGAGGGTCTGCTGTATGTGTACCCGGACTTCTGTGCCAGTGCCCAGGACCTGGACTACATGGTGCAGATCGAGAGGGACAACGATTGCCGGCAGCTCTATGCCTACGGGTTTGGTAATGTCACCAAGGTGGAGGCTCCCGGAGAGCGGGAGCAGGATCGCAATGAGGAGGAGGAGGAGGGGGAGTGGGAGGATGTTCAAGAGGAGGAGCAGGAGGAGGAGCTTCTAGGAGAGGAAGCGGCTCTCCTGGCGGATGCCTCCGCCCTGCAACTCTTGGACTTCTACCAAAACCAGCGACTGGCTGCCAGTGAACTGCGCTCCCTGCTCCACTTTGAGCTTCCCCCCAAGAGGATGAGGAGGATTTCCCTCCTCCTGGAGCTGCACGAAGCGCAGTTCTTCGAGCACCCCAACATCCATGTTCGGTACTATCTGGAGCCACCGAAGCACACGTTCTGGGAGGATGCCCTTAGGGGCACCACTGCCACCTGCAAGGATGCTGGGGATTTCCGGGTGGCTCGTCTCGGACACTGTTGGCAGGTGACGTTGCTCTGCGAGGAGCAGCACCAGCCGGAGGATCGAATGCATCTGTACTTCGAGGTGATCAGCATCGATTCCTGGCAGCGGGAGAGGAGCGAGGGCTTTGCCCACTTCTCCTGCTCCCTGATAGCACCGCTGCCCCTGGAGACCATCAAGATGCAGTGCATCCGACCGGTGGACAGCTGGTGGGATGCTCTCAATCGTTATTTTATTGGTGGCCGTCGCCTGTTCGACTTCGTCTCGTACTTCCGTTCCGGAGAGGATCAAGGAGAGCTGCACACGCGTCTGGATCGGAGTCCGAGGAGAGCCACCCGGAGCACGGGGCACCTGGTCCTCCGCCTGCAGAAGCTGCAGCAGCGTCATCTCGAGCAGCGCAGTACCAGTCAGCTGCAGCTGCAGCTGGAGCTGAGCGAGGCATCCAGCGATTCCGATGGCTACGAGGAGGAGGGCCGATCCTTGTCCAAGTCCACCGCCAAAGCCACCACCTTGGACGAGGTGATGGCCGCCTATGTGGAGGCCAGGGAGAGGATTCAGTCCCTCCTCACCAGGGCCATCGAGGCTTGATGGAGCCATAATTCTATAGATACATAGATATTAATAAAATCTTGTAGATACATAGATACAAAATAGAGTTCAAAGATGCATACTTCCAGGCGGGGATTCCAAAAGAAAAGGGGAACAAATACAATTAAAATACATTTAGGAGGATATTTATAAATTTTTTTTGCGAAACTGTTAAGTATTAATAAAAAACAAACTTAAATAAATATTATAACTCATTTCTTAATACTTCTAAATAATTATTAATAATATTTTGTTTTTTTAGCACACCAAAAGTCATGAAAAAAAATATTCATAGAAATCAAGAAATATTTATGGGAAATATGGATAAGAATATAAGATACTTTGAATATTGTATCTAGATCATGTGTATTACAGATCCATAATACATATAGAATCCTGAACCTAATAAATATCAGAGATATTAATGGCAGGAACTTCCATATTCCTTTATTTTATATGCTATATATATATCAAAATATTTTGATTGCTGAAATTTCTAGATTGATTTTTCTATAGCATATTGCTACAAAAATGATTTTAATTACATAAAAATATATATTATACAAAATAACCATAAATTTTGATTTTAGGAATATTTACCCTGAGATAAAAAATTCCACAAAAATTTAAAACAATATTTAAAACATTGTTAAATGTATTTTAAAAATGGGTTTGATTTTTTTTAGAGATACTTCAATACCAAAATTTGAAGCCACAAATTGATTGCGAAAATTGTAGGAAAATTATGAAAGATCTGAAAAATACAATTTTTTTCCAGTAAATAATAATCCAAATTAATTTTAAAATTCCACCACTAAAAGAAAATCCGAATTGATCGTTAGTTTAGCCATTTTATTTACTACTAATATCACTCAGTGTATATACATAGATTCGTTTGTGTCTTTTGTCGGGATTGTTGTGTGTGTGTTTTTGTTTGATTTTCTCGTGTGTGTGTGTGCGTGTTTGTTTGTTTGTGTGTGTGGGTGTGTGTTTTTGTGTGGGTGTAGATACATAACATATATCAGTGTATATAGGTATAATATCATATAAAATTGTGCTCCGTGTATAACACTAAAAAATGATAAAAAAAAAAAATTTCGCTAGCTCTGTGATTTTACTTCGTCTTTTCTTTTTTTTTTGTTGTTTGCCTGTTGGAGTTTTCACTTAAATACTAAATACTTGCAGCTGGGAAACTGGGGGGGAAAATTGGGAAATTGGGAGAGTGGATCTGGGATCGGGGGTATATATAGTAGTGATTTGTTCATTATCAAATCCCTAGCTTAGGCCACGGGCAGGTACTGACGGGAGGGCGTCACCAGTGGCACCTGAGGAGCCTCGTAGTTGTAGCCATTTCCATTTCCGTTTCCGTATCCATTTCCATTTCCGTTTCCGCTTCCGAGCCCATTTCCGTTTCCGTAGTAATCGTTGGCCCCTCCGAAGGGAGCTCCGAACTGCTGCCCGTTGAATCCTCCCTGCTGCGGAGTGTAGCTATAGTCATCGCCACTCTGTCCACTGCCCCTCAGTGGTCCCTGGTCGGAGTCGAGGGTCTGCTGCAGGAACTGGAAGCGGTTCTTGTTGCCCAGCAGGCTGCTGGGATCCACGCTGGGACGCTTGCCGGCGGGGATCAGGGGCTGGGGCCTGAGTTGGGGAGGGGGAAGAAATATATATCATTAGTTTCGGAATTTTTAAAGAGGCTTTTCTTAATTTTAAACTCATTTTTAAACTGTCAAAAACTAAACGAACTTTTTTTGTGTACTTTTAAAATGGCTGGGAAATGGTGAAAATATTTTTCCAATTTATTTTAAAATTATCCATTAAATTCAAAGAGT
>JAJJHY010001290.1:8232175-8251330 GCA_021224005.1 Drosophila setifemur
AGATTAAGGAAGTTTTTCATTCACAAAAGTGGATCTTCTTTATATTTTTTTTTTTTACAGCAAAAAAAATAACCAAGTATTTTTTAAACAATTTTTATAATTGAAAAGAAGTAATATATCTATTAAAATTTATAGAAAAATATTTCAAATTAATTTAGAGACTATAATAGTGAACTAAATAATATAGATTCTAGATCTACAAAGAAATCGAGGTACTTTATTTCTTATACCTAATTTAAATGAATTTATGAATTCTATTAATCATAGATACATTCATACCAAAAATTTGTATCTTAATCAAGAAAACTTTCCCATAAACTATAACAACAAAAAAAAACTAAATTTTTAGTTAATTTAAAAGCCATTTAAATATTTATTTTGAACCGAAAAAACTTTCCATTCATCAACAAACTAAAGAAATCATGTTTTTGAGATAGTTTAAAAGCCCTTTAACTTCCCCCAACTAAACCCTTTGAATATTATATATTACTACAAATTTTCTCGCAGTGCTTTTAGGTAATCAATAGCGGTGTGTGTGTGCGTTTGTCCGCTCTTCTTTTCTCTACGTGCGGCTGACTAACAGTAAAGAAAGAAAGTTCTACAGCAAGTGCCTGGAGCTCAAAAGCTGATGACATCACGCTCCGCTCCACCGGCAAACTAAAGCTCCCCACACACACAACACACACACATACACAACACACAACAAAAAAAACTAAGATGGAAAAATAAAAAAAAAAATTATAGGAAGAAGAAAAAGCCACAGAAAAGGTCACAACATGTGTTGGGTCTAATCTGTAGACCACAAATGGAATATGCCACCTCGTCGTCGTCGTTCGCTTGGATCACCAAATATAAAAAAAAAATATATATATAAAAAAAAATAATGGTAGACAAGGAAGGCAAAACAAATTGTCAGCAATTTTGATTTGAAGACCATTTGACAGCCATCAAAAAAAGCTAGAAAAATGGTTACAAACAACAAAAAACACATCTTCGAAAAATGGTTGTCAGCTGTTTTTCTTTTTTTGGGTTAATTAAATCGAATTTTGTCGGCCCACAGATAATGGGATTAGGTGATGGCAACAGTTTGACTTTGATTAACTGATAGATACTGGTTTAGTTTTGATCACTTTAAAGCATCTGGATAATGCTAAATTAAGTTTAATTTGTATCTTAAAGGTTGCTATTAAGAATTAGGGTTTAGTTGGATAACTAAGAAGCATCTGAATAATACTAGAAGTTTACTTTGTATCTAAAACCGTTTAAGTTTGATAACTTAAAAGCATCTGGGAAATACTACATGAATTTTCATTTGTGTCTATCAAAGGTTTCTATTAAGAATAAAGATTCTAATATGATTAATATATTTTTAAGACATTTTCTTATTAATTCTTTCCACTATTAAACACAAAATAAAGGTATCTCGAGATTTGATAGGATTACTAATGATCGAATATAAATTAAGATACAATTTTTAGTTGAAACAGTACAAAATAAAAGGGTCCCCAGAATTGCAAAGATTACTTTAAATTAATTGGAAAATGGTTTCCAATTTATTCTTTCAATTTTACTTTTAATTTTCTACTTAAATCTGTACAAAATTTAAAGTAATCCCCCCCGAAATGCAACGATTACTAACGATCTACATTAATCGCTTACTTTAAATTAATTTAAACAATTTTTTCATTAAATTTTCTACTTGAAACATTACAAAATAAAAATTAATTCCCAGAATTACAACAAAATTTTAGCACCTGACATGAAATTAATTCAAACCATTTCCCTATTTATTCCTTCAATTTTCTACCTGAAACAATATAAAATAAAATTAGTCCCCAGAATTGCAACGATTAGTAATAATCTGCATTAATCGCTGACTCTTAATTAATTAATTCAATTTAATCTTTCAATTTCCTCTTAGATCAGTACAAAATTAAAAGTAATCCCCCCAAAATTGCAACGATTACAAACGATCTACATTAATCGCTAAATATATAAATCAGTGTTATCGCTGATTGTGCATATCTAAAAAAACCGCAAAACAATCGATTGCTTTAAGCTTAATGGCGCGTTTTTAGTGCTATCGGCGAGTTCCTTGAATTAAATTCCAACTAGAGCGCGCCTAAAAGTGCGGGATTCGAAATTCGTGGGTGCGGTGCTACAGCTACAGCTCTAGATACAGATACATTTAACCGCCACAGATGCGCGGCTACGGAGATACACAAAATGCAGCCCGAAAAATAATGTGGGTCAACAACCACCGAATGAAGTTGACCCACTTATATACAAATTCATATACATATATATATAGGTATATAGATATATATATTCATATATACATCACTTTAAAATGCACACACACACACACACACACACACCCACACACAGAGAGGCAGGGATCATTATGTAATCAAGGCGATGACGCCGTTTAACGGCATTCCATTCCAATAAGAACGACGCCGGCGCATTAAAAACTCCAATTCGGAGTTCCCTTGCGGTGGTTGGGAGCATTCAGCCAGACGAAGAAGAACCCAAACAAACCCATCTCCCAATTGGACTGATAACAAGTGAGAGAGAGAGAGAGAGTTGAGCACCAGCCAGGAGAGCGGAGCGGGTGGGTTGCTGCACAGGAGTGGGAGTGACAAGAGAGAGAGGTGAGAGAGTGCACGCACCGTGGAACCGTTTTTCAATTGGAATCCTTTATTGGAGGACTTCTAATTAGGATAATACTTTTGTTCTGATTTGATTGTATTTACTTGTATTTTATTGAAGAAAACTCTTTTTCTTTGATTTTGTTGAAAATTGGTTATTTAAATTAGTTGTTTGTGGATTTAAGAACTTAAAAATCCATAAAAAAATGTGAAATATCTATGAGATAAATTAAAGATGTTATATTTCAAGGGAAATACAAATTTCAATCAAATTTGTGAAGTTGAAAATGCATTTTTTGATGAATACAAAACTATGGAAAATAAATTAAAATAAATAATGAAAACTCTTAGTTAAACCTTTCTTTAATTTCATTTTATAAAACCATGCAATTTAAGTTTCTTTAAACTATCAAATTCTATATTTTGTTATATTTATTAAGCAAATCTTTTTTGCCATAAACAAAACTATTGAAAATGAATTATAACCCTCTATAATTTAACTTTCTAGATTTCACAAATAAAAACCGCACTTAAGTACAAAAATAAATGTTGATTACCCGCCAGAGCTCGATGATCTTTAGCCCAAAAGGAAAAGCCCAATGATTGTTAATTAATTGAACGCAATGTTCATCTAATAATTTTTCGCACGCAATGGTGAAGTGATTTTTTTCTTACGACGTCGTTGAGTTGTTCCTCTATTATATATGGCCATGTCGTGATACATTTTCCGGCTGTAATTGGCCAGTACAACAAAAGAGAATATAATTCTTTAATTATAATTCTATAATTCCCCACTGTTCCGGAAATAAACTGTCTGTAAGGCAGTTTTCAAAGCGTTCGTAATTATCGATTTAAAATATTTTGTGTGTGCCTCAGTCTCAAGTCTCCTGAATCCTGTCTCCTTGCTCCTGGTTGTGTGTTTTAGGTTTTTGGGGGGAGGATTGGGTTGGGGATTGGGATTGGGCCCCTTTCATGCCATGATGAAGAGCCAGGGTTCATCGCTTGCTATTTGGGTTGATGGAAAATGCTTTTCACTAGCTCGGAATTTGCTCAAAGGCTTTTCGCCTTTCATAGACGAAACTAGAAAAAGAGATCATCTCGGCTCATTTATGGATTGGCCCCAAAAGAAGGTAACAAAAACTATTTATACAGGCGAAAAACAAAAGTGAAAGCGGCCAAAACAGTCATTAGACGGACGTTTTAATGAGGTAAAAGTAGGCCCTATTCAGGGCACATACATACGCGCAATCACAACACAAAAAACGGCAACAGAAATCAGCTACCAAAGATGCCAACAGTTTGTTACACTGACCCAAAAAGTGGGTAACTATATCTTTCAATTAAAAGGGGGTGAATCAGAGAAGTTCTTAGAAGAATTCTATGAATATAACATTGTTTAAATAGCAAAACCAGATAGGNTTAATTTTCTACTTAAATCTGTACAAAATTTAAAGTAATCCCCCCGAAATGCAACGATTACTAACGATCTACATTAATCGCTTACTTTAAATTAATTTAAACAATTTTTTCATAAAATTTACTACTTAAATCAGTACAAAATAAAATTAATCCCCAGAATTGCAACGATTAGTATTTATCTACATTAATCGCTGACTTTAAATTAATTTAAACCATTTATTCTTTCAATTTTGTACTTAAACCAGTACATAATAAAAAGATATCCCCCCGAATTCCAACGATTACCAACGATCTGCATTAATCGCTAAATATATAAATCAGTGTTATCGCTGATTGTGCATATCTAAAAAAAACCGCAAAACAATCGATTGTTTTAAGCTTAATGGCGCGTTTTTAGTGCTATCGGCGAGTTCCTTGAATTAAATTCCAACTAGAGCGCGCCTAAAAGTGCGGGATTCGAAATTCGTGGGTGCGGTGCTACAGCTCTACAGATACAGATACAGATACATTTAACCGCCACAGATGCGCGGCTACGGAGATACACAAAATGCAGCCCGAAAAATAATGTGGGTCAACAACCACCGAATGAAGTTGACCCACTTATATACAAATTCATATACATATATATATAGGTATATATATTCATATATACATCACTTTAAAATGCACACACACACACACACACACACACACACACCCACACAGAGGCAGGGATCATTATGTAATCAAGGCGATGACGCCGTTTAACGGCATTCCATTCCAATAAGAACGACGCCGGCGCATTAAAAACTCCAATTCGGAGTTCCCCGTGCGGTGGTTGGGAGCATTCAGCCAGACGAAGAAGAACCCAAACAAACCCATCTCCCAATTGGACTGATAACAAGTGAGAGAGAGAGAGAGAGAGTTGAGCACCAGCCAGGAGAGCGGAGCGGGTGGGTTGCTGCACAGGAGTGGGAGTGACGAAAGAGAGAGAGAAAGAGGGGTGAGAGAGTGCACGCACGGTGGAACCGTTTTTCAATTGGAATCCTTTATTCGAGGACTTCTAATTGGGGTACTAGTTTTGTTCTGATTTGATTGTATTTACTTGTATCTTTTTTGAAGAAAACTCTTTTTCTTTGATTTTGTTTGAAATTGGTTATTTAAATTAGATGTTTGTGAATTTAAGAACTTAAAAATCCATAAAAAAATGTGAAATATCTATGAGATAAAATAATGATGTTATATTTCAAGGGAAATACAAATTTCTATCAAATTTGTGAAGTTGAAAATGCATTTTTTGATGAATACAAAACTATGGAAAATAAATTAAAATAAATAATGAAAACTCTTAGTTAAACCTTTCTTTAATTTCATTTTATAAAACCATGCAATTTAAGTTTCTTTAAACTATCAAATTCTATATTTTGTTATATTTATTAAGCAAATCTTTTTTGCCATAAACAAAACTATTGAAAATGAATTATAACCCTCTATAATTTAACTTTCTAGATTTCACAAATAAAAACCGCACTTAAGTACAAAAATAAATGTTGATTACCCGCCAGAGCTCGATGATCTTTAGCCCAAAAGGAAAAGCCCAATGATTGTTAATTAATTGAACGCAATGTTCATCTAATAATTTTTCGCACGCAATGGTGAAGTGATTTTTTTCTTACGACGTCGTTGAGTTGTTCCTCTATTATATATGGCCATGTCGTGATACATTTTCCGGCTGTAATTGGCCAGTACAACAAAAGAGAATATAATTCTTTAATTATAATTCTATAATTCCCCACTGTTCCGGAAATAAACTGTCTGTAAGGCAGTTTTCAAAGCGTTCGTAATTATCGATTTAAAATATTTTGTGTGTGCCTCAGTCTCAAGTCTCCTGAATCCTGTCTCCTTGCTCCTGGTTGTGTGTTTTAGGTTTTTGGGGGGAGGATTGGGTTGGGGATTGGGATTGGGCCCCTTTCATGCCATGATGAAGAGCCAGGGTTCATCGCTTGCTATTTGGGTTGATGGAAAATGCTTTTCACTAGCTCGGAATTTGCTCAAAGGCTTTTCGCCTTTCATAGACGAAACTAGAAAAAGAGATCATCTCGGCTCATTTATGGATTGGCCCCAAAAGAAGGTAACAAAAACTATTTATACAGGCGAAAAACAAAAGTGAAAGCGGCCAAAACAGTCATTAGACGGACGTTTTAATGAGGTAAAAGTAGGCCCTATTCAGGGCACATACATACGCGCAATCACAACAACAAAAAAAGGCAACAGAAATCAGCTACCAAAGATGCCAACAGATTGTTACACTGACCCAAAAAGTGGGTAACTATATCTTTCAATTAAAACGGGGTTAATCAGAGAAGTTCTTAGAAGAATTCTATGAATATAACATTGTTTAAATAGCAAAACCAGATAGGTTTATCTTTATAAACAGACAGGATGATAAAAAGATACTTTTTTTAAAAACAAACAAAGAGCTAAAAAAAAGCTTTAATAATCCAACTGAATTTTAAATGTTTAACTATATAAAAAATATCAGAGAATACAGCTATAAAATCTCCATTTAACTTTTATTTTTATTTAATTTTTTTACCCACAAAAATTCCTTTTTCTGGCTTCATTTAATTTTCCCTTTAACCAAAAAGATTTATCTGTATTTTTGGTTCCTTTAATCTATCTTTATCTTATTTGGGTGTCTAAAAGAATATATATATCGCAAAGATACTCACTCTTCCTGCACCTCGATGCCGCTGTCGTCCATGTTCGCCTTGGCATAGTCTCTACTGTAGCCTGTTAGGGGCAGATGCGATGGATGGTTATGGGGATGAGGATGAGGATGCGGATGCGTCGACGCCAGCTGCAGCTGTCCAGCGGCTGCGGCGTTGGCATCTCCGGCAGAGGCGGCAGCTGAGGCTGCTGCTGCTGCGAATGCCGCATCGAACCCAAAACCAAAGTTGGGCTCCACGTGCTCCGACAGCGGCGTTGGCGTCTCGAAGACAAGCGTCTCCACCATCGAGCCCTTCGACGAGCCAAAGGAGACGCTGAAAAGGGAAATTAATAAAGAATTAATAATAGTTAATAATACTAGAAAATAGTATAATAATAATATATAAACAGTGAGATTTAACATATTAATTACTAAATATTGTATTTAGGAATTTTTGTTATATTTCATTAAATGGTTTGCATTTCCAATTTTACATTTAATTTAATGGTTTTGCTTTTAAGAATCTCAGTCAATAAATATTTAACCATAATCTTTTCTGCTGAAATGTGTGAAATATTTATATTAATGATTTATTTACATTAACATATTAATATAAACAAGCAAACAGCCTGGGAAAACCTTGTAAACCTTTAGGTATTTTATTTAAATTAATTATTTACAATTAAAACCTATTTCCCCGGGCTTTAACTTCCTTAAAAAATCAACCGATTTAGATAAGGTTTTGTTTTCCTTAACTTGTGTAATTTCCTTGTTTAAACTGCATTTAAAGTTAAAGAAAGTATAATAAATCAAGATTTTGCTAAATTTGTGCATATTTTTGTGACAAATTTTTCAAAAAATTTATAAAATTCAAATTTTGTTAGACTTTTAAAGTTTTATTAACAATGGCTTAAGATGAAAATTCTTATTCCAAACCCGTTCCCTATTTTAAATTAATTAAATATTTTTCAAAGTTAAAATCTTTTTAATTTCGTTTTTGTAACAATCTTCTTACTAAATAAATTCTCTCTATTTCCAGATTCTCAATTATTTCCAAAATAGTCGAAAAGTATTTTCCCCATTTACATTTCCAACCCGCTTCCAATACCATAAATATTTCCATTGCTATTCCATAATTGTTAATTTTGCCGTTAATTAGTTTCTAGATAAATCCAACTAAGTACTAAAAGGTCGTTTTTTTTCAGGTTCACACCTTGGTGTCAGTTTTCCCCATTAGCGGAAGCAGGTGGTAAAAGGGAGAGAGAGAGAGGGGAAGAGGGGAAGAGAGAGAAGAAGAGAGGGAAGATGGCTTACCGCTTGAGGCCGACTTGCTTCGTTCCAAGTTTGCTCAGTTTGCCGGGTTTCTTTTGCGGGCGTGGGAATTTATCGCTCAGATCACTGGAAAGATCCTCCTCATCAGCTGTTCCTGTTTCTGTCATTCCAGTTTCCTTCGTTGTTGCTGCCGTTGCTGCTGTTGTCTCTGTCTCTCCTGTTGCATTGTTATTGTTGTTGCTGTTGCTTCTCGTGTTGCTCTCCCGACCACCGACCACCGTTCTAACCGCATTGTTGTTGTCTGTGTTGTTGTTGTCGTTCTGCTGCTGCTGCTGTTGGGACGGCTCTCTTGTTGTATTTGTATTTATTGCTGTTGTTGTTGTTGTATGCACCAGCGGCAGCGTTGTGGGCGGCGAAACAGAGACGGCAATAGCGGGCGGCGGCGACGACGACGACGACGAGGATAACGGTAACGGCGGCGGCGACAACGGAGGATGCGATTGGGGTATGGGCATGGATGCATTAACGGTTTCCTCGCTCAGCAGACGCGTTCGCTCATCGGCCATGCCAGCGTAGTCGATGGCGTTGCTTCGAGCCGACTGCGACGTCGTCGATTGCATTGCGGTTGCTGCGGCAGAGGCAGCGGCAGCGGCGGCGGCGGCGGAGGCGGCTGCGGCGGCAGCAGCAGCGTTTATTGCAGAGGCGCTGGAAAATATATTCGATTTCACAGCTGGCGTCGGCAGAGGGGCATTTTGTGGGGGCGGTGTGGGTGGGGCCAGGGCCAGCATAGGTGCACCAAATAACGGTACAAGCGTACGCACACACTGCTGCACCGAAATTACCGCTTGATTGAATTTGAAATACACAACCACACACACACGTTTTGCTTCCGCCGCAAAAAAAAAAACACACACAACACAACACAACGCACACACACGTACAAGAAATCACAAACAGCACATTCAAAAAAAAAAGAAACAACGGTAAAACAACAAATATTAGCACCGCTACGTTGTCGGTGACCTGCACTCGAAAAAATAGATATGCAGATCTATGCACGGTATATACGGTGTATGTATGTATTTATGTATGTATGTGTGTGTGTGTGTGATCCCGAACCGAACCGATTTGGCGCCCTAACACCAGTTTATAAATAAATATAGATGTGCATTTATTAAAGACGCGAATGCGGACCGCGAGAGTGCGAAAGTGGGATATATTTTCGTGTGTGTATTTCGCTGCGCTTCGAATTTCTGAAACGACGAAACGTTCTGTGTGTGCCTGCCCGTCCGCTAGCGATGGCACTGCGGTGCGTTAGGGATGGCCTTCGAAGCGATAGTTGGAGAGCAGCTGCCGGTCGAGCGATTGGGAGGGGAGGGAAATTAAATTAAATAATATAATATATATATTAAATAAATGAATGTAAATTAATATATATTAAAGTAATCAATGTAAATAAATACAGCTTAATAAAGAGAGTACTAAATAACTTAAATATGTATAGTTTGATTAAAGAAAGTTACCCAAAATTATGTAGTTATTATGTGCATGAATTAATATGACAATTATTGAATAATTTCGAATGTCGCATTAAAAAGCATGTTAATAATGTAAGAAACCTATAAAGGTATGTCATATAATAACACAAATATAATTATAAGACATATAATAACACAAATTTAATCCAAATAAGAAGAAAATCCAACGAAAACATTTTATTCCCAATAGGAATATTATTATGTTGATCTTCTATTAGACAATTTAACAACATCAAATGAATCTTGTTTTAATAATAAATCAAAATTACTAATATTTTAGTATTATAAAAATTTCCTTTTGAAACTATACATATAAAACCGTATTTAAACCAACTTTGCATAAACTCGGCTCAAATAATTTTACGATATTTATGGCACTTAAGAACTCATATTTAATAATTTAGCACTCTATCATTTAAAAGCATAATATTTCCAATTGGCAAAACAATCGAAATATTTGTAGAAAATCTATTATATAGATGTACTTTACCAAATGAATTTGGTTTTAATAATAAACCAAAACTACTTCTGTTTTACTATTCAACTATATTACAACCTTTTTACTATATTTTTTAACTACACATATATAAACCATATATTTAGCTAAACTTTGTATAAACTTGGCTTAAAGTTCTTACGATGTTTTCCTGCGATTATCTGGCAACTTTGCCTAATGGGTGTTGAAAAATGCAACAAGTTAAAAGAGTATAGGAAAATAAAAATATATTAAAAGTAACAACATAATATAAATAAGCAAAGTTAACCCAATTTAAAAAACTTCCAACAATAAACAAAAAGTTTCTAATTTTCCGCACTTTCACAACACTTTCCCCTACCATCCCCAACGATAGTATCGATTGCTTCGGTTATCGACAGCTTGCACATCTCTACGAGGAGATGAGCGAAATTGCAATTTTTTCGCTTAGTCAAAATTCGGATGGATTTCCAATCAACAAATTACGATAATACACTGAAACCAACCGAGGGACCACCGCCAATTGATTGACAAACAATTGGCAGCGCCTACCGGGACCAAAATCAAACACTGTGAGAACAGATTTAAGGGCGAGGGCTATCGCTCATCTCTATTAAAAAATAAACGAAAATGAAATTGCGTGCATTCTAAATGGTGAGTTTAACGCCCCAAAAATCACCCAAAATCATGGAAAAGTAAGCCATGAAATTGTTTGCAACACTGTTGCCAGCAATCACTCGATTGCAACAGTGCTTGAACAACAATAAACAATCAACAATAATAACCAAAACACACACAAACACACACGCACGCACACCCCCGGAATGGCACATGTACGCCAATGTTTTTCTCTGTTATTCTTGCATTTTGTTTTTTGTTTTGTTTTTGCGCATTTCCCATGTGCATTTGTCAATAAATATAAACTAAATAAACTCGGGCAATTAGTACATTAACCAATAGGAGTTATTAATCTTTGAAAAACAAAACACACCCAAAATTCGTTTGCATGTGTGCGTGCAAAAAAAATTCGCAAAATAAAAAATTACTTTTAAAAAACAAAAGAATATCCTTCTAAATGCTCTAAAAATAAACCAAAACAATGCAAAATAATTTGTTTATTTTGCTTTTAACCCTGCTGCATTTCTGCAATTTGGCCAACGGCATGACTCACAGTATAAATAAATTACTTTGTTTAGTTTTTGGTTCACAAAAACAAAAAAAAGGCAGAAACACACAGAAATAGAACGGAATTTCGCCGGTGCATACCGGTTAGCCCGGTTAAGAGCCGTGAGTGGGGCGGAACCGCTTTTGGCCCACAACCAAAACGTACTAAGTACTCGGCGATTGGGCGCTGCTGCAAAACTATTTGTTTATAACTAGAATTAAGTGTATATGGTCATCAGGGATAGCATTTAAAGTCATTATATTTATCTTAAAAAAATAGACAAGTAGTCAAGAAAGTATTCTCTGGAAATTGGATCTTAAAATCCCTCAAAAACTATTTGTTTATAACTCTGATCGATTGTAGAATAGAGTGAATTTTGTCATCGGGGAGATTAATTTAAATCATAATATATATCTTATAAATTAAAAGATAGCTAGTACAAAAAGTATTCACTAGAAATTGATTCTTAACTATTTGTTTATAGCTCTAAATTATTATTTATTCATCAGCGATAGCACTTTAAATCATTAGTATTTATCTTACAAAACAAAAGATAACTAATCCAAAAAGTATTTTCTGGAACTGAAACTTAAGTAGAAACTTCCAACAACTATTTGTTTATAACTCTGATAAATATAGAAGGAATTACA
The DNA here is from genome assembly GCA_021224005.1 of Drosophila setifemur. Classification (NCBI taxonomy): domain Eukaryota; kingdom Metazoa; phylum Arthropoda; class Insecta; order Diptera; family Drosophilidae; genus Drosophila; species Drosophila setifemur. The sequence continues at coordinate 8,244,035 of JAJJHY010001290.1, forward strand.
TTATGTTATCTCAACAATTAAGACTTCAAAATGTAAAAGAAAAAGTTTGTAAAAACTATATAAATTATAGAACAACATTTACATTATTTAAGCCCCCTCTAAACTTACCTAAAAAGTAGTTTTTTACTTAACATAAAATATAATTAAATAACTACACTAAAGAGTATTACCTAAACCCAGTTTATTAGTTGTTATAATATAAAAATTCCATAATTTATCCCATAATCCCTTTTGCAGCCACATGGGAACTATGACCAAGGACTACGACTATCTGCTGAAGGTTCTCCTCGTCGGCGACAGCGATGTGGGCAAGCACGAGATCCTCTCCAACCTGGAGGATCCCTCCACAGAGAGTCCCTTCTGCAGCGGTAATGGTGAGTGTTGTATCTTGTATATTAGCCTGAGTCTCCTTGCGAATATCTAATATCTAATCGAATAGACTGCACCTCTCACATCCTCCAAACGGTAGCATACAAGACGACCACGATTCTGTTGGAGGGGAAGCGGGTGAAGCTGCAGTTGTGGGACACCTCCGGGCAGGGACGCTTCTGTACGATCATACGCTCCTATTCGCGGGGTGCCCAGGGCATCATACTCGTCTACGATATCACCAACAAGTGGAGCTTCGACGGCATCGATCGCTGGCTCAAGGAGGTGGACGAGGTGCGTGGGGATGGGGATTGGAAGGGGGAAGGAACCTTCGGATAAAACTCGATTGTTTTCCCCTTTTAATAGGGGAACCTTCGGAGAATATTTGATGAAGAAGGTTTCCCCCCATTTTTTTTTTATTTAGTTTGTCATTCAACTAATGAATTATTGAATTCCACCCTTAGCATGCACCTGGCATCCCGAAAGTGCTGGTGGGGAATCGATTGCACCTGGCCTTCAAGCGACAGGTGGCCGCCAAACAGGCCGAGACCTATGCCAGTCGCAACAATATGTCCTGCTTCGAGATTTCGCCGCTCTGCGACTTCAACATACGCGAGTCCTTCTGCGAGCTGGCGCGCATGGCCCTGCATCGCAATGGCATGGAGCACATCTGGCGCAGCAATAAGGGTAATTCCATGGTCTCGAAAGTATCAAAGGGTTTAGGTGGATCAATGGGGTTTATGATAGGGTTTAATGGGGGTCACTTTTAAGGATTTAATAAGATGGTTTTCTTATTGGATATCTTGCTAAATTGTTTATTTAAATTGTAAAAATTGTAAAAGGCAGTCAGTTAAGGTTAATATAGAACAAATTGAAGAGCGATTAAAAAAGAAAGAATAATATTGAAGAATTCTTGATTCATTCTAATTTGTTCATGCTTATCTATATTTTATTTAATTGATCTATCTATCTATTAATATGAAAAATTTTGTTTATGTTTACTGAAACAGAAAATTAAGGGATATAGTGTAACTTCTGTTTAAATAGTTATGGTTTCCTATAAAATCCATTACATTTTCTGATCAAATAGAAAGTTATTGAATTTATGTGAACATTTCAATTAATTGTTATTAAATGTAATACTTAATACGTTAAATTTATGTGATCTTGGTAGGGGTTATTTTGGAAAGGCGTTCTTTCTGTGTTGTACTTTGCCTACAACGTTTTTTGTAAGGTTTTATTTGGAGTTAAGATAGAGATTTAAAGTATATAATATTCACTGAAAAGTAGTCAATAGATTTTTCTTAATTTGCATAAATTATAAGCCTTTCTTTTTCTTAAAGACTATAAAAGCTAGAGGTACCTTTTGATATATGAATTTTATAATATATATAATTATGGAATTAAGTTGGTTGTATCTTTTATGCCATATCCTTTTCCTGTTCTAGAATCTGTACTAAGTAAACCTTTAATCATACCTTTTCATAGGCTTTATCAAACCTTGATTTAGCAGTGGGTTATGCTATAAATTTCCTGCTTCCCCAATATTGAATCCTTATTAATATCGAATATTTTGTTTCTCCAGTGCTGACGCTGCAGGAGCTGTGCTGCCGGACAATTGTGCGGCGGACGAGTGTGTATGCAATTGATTCGCTGCCGTTGCCGCCGTCGGTGAAGTCGACGCTCAAGTCATATGCGCTGACCACCTCGCAGTGCTACAACTCGCTGACGCAGAGCTCGAAGAGCAAGAATCGCTGCAAGACGCCGACGAGCGGTAGCCGGAATAGTTGTGCGATCGCGTGATCGTTGCCTTGTATCCGGATACGGACTAGCATTCGGATACGTCGCCTCTCCCCCCCCAACGGCCACCAACCGACATTAACTTTAATTGAATACTACTTACGTACTTTAGGATAACACAAAACCACACACTACACACACCAACACACACACACACTACACACACCAACACACACACCAACACACACTACACCCACACACACACAACACACACACATCTACCAGCTTCGGTTACTATTATTATTTTGTTTGTTTTTTTTTTTGTTCTCTCTCTCTCATCGACATTTGATATTTATTGGCCAAGAGCAGACATTTGTTTACTTTTTACACAGTAAAGCCTACATTTATTTAATTTTTATATTACCCCCGACCCCGACTTCCCCCCCTACAAACTCAAACTATCTTTATGTCTCTATTTTTGCATTACTCTAATGTTGTTAATATTATTATGTTTGTATAATTCTAATATTTAAAGCGCTGATCAATAATCCAGCTGCAATCATACACACAACAAAAAACTAAAACTAAAAAAAAAAAAACAAAAACAAATAAATAAGAAACATAAGGAATACGAATGAAAATTTTGATACGCATAAAAAAGAATTACATTTTTTTTTGTTTGTTTACAATCGGATTAAAATATTCTTAGAGATGTATTTTGTAATTGAAGAGAAGCACACACAAAAGGCGAATTGATAAAGATAAAATTCACAATGAAAAGAAAAAACGGAAAACTCTGTCTCTGTTTTATTTACCATCCCTTTCGCATTCCTTTCCCACGGATGTATCTGTATCTGCAGCTGTCTCTTTCGGATTGAGTGATAGCTCAATCCAAGGTTTCTTAACTGGGCATAAAGTGAAAGTTTCTACTTGCAGTTGTTACTTAATTGGGTTTAGTTGATAATTTAAGTTGTATTAAGTTCTAAAATATATTTGGAAAATTTTTGTTTAGTTTTTTTAATTTTTTGTATAGAGTTTTTATATTTTCCCATTAAAAGATACTTTTTATGAGGAAATCAAATTTTGTATTAATTTTTTTGAAAGCTTTCTAAAGATGTTTCTTGAATTATTTATCAATTTTATTTGTTAGTTTTTTATATAGTTCTTAATAGTTAAAAGTAATTATGCTGGATCTGAGTAATGAGAATTTACTTTATATATCCTAAATTTTATATAGAATAAGAGGAATTACTAGTAAAATTTTAACTTCAAATAAAAAGTGAATTTAGAAAGTTAAACCACAAATAATTAAAATCCAAGATTTAGACATTTTAAAACCAAATTAATTTAGAGTTGATAATATTCTGGAATTTATTGTTAAGCGGAGATATTATTTATTAATATGAAAAACTAACAAAAAAGTATTACAAAATAGTTATTAATAATGAGAGACTAAAGAAATATTTTAATAGATATTCTATGCAAATTATTTGCAGTTAAATATTTGCTTTAAATAACAACAAATTCTAGAAGCTTTAAAAATAAATAGATTTAATAGCTATTCAAAATTTTGCAATAAGTTTAGTTTTGAAATAATCCCCTTCATAATTAAAGTAAATCTAATATTAATTTTCCAATTATTTGCCTAGCTAGAAAATCTTCTGAACTTCGTTGGAAAAACTGGCTTTCGACACATATATATATCTGGGGTTATCCCCATCGGATTTGATTAATCGCTCCCCCGGCAAACCCAATTTGATATTGTAATATTATTTAAATGACTCAAATTGCCTTTCCTCCGATTCGTTTTATTTATCCAATTTTTTTTTGGTTGTATCTTTTTTTCTTCGTTTTTCTCCTGGCTTTAGGCCAAAACGTTTTGCGGCTCTTCTTCGGCCTCTAATTCGGTTATATTATTTATTTTTTGTATCTTTTTCTACTTTTTTTTTCGGCTGCTTTACACAATTCCCCAAGTTGGCCAATCAAGAGGCGGCGCTATAGTTATAAACATTTAGTTTTTGGGGCGGGGGGTAAAAGTGGGGAATTAATGGGGAATGACAGCGAAATTAATGCAGTAATTTGCATAAGTTTTGATTCACTTTTTAATGGATTTTTCTATTTTCGGGTTATTTTTTATTTTTTTATTTTTGCAACCTTATTTTGAAGTTTATGGGTTTTGAGGTGTTTTAATCTGGAACAGGTATTGATTTTGGGGGGAGATTTAATTAAAGTTGCAGGAATTGTTCAATAATGAATAAATAATAAAGGGGTTTCATTAAAATAATTATAGGTATTTCTTTTTTTATTAATAAAATATTTTTGTGAAATAAATCAAAACAAGAAAAGATGGAAATACAATTTTTGAAGATGATATAAATATTTTTTATAAAGTTTTTACACAGAATAAAATTATAATAAAATAGGGAAGACTTCAATATTTAAAATTTTAATTATAAATTATGTAAAATCATAATTTTTTCATATTAATAATTACCCTAATCTTGATTTTTATGTATTTTCCGCAGTTACTTAAAACCCGATTTTGAATTGGTAATAAAAAGCTTAACTTTTGGATGGAAAATTTCGATGGCATTAATCTGACCCCTGCCTGCATTGAACTGACCTGACCCATCGATCAGGTGGTCCGGTGATCGTCGAGGGGGCGGGGTCAGCGGTCAGCGGTCGCATCCATCGGATCGTTCATGCCCGGCGGATTAATTTGCGGCTGCCGTCCCAATTATGGATGCGTCTTTCTTTCCACTTTTCTACTCGCATGTTGTACTCATTTGCATTCGGTTTGGATTTGGATTTGTTTTTGGTTTGGTTTGGGTTTGGGCTTTGGGTTATGGGTCTCTTGTTGTTGGGCCGCTTCTAATGCAGATGGGCAGAGATGGGCAGAGATGGGATTCGGGTATTCAAAGTGATGACGAAACGAAAGCAGTTGGGGATACTGGAGAGAAACGGTGTTGGAGGCGGAGGTGGAGATGGAGATGGAGGTGGAGATGGAGATGGTAGCGAAGATGGTGGCGAAGATGGTGCGTCTCGTAATCGAGCGGGCTATAAAAGCCACGATCCGCTGGGAGTGGATCATCAGTTCGCTTGCAGCTTCATCTTCAGCTACGTGAAGTTCCACCTAGTTTTCAACCCCCAAGCAAGAAACTTCCAGCTATGAAGGTGAGTTCAAGGAGCAGTGCTAAAAAATTAAAAACATAAATTAAAAAAAATAAAAATTATTCAAAAATATAAAGCCATATTTACTACAAAATATGGTAGAAGAGAAATATATATAACAAAGAAATATAAAAGAAATACAAACAAGAAATAAAATATAAATTATGTGGCAAGCATAATTCCTTATAAAAAACAAGTGAAAAAAAGTTTTAAAAATTATTTTACCACTTTTTTTTAAACATAATTTTTTTGTTTTTGTTTTAAAGTGATTTGTTATATAAAAAAATATAAAGTGATATTTTCAAACCATTTACAAATGAAACTAAGTCAAAGTATTATTTGAATCCTTTGAAAAATCCTTTAAATACTTTTTTTTTTTTGTTCAAACAATTTATATATAAAACTAAGCCAAAGTTTTATTCTTAAGGCTTAAATATTTTTTTTAAAGTGGACAAAAATTATTAAATTTTATAAACAAAAATTTGCAAATATTTTCCTTAACAAAGGATTTAAAATAAATCTCGAAATACTCTTTACAAAAATTAAAAAAAATAAATCCAAAACTTACAAAAAATATTCCTCAAAAACATCCTAACAAAAATCTCCTCCTCCTTCTTCTTCCCCAGATCTTTGTGTGTGTCCTGGCTGCTTTGGTGGCCACCTCAACCGCCGGTTTCATTGGAGGATCCGGTGGAGGCGGTGGAGGAGGAGGCGGCGGTGGCTACAGCTACGGAATTGGGTCTGGAGGCGGCGGCGGCGGTGGCTACTCTGGTGGCCACCAGGAGGTGAAGACCATCAAGGTGATCCACCAGGAGGTCGGCGGCCATGGTGGCGGTTACTCCGGCGGCGGTGGCTACTCCGGCGGTGGTGGCTACTCTGGCGGCCACCAGGAGATCAAGACCGTTAAGGTCATCCACCAGGAGGGCGGCCATGGACATGGCGGTGGCTACTCTGGCGGTTACTCCGGAGGTCATGGCGGCGGCGGTCACCAGGAGATCAAGACCGTCAAGGTCATCCACGAGGAGGGACATGGTCATGGCGGCGGCGGCGGCGGCGGCGGCGGTTACTCTGGTGGCTTCTCCGGACATGGTCATGGCGGTCATGGTGGACACCAGGAGGTGAAGACCATCAAAGTTATCCACGAGGAGGGCGGTCACTCTCATGGTGGTCACTCCCATGGCGGCTACTCCGGCGGCGGCTACTCCGGTGGTCACCAGGAGGTCAAGACTGTCAAGGTGATCCATGAGGAGGGTGGACACTCTCATGGTGGTCATTCCCATGGTGGTTACTCCGGCGGCGGTTACTCTGGTGGACATCAGGAGGTGAAGACCGTGAAGGTCATCCACGAGGAGGGACATGCTCTGGGCGGCGGCGGCGGCTATGCTGGTGGCTTCTCCGGACACGGTCATGGCGGTCATGGTGGACACCAGGAGGTGAAGACCATCAAGGTTATCCACGAGGAGGGCGGACATGGTCATGGCCATGGACACGGTGCCAGCCACGATCATGGTCACTCCCACGGCGGCGGTTTCGAGGAGGTCAAGACCATCCAGGTGATCCACGAGGAGGGACATGGTGGCGGTGCCATTAGCAACGAGTACCTGCCCCCCAGCAACGAGTACTTGCCTCCTGTGTCTGCCCCATCCAACAGCTACCTGCCCCCCTCCTCCAGTTGGAAGTAGATGGTAGGATGACCCAGATTGGGCCACCTCCCGAAGGACACTCCGAAGGACATCCCATCCCCATAAATCCAACTCCGTTCGTTGTTCCCATGTTAAGTAGTTCTAAGTCCTTTTTTTTCCACCCATCTTTTTTTTCCTGTTGAGTCCATTTTATCTCATTTGTTGTTGAAAGAACAAAAACAAATATATACCATCTGTAAATTATAATTAGCAATTTGTTTTTTATCTTGGAAGGAATTGGGATATATAACTATGTAGTAATATATTAATTATATAGTTATATTTTTCGGTAAATTAATATATCCCAAAAGTATCTTTTACTTTTTATTTTTTT
>JAJJHY010001290.1:8264322-8277147 GCA_021224005.1 Drosophila setifemur
GCAATGCAAATATTAAAAAAAAAATACAAAAGAAGAGCAATATTTAATAATATTTGAAATATAAATTTAAGGTTATAAGGTACTACATTTTAATATATAAAAAAATACAATTTAAAATTGAAAAGAAATAGAAAGAATTTTTCAATTAGAAAAGAAAAACTATATTAAGAAAAGAAAATGTTTTTAATATAAATTTATAGGCATTATAATTATTTAAAAAAATTATAGCCAAAGAAGAACAAATTCTATTAATATTTCAAAATTGAGGAACTTTAAAATATCATTATATTGAAATGAAAATAATTCCTTAAATAGAAACACAAACAAATTATAATGAAAAGGAATTGTAATTTCCCGACATTCTTCAAAAAAGTTCTCTGTATTTGCCCCCTCGAATTTCTCTCTGTGTAGTGATCGGAGCGGATGATCTTTTCTCGGCATTTTCAGAGCGAAATCCCTCTCGCGGGACTGCTTACCGGGGTGCTTACCTAACATCTTCTTGGGACTGGAGGGCGCTGTTCCGCCCTCGAATCCGGAATCGTTGCTGCAGGTGCTCATCCGGATGATCGACGGCGATCCCGAAGCGGATGTGGACGCCGATGCGGATGTGGATGCGGGTGCCGATGCGGATGCGGCCACACCCAGCGTTTGGCTAACCACAGCCCCCGAGCCCGCCCCCGAGCCCGATTCGGTGGTCACCCCGGAGGAGCCACCCTTAACATTAGCTCCCGCCACCGATTGCGAGGAGCTTTGACTACTCCCCGCTGAAGATTCACTGGTGCACTCCTCGCCGCTCTCCTCATCGCTGGACTCCTCCAGCGACTCCTCACTCCCGCTCTCATCGTCGGTATTCTCATCCGAATAGACGATCTTCTCGCGCTTCCATAGGGGACGCGGTGTGGCCACCAGTGGATAGCGAGGCGCCTCCTCCTTCACATAGCACTTGTTCGTGGTGTCGATTTTGATCTTCTTGTGCGGATCGAAGCGGGCCGGTTGTTTGGCCTTCGCCTTCTGTTGCTTCCGCTTCTCCTTGCGCTGTTTCTTCTTCATGCTGGCACTTAGGTTGCTGTTGCTGTTGTTGTTGTTGTTGTCACTGGAATACTCCGAACTGTCGAAGTCCGTATCCGTATCGGGATCGGACCCGAAATCGCCGTCGTCGTCGTCGTCGTCCGCCGACGAAGGTATATAGTCGTCTAGTTCAGCGTCGACGTCTCGCAGACACTGTGCCAAATTCGATACTGTTGCAAACTTTGATAAATTATTGCCGCAGCTGTTGTTGCCAGCAGCAGCAACAGCAACAGAAGCAGCAGCAGCATCAGCAACAGCAGCAGCAACATCTACAGTAGCAACATTTAGAGATTGCTCTTGTTTAGTTGTTAAATTTGTAGGCGTTGTTGCCGGCGATGACGCATTTTTGCATGCTTCTAGAGATTGTTGTTGCTGTTGTTGCACTGGCAATTGTTGTTGCTGTTGCACTGGCAATTGTTGCTGCTTCACGGGTGATATTTTGGCCGCCTTTGTGGGGGCCAGCGTTATAAATTGATCGGCATTGATTGGGGTCACATTGCTCTCAGCTGTTGCTGCTGCTGCTGCATCAACTGTTGCTGTTGCTGTTGTCGATGTTGCTGCCGTCGATGTAGCTGCCTTCTTTTTGGCCACATTTATTTTGCCGGTTTTCGGTGATTGCACCTTTGACTTGGCGATTTCCGCCAATTTCGTTTTGGTTTCCGTCTGCTGCGATTGCTGCTGTTGCTGCTGTACAGATTGCTGCTGTACGGATTGCTGCTGTTGCTGCTGTTGTTGCTGTTGCTGTTGCTGCTGTTCCTTGTGCGTTGTTTTATTTATTTTCGTTGCGATTGCCTGTTGTTGTTCAGGTGACTTGGCCATTTGCCCGCTATTTATTTTTGGCCCTGCTGTTTCGTTCAGTTTTGATTTGCCTGCTGTTGTTGTTGGTGTTGTTGGTGCTGTTGTTGGTGTTGCTATTGCTGTTGGTGTTGCTGCTGTTGTTGCTGCTGTGCTTGTGGTTGTTGTCATGACTGCTGTGTTATTTGCAGCGTTGCCAGACTGCTTGCCTATTATTGATGCTGCCACTGTTGTTGGTGTTGTTGTTACTTTAGTTGTTGGTATGGTTGTTGAAATAGCCTTTGTTGCAGTTGGTGTTGCAACAGTCTTTGTTGTTGTTGGTGTTGGTGTTGCTACAACCTTTGTTGTTGTTACTGCAGCTGTTGATGTTGTTGTCTTTGCTGCTGCTGCTGTCTTTGGTGCGGCTGGTGTCAATGGAATATCATCTATTGGTGCTTTGGTTTGTGGTGTTGTTGGAGTAATTGTTGAAATGGTTGTTGAAGGGGTTGTTGGAGTAATTGTTGAAGTTGTTGTTGGTGTTATAGTTGGAGTTATTGTTAAAGTTATAGTTGGTGGTGTTGTTGGAGTTATTGTTGTTATAGTTTTTGGTGTTGTTGGAGTAATAGTTGGTGGTGTTGTTGTTGAAGTAGTTGTTGAAGCAATTGTTGTAGTAATTGTTGGTGTTCCTTTTGGTGTTGTTGCTGCTTTGTTTTTGGGTGACTCTGTTGTTGATTTAGCCACTTTGACTTTGACTTGTTCGCCCAAAGCTGTTGTTGACTTTGCCCCAGGAGATGTTGTTGTAGCGGTTGTTGATTTTGCATCAAGAGTTGTTGGTGTAGCTGTTGTTGATTTTTCCCCAGAAGTTGTTGTTGTAGCTGTTGTTGTTGGTGTCTTAGTTTTGGGCGACTCTGTTGACACTTTGACTTTGTTTTCTGTTGCTGATTTAGCCGCCGCAGTTTTTGGTGGCGAATCTTTTTTGGGTATTAGTGTTTTTGGTTTGGTTTTGGCCCCATCTGTGGCAGTTGTTAGGGCTTTGGTTTTGGGTGAAGACGAATCCTTGGTTGTGGTTTCCAAATTGGATGTGGTGACCTTCGAGGTGGTTGTCTTTGGTGATTGGATTTCAGGTGTTGTTGAGGGAGTCTTCAGTTCGATGAGTATCTCCGACTTGAGTTTGGGTGTGATTGGTGTCTTGGCTTCTGTAGCTTTGGGTGATTCAGGTGGCTCCTCTTCCAGGAGCTTATCCTGCCGCTCGTTGAGGACCTTCTTCCGATTGGTCATGTAGAGGGTTTCCCTTGAGCTAATTTGCGACCAAAAGTCCTCGCCGCTCTCCGATTTCTGGATAGCCTTCCGGATGGGTTTGGGAGTGGCCACTCCCTCCACCTTGACCTTTTCCGGCTCCTTTTGCGGCTGCTGCTCTTGATCCTGCTTCTCGATGGCCGCCTCATCGAAGGTGAATATCTGCGCCACACTCACATGTTGTTGGGGTTTCTCCACCTCCGAGATCTTCGGGGAGATCCTCTTCTTCAGCGGCGACGTCTTGTTGGTCTTGGGAGCAGCCCTCATAAATCCCTCGGGCAATGCCGGCTCCACCCGACTCTCCTTGACCTCCGGCTTCTTCTTGGGCAACTTGACCACCTTGTCTATCGGATGGTGCTCCTCCACCGACTCCACACTCACCGTGAACTTGGGCTTGGGACTGGGACTTGGTGTGGAGCTTGTGCCCGATGTGGTGGCCAAAGAGAGATTTGCATTCGAGGTCTCCTCATTCAGCTCCAGGACACTGGGCATGTGATCCAGTTTTAGGGGAACTGGAAGAGCATTCTCCACCTCTACGATGGCGGTGATTTTGTGACGCGTCTTCTTGCTTTTGCTCTTCTTGGAGCGACGCTTGGATCTCTCGCTGGAGGCTTCATCCGCTGTGGTGGTGCTGTCGTGACTGGATCTCCGCTCCAGGTGGATCAACTGGAAGGTGCCGGAACTGGACTTCTGCAGCTTGTTGAGGATCTCCTGCTCCTGCTCCTGGATGATGGAGGCACGACGTCGCAGCTCCCCGGCATTCAGATCATCGTCGATCTTGTCCGAGGATATATCCTCGCAGATATCATGGAAGGTGGGGCACTGCACCAGGCTGAGCCGGCGGATCTGCTCTTGCATTTCCTCCAGCTGCTCCTCCTCCTCCTTCTCCATCTCATCCTCCTCTTGGTCTTTCTTTTGGATGGTTTCCTCCTTTCTTGGTTCACTCTTCTCGGCACTCTGTGGTTGCCTTAGGTCCTGCATCCTGGCCTGATTTACAATGGGCTCCTCATCCCTCTCATCCCGTATGTAGAATCTCTCCCTTAGGAGCTCCCCCGGGGATTTCCTATTGCTGGTGGCCGGAAAGGCGGCCAACTCATCCGCCAGCTTTTGGCGCCAACTCAGGCTGGGTTCGGTGGCTGGGGGCAAATCCCGGAACTGATGTTCCGGCACCAGTTCCGGCTTGGGTTGCGGCTCCTCCGCTCGATCCTTGCTCCTCCTCCGGATGGTGGAGAGACGCACCACAGCCCGGTTCCTGCGGATGGTGGAGCGGCGATTTGGTCGGGCTTCCGCAGGAGTAACTTCCTCCTTCTTCACATCCTCCTCCTCCTTCTTCTGGACATCCCCCTCCTCCTTCTTCTGGACATCCACCTCTTTGGGTGGCTCCACCTTGGACTCCTCTTTGGGTGTGATCCCGCGACAATATCGAGAGGAACTGACATCTATATCGGCCGTATTTATGGCTATGGGACGCTTTGGAATATACCGACTGCTGGCGGCGGGGGAACTGTAACTGGAGGTGGGCACCGATGAGGTGTACTTCGGAGACTGAATCCTCGTCAGCGGCATCAGACTACTATGATTCGCATGACGTCCACTCTCCGTAATGGTGGTCAACTTCGGCTGGTAACCGGAACCCAAACCATGAAGGGATCTGCTTCCACCACTCGAACCACTCGAGTAACCCGGGGATCTGGGCGACGAGGGACTCAGTGGCACCATATAACTGGCCGGATATGATCGATTATAGCTGGAGGTATAGCTCGATCCGGGCAGATTCAAACCCAACCCGGAGCTATAGTACGGAGAATATAGCTGACTACTCCCGCCACTATAGTAGTAGTTCGAATTTATGGAATCCGAGTACAGAGGCATTTTGAATGCTTCACTTTTTTTTTTGCTCACCAACAACAACAAAAAAATAAATCACACTCCACTTTTGTTAATTATTTTTTCTTAATTTGTTTTTAACCGCAAATTGTTTTGGTTTTTGAATTCGATCAGAATCTCATATTGCCGGTAAAATTACGCTGTTTTTAGATGGGGCAAATAAATATATATATTTCTAATTGGCACACTTAGGGGGATTTTTTAATTTAAACTTTACTAACAAAAAAATATCTAGGATTTTTTAAAATAATTTTGAAATGGTTTTTGCGAATTTCCTGGTGTAGAACATTAATTTCAAAACAATTTTAATGCTTTAAAAATTGAATTCAAATTTTGGTGAATTATTTAAGAATTTTTTTTAATAACGAATATATTTATTTAATTATATTTTGTTGTCTTATTTCCTGTGTTTAAATAAAAAATAAAATTCCGGGAACCCAACTAATTGGGAAATTGGAAAATAAAAAAGCCCAACTAATTGATGGCCAATCGAAAGTGTTAATTGTTTGGTATAAACAAATGATTTCGTTGTTTCTTTCAAAACAAAAACAAAGTATCTCTAAGATACTTTTGGATTAATTTTAGGTGGATTATCCACTCAATTAGTTGCAATTGTTGGGGCACTAACAAGGCTAAACCCACAACTCAATATAAATTTAGATTGCAAATGAGGAAAGATTAATTCCCATAAATTCGGTGGCACTTCACTTGATTCTTCACAGGTTAACGCTTGCTTGAAATATATGTATATATATATATATTCTCGATTTATTTGTGTGTGTATATGCGGATCTCGCCCTCTGTGGCTGTCGTTTAATTATACAATTTTTAGAAATTTCAAAACTGCTGTCATAATGTGCCAGCATTTGGCAATACCCAAAAAAAAATACAGAAAAAAATCGAACATCTTTGGGCAGTCGCATTAATTATAGCCTAATTGGCCAAGAGGCTTAATTCCTCTTGATCCGATCGAAATCGAACTAAATCGAGGCAGATTTATCCGTGTATTTTTGCTACCAATTAAATATGGGATCAATTAACTAAATACTTTGTGATATATATAAATTAATTATGGAAATTATCTTTGAGAAGCTAGCTGTTCGATAAATTAAACAAAAAATTATATTTCAAGAATTTCCAATTGTTATTGTTTTTAAATGAAAATGAAAATCCAAATTTTTTCTGGCTTGGGATATAAAAAGAAAAATAAACATTTTCGCTTCACCAGAACAATGAAAACGATTTCAGCGGAAATTCTTATTCATGCTTGAATCCCAAAAACCACACACAAAAAAAAGAAGACAACAAATTAGAATTCTTCCCGGAAATATCTCCGAAGAAAGCTACGAAATTAGAATTGAAATTGAATTGTCATTGGCTGAAGGTCAGTCAGCTGGAATCGATGGGTTTTCAATAATTTATTATTTGGCCTTTTTTGCGTTAGCCCACATGTGCCATATAGAAATAGATATATACATATATATAGTACGTATATATATAATTTTTTGTTGTTTTTTTTTTATTGTATTTTATATTTTATTTTAGCATGACGTAAGCGCTCACGAGTCGTTTGTCTGCGATTTTCCACGCACAAAAAAATTTGTGACAGTCCTCCGTTTCGAAATATATTTTTTTTGTTAAATTTTTTATTAGCCTTCCAGCTTAGACACTTTGCGGGTTTTTTTTTATAGGAAGAAACAGTAGTTTTTTTTAATATTTAAATGTGGTTTTACCGTGAACGCGACAAGTCCAAAAACCAAAAGCTGGCCAACAAATTCGACGTGGCGAACGCATTAACGGAAACTACTGAAATGTGAAAGGCAGCGCAGAAAAATTTTTCAATTCCGATTCCTGATCTCGGCGATTTCGAAGTCGGTTTCGTAGTATTAGTGCCGAGTATCTGTGAGAGAGACTCTGGTGGCTAACTTCGCCACACGTGTGTGTATCTTGTCTGGCTGGCTGGCTGGCTGGTTGTATCTCGCGGATACGTGTCCGTGTATTTGTGTGTTGGCCCAGACAACCGCCGATATTTCCCTCTTCATTTTCATTTTCATACGTGTTTGGTTCGCCTGCCAATTTCGAAATATGTGCCCCTTTAGCAAAAACTCATCCTCATCTCATTCACTCACTGAAATATTCAACCATAAATTTTTTCGCACCCATACCAATACGTTTTCGAATTTCGAAAAGCGTTTTGAAACACTTTTGACGTCGTACACACAAGCAAAATAATTTTTTGCACAGCACAGAAAGTAAAAGCGAAAATGAGAGAAATATATAGATGAGCGATCCAACTCAGAGAAATAAATCAGGAGAGCGGCGAGAAATTGAGAAAGATGTGTCAAAACAATTTACTACAGGCGGAAAATGCTTAAAATATGTTTCGCAAAAAAATAAATATATATTTTAAGAATAGAGTTAACTATAATTAGTTCTGGATTGTATTTGATAGTATTAAAATAGTATTAAAAAATAATTGCGAATAAATTTAGTAATGTGACAATTCCAAAACATTTTTTCAGAAGTCGCAATTTACCCTTTTAAATTACTTAAAATAATTTCTAGATAATAAAAAAAGGTCAAACCTCAGAGAAATAAAACAGGAAAGGAGAAAATATAAATAAAATATCACAAAACAATTTACTATAGTCAGAAAATGCTTAAAATATATTTCGCAAAAAACTATTTTAAGAATAGAGGTAATCATAAATAGCTTTGGAAAATATTTACAAATTAATGGCAAATCAATTTAATAGAGTAATGATTTGAAAATATATTTTGTAAATATAAGAAGCCACAATCTACACTTTTTTAAATATTTTACGTATATATTTTCATATATTGCACCTCAGAGAAATAAATCAGGAGAGGAGGAAAATGGAGAAAATATCACAAAATAATTTACTAGAGTCGGAAAATGCTTAAAATATGATTTGCAAAAAATAGTGTTAACTATAATCAGTTTTGAGAAGTATTTAAAAATATTAATATATTTATTATATATTTGCAACACAATTAAGTATCATAATGATGCGAAATCATATCTTGTAAATATAAGTAGATTAAAGATGCACAAAACATGTTCTGTAAATATAAGAAACCACAATCTACCCCGTCAAAATATTTAAAAAAACATTTAAAATTTGTAGACAATAGAGAAAAGTTCAAACTAATTCTAGAAAATATTCCCATATAATTTTAAATGCATTTCACACCCTCAAAAGGCGACCAGGAAGCAATTCAATTGTGAGAGAAGAACGAGAGAACTCAAATCTATGAGCAATGCACTTAAAAATAAGTAAAATATATTTTGTAAATATAAGAAGCCATAATCTACCCTTTTTTAAATTATTTTAAAACAATTTCCAAATAATAGAGAAAAAGACAAACTACTGCTAAAAAAAAATTTCATATATTGCACCTCAGAGAAATAAATCAGGAGAGGAGGAAAATGAAGAAAATATCACAAAATAATTTACTAGAGTCGAAAAATGCTTAAAATATGATTTGCAAAAAATAGTGTTAACTATAATCAGTTTTGAGAAGTATTTCAAAATATTAAAATATATTTGCAACACAATTAAGTATCATAATGATGCGAAATCATATCTTGTAAATATAAGTAGATTAATGATGCACAAAACATGTTCTGTAAATATAAGAAACCACAATCTACCCCTTCAAAATATTAAAAAAAAACATTTAAAATTTTTAGACAATTGAGAAAAGTTCAAACTAATTCTAGAAAATATTCCCATATAATTTTAAATTCATTTCACACCCTCAAAAGGCGACCAGGAAGCAATTCAATTGTGAGAGAAGAACGAGAGAACTCAAATCTATGAGCAATGCACTTAAAAATAAGTAAAATATGATTTACGAACGAGAATCTAGATCAAATGGGAAGTAAATTTCAGTTTGCAGCCAAATGAAAATGCACTCTCTCGGAAAATACGAAACTGAGAATGGGAAAAGCTTCGGAGAGAACTGAGAAGGAAAAAGCTGAAAGACCTGAAAAACCGAAAAACCTGAAAATGTGGGAATGCTGTCATAAAATGTGTGACCAATTAATTGTCACTAAAATGTGTATAAGCCATAAATTAAACGAATTGGGCAAGTGTAATCAAACATCAAAGTGCTCATTTGTGTGGCGCGAATAAAGTTGGCGTTTTCGTATACCATCAGATACAGTATCTGACAGATGACCGAAGAAGTGATGGATAATTTGTTTCGAGAAAGAGCTTCACGAAATGTGTGAACCATTAACTTAAATATTAAAAATATTAAACAGAAATCAATTAGAATTTACATTAAAGTTTTATGGAGGTGAAAAAGATACAAAATTTGTGGTTCAATCAAATTTAAAAATAAAAATAATTTTGTGGTACGTAAAATCAATTTTAAATTTTTGTAAAATCAAACAAGAAAAGCTTTTAATTCCCGAATTTTAATTCATTTCCTTATAATTTTTTTTGGTAATATTTTTGTTCATATTTGTTGGCATAAAATGGAAAAATATCTGCAAAGGAGCCAAGTGCAAATATTTCGCAGGGCGATCATCAATCTGCTTGTTTGAGGCACCTGCTATCAAGATGTTTGGCTAAATTTGTCCATTCCCCTCCCTCTCTTAATTTTAAATGTTCTTCTATTTATTCTATTTTTTTTTTAGTTTTATTTTATTTTGCTCAGCGCGCGCGAGGAAATCGAAAACAAATGCCAGAAATGCCGCACGTAGGATGTATCTCGTACATATCGTACAAAATGTATCGTACTATAGCTGTCGCGTACATGCGATGCTAATGGTGACGCTTTTCGGTTCCGCAAACTACATTTATAGATCCCCCGAAAACACACACAAAAAAAAAAAATAAAATAAAATAAAATAAACCACAAGAAGNCAAGTGTAATCAAACATCAAAGTGGTCATTTGTGTGGCGCGAATAAAGTTGGCGTTTTCGTATACCATCAGATACAGTATCTGACAGATGACCGAAGAAGTGATGGATAATTTGTTTCGAGAAAGAGCTCCACGAAATGTGTGAACTATTAACTTAAATATAAAAAATATTTAACAGAACTCAATTAGAATTTACATTAAAGTTTTAGGGAGGTGAAAAAGATACAAAATTTGTGGTTCAATCAAATTTAAAAATAAAAATAATTTTGTGGTAGGAAAAATCAATTTTAAATTCTTGTAAAATCAAACAAGAAAAGCTTTTAATTCCCAAATTTAAATTCATTTCCTTATAATTTGGTAATATTTTTGTTCATATTTGTTGGCATAAAATGGAAAAATATCTGCAAAGGAGCCAAGTGCAAATATTTCGCAGGGCGATCATCAATCTGCTTGTTTGAGGCACCTGCTATCAAGATGTTTGGCTAAATTTGTCCATTCCCCTCCCTCTCTTAATTTTAAATGTTCTTCTATTTATTCTATTTTTTTTTTAGTTTTATTTTATTTTGCTCAGCGCGCGCGAGGAAATCGAAAACAAATGCCAGAAATGCCGCACGTAGGATGTATCTCGTACATATCGTACAAAATGTATCGTACTATAGCTGTCGCGTACATGCGATGCTAATGGTGACGCTTTTCGGTTCCGCAAACTACATTTATAGATCCCCCGAAAACACACACAAAAAAAAAAAATAAAATAAAATAAAATAAACCACAAGAAGCAGAAGTTCGAGGAAAGCGCCAAACAACTAGAAATAGAACTGCAACACGCTCTTTTTTTGTGTTTTTTGTTTTTTCTTTCTTTCAACATTTTACATTTTCTGGTGTCGCTGGGCAGCAGCACTTAATCTTGGCGATTAACAGCGAATCAAAAATATATCCACATATATATATATATGTATGTACTATATATATTTTGGGCGATATTTTTGCGCCTGCATTCCTGTCATGTCAGTTGTTAAAGTGCCAAGCTCCCGGCGCACTCGTTCGCCCACAAAAATAGTGAATCAAATGCATTACCACATCAGTTTAAGTTTAAAAATATATATATTTTTTTTTACCCTTTAAAAGGATTTTAATAGTTAAAGAACTTAAGAAAATTTTGGAAAGGAAAATGCAATCAAATTAGGTCCTTGAAGTTTGTATACTTAATTATTGAAAATTATGTAAAAATACTATTCTGAAACCCTTTAACAAAATAAATATTTATAATATATTTGAGTTCCCCCAATAATATTAATTTGGAGCACATAAAAAAAAAATATTTTTTACCCTTTATAAGGATTTTAATAGTTTAAAATTTTAAGGAAATTTCAGTAAGGAAAATGCAATTAAATTATGTCCTTAAAGTTGTATAGTTCATTGTTGAAAATGATTTCTAAATACTATTCTGAAACCCTTAACAAAATTTATATTTTAAATATTTTAATTAACATCAAAAAGCACAATATAATATTAATTTGGACTACATAAATTTTTAAATAAATCCATTATAGGGCATTAAATATTCCCCTCTTTTTGCTGTGTACTTTGGCATTGTTATTTTCGTTTAGTTCGCCATGTTAGTTTTTTTCTTTATTTATTTATTTTGTGTGTGTTTTGTGCTGGCAAAGTCGCAATAAATTGATTTCTAATGCAGTCTGGCTATATGTCTGTCTATATGTCTGTCTAATTGTACAGATACGATTTCGGCTTAATGTGGTTTTCGCATTATTTCCGCTTTGCAAAACGGCAAGTGAAAGTATTTTCCTTTGTTTTCCGAGAGAATAAAAAAGCGGAATTAACATTGCACATCTGCAAAATGCAATTTAATTCGCTTCGTAAAAATTCAAAAATAAAATCTGCGATTTTCACTTTCATTGGTGTGGGGCGAATTATTTTAAAACACCTTTCCAAATTCTTTATGAAAGTTGCCTGATTTTTGTTGTATTTTTTTTTTGTTGGCATGAGAAATGCGTCCCAAATATATTCGCATATTTTTACACAAGCGAATTTCACGGGACACTTGAAAATGGGTCGCAGCCAGCAATTAAAAATATAATTCTTACATATCTCAGAGATGTCATTCGAATTTAAAAACTTCCGCATTTGGTTATGCAAATTAATCGCACTTTAATAAATATTTATTAAAGAAGCAAAAATATAGTTTTTCATATAATTTTCTTTACATATTTTTAGAAGTAGAGAACATCAAAAAATAAATCCTTATTTTAATCAAGGATTCTGTTAAATTTCCCATTTTTCTAGCCCTTATTTTCACTGACCGTTACAAGTTTCTTGGATTGGCAAAAGCTCGAAAGCCTTAGGTTCTTATAATCACTAAAGAATCGTAAAAGCTTTCAATTAAAAGCTTGATTTTTACCTCTGCCACAGATGGTGCCACCTGGCGAAAGCTCTAGCCATATGCCAATATATAAATCGCAACAGATTTGAGTAAATATAATACTTATATATCTCAGTAAAATAATAGCCCTTAAACATTTGTTTAAATATTAATGTAAAAGAGTTTTGGAAAATAATTTAATAATACAAATAAATACTAGGAATACACCTGTAATTTTTTCAATTTAAATATATTAAGAAAATTCAAGATACTTCATATTTTATTAAATTAATAAATATGCATTAAAATTGAATCTTTTATGCATTCAGAATTGAGGCAATTCACTTGCTTAAATTTTAGAAACTAAGATTTAATTTAAGAAAAAATACATTTAAAAAAAAATCAATCAAAATTCTTATAATTAAGTTCTTGTTTTTTTCCTTTTAAGGGCTATTATTTTACCATTTTGATAAGTAATATTTAAGAATAAATTAAAAAAGAAAACTGATCAACTCACCTTCAC
>JAJJHY010001290.1:8524229-8534363 GCA_021224005.1 Drosophila setifemur
TTTGCGAGTGGCCGAAGGGGAGCGAAATAAAATCATACTTTGAGGGGTAATTTAAGTGGAGTAGCTCTTGGACTTTTCTAAAATTAATAATAATACACAGGGGGAAAAATTTGGAATGGATATTTATGTATTTATAATTTAAAGTACAAATTATTTGGAAATTATTGCTTTATTAAGTGTTGTAGTTCTTGTACTTCTTAAAATTAATAATCCATCAGAGGGAAAAAATAGGAATGGATATTATTTTTGTATCAAACTATTTTTAATTTGAATTAAAAATTGTTTTAAAATTATTTGTACATTAAGTGGAGTATTCCTTGGACTTTTTAAAAATAATTAATTACATTAAAGAAAAGATTCTACACAGGGTAAAAATTCAGAAAGGATATTAGTTTTGTATCAATTTATTTTTAGTTAAAAGTACAAATTGTTTTGAAATTATTTGTACATATGTAATTTAAGATTAAATAAGGATACATAATTTTTCCATGTTAATAAATATGATTACTTTATTGTACTGACTGAAGTTAATGTTGAAAAATTGTTAATTCATATTAGAAAATATTAATACCATATTCTACCGACTGAAATGTATGTTATTGACTTTATGAACTATTTATTCTTTATTTTACTAACTAAATATGTTATTGAGAATTGTTAATTTATTTAAGAAAATCTTAAAACTTAATTCTACTGACTGATGTTTTTGTTAAAAATTGTTAAATCATTTTAGAAAATATTAATACAATATTCTACCTACTGAAATGGTTGTTGAAAAATCTTTATTGATTTTAGAAAATATTCATACTTAATTCTACTGACTAAAATTGTTGTTAAAAAATTATGCATTATTTTTAAAACATTTTTATACTTAGGAAATATAAATACTTAATTCTACAAATTCGGGAAAAATTTTAAATAATTAATTTGGAAGGAAAAACGTTACGAATTTATTTGCAAAAATTTTGATAAATTGTAGAACATTTCAAACCATCATATAAAAAAATTATAAAATATATATCCTTTTATTTCTAATGAATATAATTAGTTTTATAGTTCAAAACACCTCACTTCCCGTGTATTTGTTAATATATTTTCTTAAATAAATTTCCTAAACCCAGCAATCCATGACCGGCTGTCACTTCGTAGACCCTGGACTTTTCGTTGGGAGAGCTCATAACCAACCAACACCTCGATCTGAGAACAACAAAAGTTCCAAAATTATTCGGTCTAGGCTTTTGATTTGATAGGGTTAAGAGCGAACGAGAATTCCCGTTGAACAAATTGACGCCACATGAAACCAAACACACTAAACTCCAAACCAAACACACTAAACTCCAAACCAAACACACTAACTCCAAACCAAACCAAACCTACCATCTCAACGAGAACCTCCAGCTCTGAAGCCCGCTAAAAAGATCCCAAATCATGGCCGATAAACAACCCGCCGAGGAACTGGCCAAGGAACCGGCCATACCCACAACGAGCGGCTCCAGTCGGGTGGCCGATCAGCAGGACCAGAATAATGCCGCCTTTGCCCGACTCTTCGCCACCCTGGAGGGTGAGAAGAAGAAGATCAAGGATCTGGAGGACCGACGATTGCGTCTCAACGAGGAAATGAAGAAACTCCGTTCCCTGCTGATGAACGAGAACCACAAACTACGCCTCAAGGTGACGCCGCTCAAGGAGGTGCCCATTCCCTCGGGTAAAGCGAGTTCCAGCTCGGCTATTCCCAGTACCTCCAACGGAGCAACAACTGCTCCCGGCATAATGAAGAAGGCCTCCTCCAGTAAATCGGTGACAATTGCAGAGCCATCCAGCCAAAAGAGTGTAGTACCCACATCCCAGAGCGTTGGGAATTTGAAAAAGCCCAAGAACCCGCGATCTCAAAGGGAGCCCGCAATTAAAACCAAGTTCTCAACGAAACCAAGTGAGTTGGGAACTAATTTATTAATTATTAAAATAAATTAAATAATTATTAACACCCCCCAGAAACTGTATCCAACCACATGGACCTCAATGAATCCGAGCAATGTCCTCCCGCGGACAGCTTTCTGCAGACCCTAGAAAACCAAAGACATCCAAACGACGAGGGTCTGCAGAATCCGCGGGAGGATCTCGATGAGGTCCTGATCTCCCTGCCAGCCTTGTTCAACTTCATGGATGCCCAAGTGGAGCAGGATCCGCCGATTGATATACCCGAGAGTTCCCAGTTCGACAATCCCATTTCCGCCAGTTTCCGAACTGGCGATGAGAGGATCTTAAATTCGTCCTCGGAAACTAATGATAGTTCGTTGATGGGTGCCACTGCCACGCCCCTCATCGAGGCACCCGCCCCATTGGCATTGTTTTTGCCTGGAACTGGCATCTCTTTGGCCACATCCGATATAAGCGAGTGTTCGGCCAATGTTGATGATTTAGAAACACTTTGATTTGTCCTCAGACGAACTTAATTGCAAGCTCAACTAAACAATATAAGGGGCATCTGGTAATTTTCAGTGTTTTCTTTGGGGTTTCTTTAAGGGTTTAGGAAGGGGAGATAAATGGAATTTACAAATTAATTATTTAATAAAAAATTGTGAACCACAAAATAGTATTTCATAAAGTTGTATTTTTATGAGGAACAGAAAAAGTAGTGGAAATAATATTCAAGAATGTTTGAAAAAAAAGAAACCAACATTTCCTGTTGCATTTTTTACATAAAATATATTTTATTTACCATTTTCCGTAGTATTGTATTTTCCTGAAGAATACAAAAATAAAGGAAAGAATATTCAACAACATTTGCAAAAAAATATATCTATTTATTTTCTGTTTCAATATCAAATATATTTTATTTAATTATTATTTCCCTTTCAAAAACCCAATGAACCAGCTTTCGAGGGCCTCCTCCTAAGGTGTTACTCAGAAGGTTCCCCCCAAAAAAAAAAAACCCCCCAAAGAACCCAATTTGTTTGCAGATACTCGAACAAGGAGCTACATTTACCCTTGACAGAAAAGTCGACACAACGCATAACTGAATCTATCAAAATTCTGGCAAAAATATATATTTTACGGACCTTATTTTCTTCTATTTTTGTTATATTTTTTTTTGCTGTTTGCTGAGGGGTTAGAAGGCAAAACATGTTCGGCTCGTGTCTGCTTCTAGTTTGTTCCCTTATATATATATACATTTTTTTTTTTTATTCAATTTGCTGACCCTCGAGAGGATGGAAATAGGGCTAAGGGGACACATGCTCGCCACTCTGGACATCCATTTCAAAACAAATTAGTTGCCAACTGTCCGAAACAAATGTTGTCTAACGAGCAAAATCGAGTTGTCTCATAAGAATACACATCAACTACATATATATAGTGTTGTCCTGGAGAGGGGGTGGGGGAAAATCTCTTCTTGTTTATCCAGCAAAAGAAAATGATACCAATCATCAGCAGAAAAAAAAAGAACAGAACAGAACAGAACAGAAACGAGCTCATCAGAAAATGGTTCGGACTCTGGGTCAAGAGGTTACTTCATCTCATATTTTCTTGAATCCTTATTACGAGGATTTTGATTTGTGTTTTGTGTGTGTGTGTTTTTTTTTTCTCTGTGGCCTCCGCACACTTGAAGCGAAAACTAAACTTGCAAGTCAAACCGAAAGCCCAAAACTGAAAACTGAAAACTGAAAACCGACAACTGAAACTCAAACTAAGCCAAACCGAAAACTAAACAAGTTTCCAGGCTACCGAAACGAAACGAAACCGAATGGAAGCCACCTGACCCAAACAGAAATTACGTATACGCAGTGTGGGCCGAGTGGGTGAGTTGGTGTGTGTGTTGGTGTGTGTGTGTGTGTGTGTGTGCTGCAATAAGGTTTTGCTCCGTTTTTTTTCGCTACTGTTGTTGTTTGTTTTTCAAGTAGGTCATTAGAGAGAGGCCTTCGCCTCGTCCTGCCACAGCTACTTGAATTATTAAATTCCCTTCAAGTTCCCCCAGTCGAGAGTTGCACAGCCCTCCAAAATCTGCATGCTCACATACTATAACTATACTATATGCTATATACAAACATATATATTCCCTCTACAACTTACCCAAAAAAAAAAGGAAATGAAAAGAAGGGTACAAAAATATTTATTGTAATTTTTAGAGCTCCAAATTGGGGCAACTTAAATAAGTTAAAAGTCACTTGAGTAGGTTACAAATAAATTAATATTAATTTAATATTTAATACCAATATTCCAGCAATTTTTATTTAAAAATATTCACCTAAAGGCGTAGCTGTTTCTTTCTGCTTTTATTTTACTGTCAATAGTAAATAAATCTTAAAAAAAAAAAATAAATTCAAAAATATTACCAAATAAATTGAAACGATTTTCTTTTTTAAAATTCCTCCCGCCATAACTATTTTTTTTTGTTAGATTCCTTACCTATTATTGCGCCCTCCAATGTAAGTTATATATATTTATTTGGCTCTTTTAACTGTGCAGAGATGTGCTTAACAATTTAAGTTTTTTTTTTTTCGGGCCCCCCGGCTTCTGGGTGGCTCTCCCATAAAAAGTAATTGGAATTTTCATTTAATATAAAAGCAGCAGCAGCGGAACACAATCTAACCCACTTTGCAGTTTGCAATCGCACAGAGAAACACATAGAGAGAGGGAGAGATCTCGCCCAGCACCACCCTCAACCAAAAACTATGCATATAAACGGGGCCACTGATGTCCTGCCCCCCGCACCCAAAATCCCAATCCCAGTCCCCCTTCTGGTGGGGGAAAAAATGGATACAATGTAGCCAGTGGAGCATCCTGCTCATATGGATATGTGTATCCCCCGCACAGAGAGCAGGAGCAGGAGCAGGAGCAGGAGCAGAGGCTCGACTCGTTGCTCATAAAACTCACTCAAGTAAAAGTACGAATGGTTTTCGATATGAAATGCATGAAACTGACAGGCAAACATATTGCGCCGCACTTCCGAAACCCTCGCTGCCACGCCCACGCGCCCAGTCGCCCACTTTGCCAACAGCTGCACTTGGAAAAAAGTATGTAGATATCATAAATAAAGTCAAGTTATTAAACTGAAACTCTTTATTTGCATATTGTTTCTCGGTATTTCAGATAATTTTGTTTTATTTTTTTAAACTGTTTTAAATTATTTTAACTATTTTCTTATTTCCAATTAATTCTTCATTATTTTATATTATTTTTAGAAAGAGCTTTTAATGTTCTACCATTTCCCTTAATTCCTTTTTTCTTAAGAACAAATTTTTACTTTTAAAATTTAGAGATTCTATTTCCAAAAAACTTTTAAAACTCAAAGATTTTATTCTGTATTTCTTCCCAAAAATTTCCCCGAGTGTAGAATAATCGTCGAAATGATTTTTTCTCTCTGCAGACAGCCTCTTGTATCAGTTGGCTGACTGTTGGTTACCACTTGGCCGTTGTGGCTCCTCGTCCTCGTCCTCGTAAGCTTTTCCATCTGTCTGCCCTCGTTAGGGCCCCACCCAACCCTCTGGGCATTGTTGTGGGCCATNGAGAACTCCGCACCTCTCCGTCTGTCTATTTATTCAGATATGAAAATGCATATTGTACACTCGACTCACGCCGCTTTATATGGGACATTTCTTTATCATTCTATATAAGCATTCTTTCTCCCATTTTTTACCATTTTCTCCCTTTTCTTCTCTCTCATTTTTTTTTTTAATATGTAACTCTGGGTGGCATATGTGCAAAAAACAAAAAACAAAAAAATAAGCAAAATAAATATAAAAACAGAGTAGCTACTCATCGAGGCGTGCGTTTATTGCAATTGTGTTCCAGTTTCTTGCTTTTGAATTGGCGATGGTTGGGAGGTTTTTCCGAAAAAAAAACAAAGCAACACCTTGAGGTGACAGAATTAAAACCCTTTGACAGGATTCAGATCAAAAAGATATATATATTGCATCTTCAAATATATTTAAACATTACCCATGGAAAGCAATTTAAATCGAATTAAATTCAAGTGCTTCACTTGAGTTTGCAATTATTTCTATTTAATAAACTGTTTGCATTTCCTTAGAATCATTCTCAATTGTTTTCCCCAAATTGCACAGAATTATTATTAATCCCATTTAAGTACAATTAATATTTGTTTGCCATTGTTTGTACTTAATATCCCTGTTTTGCAAACGATTAATATTTGCTTAGAGAGTTTTGAGTATTTACATATTTCAGCGTCTGTATGACCTAATTGCATGGATATATGTTAACCGATTATTGATATATAGTTTACCTGCTGGAATGATTTGGCTCGTGGGCAAAGGGCTCCGCGTAGATATTCCGAACGGGGGGCACTCGACGGGGCAGGGGGGGCGGCACTGGATTGTATCCATCCATGATGGTATCACAATCGGAGTACTTCATCGATTTCATAGTCATTTTCTGCGTGGGCTCACTGTACTTCACTTGATTTACGACCAATCTCGTATTTATTATTATTATTATNAAGTACAATTAATATTTGTTTGCCATTGTTTGAACTTAATATCCCTGTTTTGCTAACGATTAATATTTGCTTAGAGAGTTTTGAGTATTTACATGTTTCAGCGTCTGTATGACCTAATTGCATGGATATATGTTAACCGATTATTGATATATAGTTTACCTGCTGGAATGATTTGGCTCGTGGGCAAAGGGCTCCGCGTAGATATTCCGAACGGGGGGCACTCGACGGGGCAGGGGGGGCGGCACTGGATTGTATCCATCCATGATGGTATCACAATCGGAGTACTTCATCGATTTCATAGTCATTTTCTGCGTGGGCTCACTGTACTTCACTTGATTTACGACCAATCTCGTATTTATTATTATTATTATTATTTATCCAACTGCTGTTCTTTTTGTTTTTTTTCGGTCTCTTTTTAATTGTTAATATAAATCACCGGCAATTGCAGCGCAGCTTTAATTATTGTTATTATTTATATCGCATATATGTAGATATATATATTTGCATTATATTAGCGACTCATCTGCACCCCGTTTATCTCAAGGACAGGGGCAGGGGGGCCCGGGGGGGCCTCGGTGGCATATCGCCACCCAAACACCAGGATATTGTGTACTTCGATCGTTGGAAAGTCCTCCAGAGTCCAACTCCTCTGTTGGTGGCTCGTCTTCTCTTCTAATCCTTTTAGATTTTCGGCTATTATTCTTGGCAATCGTTTCTCGATTTTCAGTTGACCTTCCTACGCAGTCTTCATGGCTTTAATTCGAATTATATATATATAAATGTCGGATCTAAACAGGGAATAGATAATATATAAGTATTGTTGTTTGGCGGACAACAACCTTGGGGGACCATTAAATACGCTTTTCACTTTTGTTTTCCTCTTGTTTCCTGGTTTGTAATTTATTTGTATTTATTTTATTTGTAAGTTTTAGTAATTTTTTTTTGGTAATTCGTTGTTTTATTAGGTGGTTTAATTTTTGTATTTTT
The DNA here is from genome assembly GCA_021224005.1 of Drosophila setifemur. Taxonomy (NCBI): domain Eukaryota; kingdom Metazoa; phylum Arthropoda; class Insecta; order Diptera; family Drosophilidae; genus Drosophila; species Drosophila setifemur. Next base: position 8,531,671 of record JAJJHY010001290.1, read on the forward strand.
TGATTTATATATAATTGTAATTAGTTTGAGTAAAATATGGTTTCGTATTTCTCTCTTTTATAAGGTGTTTTAATAGTAATTTATATATTTTTCTATTTCGTATTATTTTATAATGAAAAATTCTTGGAAGACACCCAATTAATTTATAAATATTTTAATTAAAATCTTGTTTGTTAATTCCCGGTTTTATTAAAAGATTAAACTTCGTTATTTCTATTTTCCTTTTGCGTACTATTTTATTATGAATTAAAATTCTTGAAAAATACCAAAAAATTAGACTGCTCCTCCTTAGAAGGCAACGATTCCTTCCTTTATTTGGAGAAACACTTTGGATTTGATATCCCCAATCTGTCGTTTACCAATCTCTCCGCCTCTGCCTCTGCATCCGCCTCTGGATCTGTAAACTGCAAACTGCAACTCCCTGTAATATTTATCGATTCGCCCAATTGCTGACCAAAAATCATTCTTTGGCTCCAGAGCTCCGAAGCATTTGCCGAGCATTTTCAAATATCAGAGAAAAACAGGGAAACTGGTTTTTGGCCAGCACAAAAACCAAAAACCAGTGGGAAATGAAATGAGTAGCGTGAGGAGAGGAGCGGAGCGGAGAGGAGAGGAGGTGGATTGCCATCGGAGTGGAGCAGAGTGGAGCAGTGGCATTTGGCTGGGCAAACAATCAGAATAAGTGTGGATTCCATTTTGGTATCTGGCAGTTTGTAGTTTCATGTCCGGCTGCCTCTGCCAATGCACAACATATTTGTTACACTTGAACCAAGCCCCCCTCCCAGGCCCCCTTGGAAATCCCCGCCCCTGGGCTGCTCCTGCCCTTTTTCATCCGACTTTTCTGTGTGTGTGCTGGTGTATCGCTCTAATCACAAAATCCCACCCATGATGTGCGCCGGGCGAAATATTCAAAGTCATCGTGTAATATTGGAAAAACACTCAGCAACAAAAGCAGGGGAGGGGATTGAGAAGGGGGGCGCCGCCGCCAATGCCAAACAATTTCGAATGTAATCCGTTATTGTGGGCAAGAGTTCGAAACGTATCGGCTGGATACAATGGAGCACGAGCCCCGGATAATGTGGCATATCTTTGGGATTTTCATCTCAAATTAAATTTATGATATGGCACAAAAATTGAATAACACGAAGTAAATCAAAATCGAAATCAATCAAATCCATCAGATGGAGATAATGCGAAAGGCTTTCGAAGCAAGCCAGACACCTCAAAATGAACCGCAACAGCAGCAGATACAAATACAACTTGCAGATGCAGATGCACCTTGAAAAAATTCAAATTCCAAGTTGATATTTTTTCTATTATCTAAAACAAATATATAGAGTATTTTTTCCAGTGCACAGCTGAACTACTGAAGCATCTACAGATGCAGACCGCAAAATGTCCAATTCCTTGCTGCATTCGCTATTCGCTATTCAGCTGCAGATACATCCCGAACCTAGCGAAATATTCCCATTAATCAAACATCGAACAATTGGCTTGGATTTTCGGTAGGCGTTGCGAAGGGGGCGTGGCATATTAATTAACACAACGCAATGAACTAGCACATTCCGCGCCAGCGAAGCAAAAGCATCCAATAGATACATCCGAAAGCTAATGTTTTATTTTCAATCATAAACGAAAATAATTTCACGTTCATTAAAACGCCACACAAAAAAACAAGCAACAACAAAAAAAAAATATAAACAAAAAAGACAGCCGAACAAAGAACCCCCCCAAATATCTGAACAACAACAAAAAAGATACAAAAAAAAATCGCTTGTAATCGCATAATTGCTGTCCGAAAACAAGAGGAAAAAATCGAGTGAATGAAATATGAACAAATTATGACAAGTGTTAAAATCGAATCGCTGGAGAAACAGAGAATTGGAGAAGGGATGGCGAAATATGAAAACATATTTCAGATATTTTTTCTCGTTGAAATATTTGCAATCGCATTATGGTTGGAATATTTTGGATATCTCTGAAAGTTGGGGGAATTTTCGAGATGGTTTTATTTGTAAAAAAATTTTGCAATCAAGTTTAATGCTTTTTGAAATGTTATTTTGAAGCTTATTTTTTTATCTTAAAATCTTCAACTGTATCTTCCAGATACCGGGAATGTTGCGTATATGTTTTTTCCTAAAAAGATCTTTAGCATTCCTATGATTGATCCCACTGGCCCGACTTTATGCATCCGAGTTCTCGGAAATCCGTTGGCCGGCCTAAACGCATCTCGAAGATACGAAATCTACTTGTTCGCCTCGGCCGAAAAGCAGCTCAAGATTTACTGGCCATGGGCACGAACATCGCTCTATGCAGTGCTCTATCCAATACTCTCCTCCTCTCCCCCCGATCCCCGCCAGAAATCCACATCTCCTCATCTTCCAGCTGAGTTTTTTTTTTTTTTTTGTCTGGCAGCGCATTAATCTCCGACTCTGCTACCAAGTTCGCTGCACTCGGGCGGCCTACGCGAAAAATGCAGCGCGAAAAAGGGGCAGCAACGCAGGCAGGCAAGGGATATACACTCAAAAAAATATGGTACAAAATTAGGTGAAGGTATATAATAATGAATAATTTGTTATAATATTTTTTGGAATTTTTTAAAGATTGTTTTAGGGAGTTTTTTGGAACTCAGTTCATTTCAATAATAAGAAATTATTTATTATTGAAAATAAAAATATTAAAAAAATGTTTTA
>JAJJHY010001290.1:8605691-8617999 GCA_021224005.1 Drosophila setifemur
AATTGGTTAAATAGAAAACTAAAAGAAATGTAAATACTATAATATGTATGATCACACATTTCTTTCTACCTTTCAAATATATAAAATATCAAAAAAGAAACCTTATATTTTAATTCCTCAAACAAATATAAGTTCCAAATTTGTGTCCGATTTTTCTTCGACTGTATCGTGTCGTGGATCCGCGCATTTGGAGGTTTAGTCATGAGCTGGGCGCGGCTTTACTTTTACCGTTTGACCCGACCCGAAATCCAGCTTGGCCTATGTCCTGTTTTCTGTTTGTTTTTGCGGATGCCATGTCCTGCCTCGCATGTCCTGCCAGTCGGCAGCGTGCACTTGTCTCTCTGTCGTCTGTGTGTGTGTGTGTGTAAAAGGACGAAAGGATCCCCTGCCCGGCAGAGTTGGTGCTTCAAATATATATTTCATTAAGCAATCGGATACTATAGTTTTTGGTCAAATAAATAAAAACTATAATCATGAAATAGTTTAAGGAATTTTGAATTAAAATAATTTCTGTAGGTTTCGAATTTTAGTCGTGTTTTTGGGTGAAATTTAAATTGATTTCTGGCTGCACACTATTTGGACACACTGTGTGTTTTGTGGACCGGTTGACTCCGAATGGTTTTTGGTGTCGGTCTGTTTCTGGTTTCGGTTTTATTTTGCATGCCGCCAAATTATTTTTAATTATCGCAGTTCCTGTCGCTGTTTCTGCCGCTGTCATTCATTTGACGCTGACCAAAAAGTAAAAACAACAACAACAGCGAAAAGGAAAACGGGGAAAATGGGGAAAATTCGAGCGAACGGGAAAACAACCGCAGGCAATATCAGGTTTTCCCAACCATCACAATAAGCCTTATCAGGCCCTTGTCTAACTTTTGAGAAGCGATTCCAAATGTTTCTCATATTTCTGTTATCAATGGGGTTGAGTACTTATTTGACTCTCTCTAGAGAAAGGCCTTTAAAAATTAAGAAAATTTAATACTTTAATTTAGTTTAAAGTATAATGAACCCAGATATATATAAGATACTTATTTACCATTAAAGTTCTTCTATTTAATTTTCCATTGAATTTTAAGAAGCGTTTTCAAATGTTCTTTATATTTCAGTCATTAATTTTTGGTTAAAAATGGGGTTGAATATTTATTTTGACCTTTAAAAAAAAATTCGATAATTTTATTTAAAATATTATATACCCTAAAATATATCAGGTATTTATTTATCTTTCATGTTCCTTAAATAAATTTTCCCATTTAATATTGAAAGTGTTTTGAAATGTTTTTCATATTTCTGTTATCAATTTTGGCCTATTTAATTGACTTAAGAGCAATGTCTTTAGAAAATACAAAATTTCAATATTTTAATTTTATTTAAAATACTATAAGTCCAGAAATATATCAAATATTTATTTACCATTAAAGTTTTTCAAATTTTATATATATTCATGTTTAATTTTTGGTTGATAATGTTCTTGAATATCAATTTAGACCTCTTTAAGTTTCAGAAATTCCCTTAAAGAATTGTATAAAATTAAATTTAAAACACTAATAAGCCCCGAAATAAATCAGAAATTATTTACCATTAAAGTTTTCCCCCAGATAAATTCCTCCCCCCCCATCGTTTTAAGTAAGTCAAGAAGTCATGAAAAGTGAAAATACGAGCTGGATTCTCCCCACTGAATTCGAAAGTACGAAGGAATTGGAAGTAATTCGAGCATCACAAAACATTTATGAGACCCACAAGTACATCAAACACACACACACAAACCGAAGCCACAGAAACAGAGATACTCGGACTCGCACACATAGATACATTCGCACACCCACAAACAATACAATACACAATACAATACAAACAAGAAACACTTTTCGCAGACACCGACCAACTGGTTATCCCTTTAGGAAATCAACTAAGCATTTTAATTAACTTTGCCGAAAAACGAAACCGAAACAGAAACAGCAAAACAAAAAAAATAAAACAGCAAAAGGAAAAAGAAGGCAAGACAAACCAAACAAAAGCCAGGAAAAATGAGGGAAAAGCTGGGGGAAAAACTGAGGCAAGGAATTAAAATATGACCAAAAGCCGCAAAACTAAAGTTAAAGCCGATTGTCCAGGATGCGAATGGACAGGAGAGGGGGCCAAGGGGTATCATGATAATTTACTGAAAGCGCAACCATTTGTACACAGAGATACCCCCGCACACAGATACAAACTCACCCTCACAGATACCGACACTCACACACATACAATCAATATTAAATTTCCGCTTGCCACATCTTTATTTGCTTTTTTGTTTTGTTTTTACCCCTCTCTTCCCTAACCAGGAGCAAAGGGGCAAAGGGCAAGTGACGGCACACATGACCTCCACCCCCTTTCCACCCCCCCCTTTTTTCCTCCTCCCCGCCCCTGGAGTGTAAGTAACGTGAGCAAAGTGCAACTAATTTCCAAAAGGCAAATTTTATTATATTTTTAGACCCACAAACACGGTGAAGAGCGGGGCACGGGGTATTCCCAAATGCAAATCTAAAATGCCTTTGGCCCACAAGTACACTCAGAAAAAAAAACAGTCTATTGAAACTAATATGGCTTCGAAACTAAATTAATTACATGAAAACTGAAGCCAAGCAAACTTTTTCAGGTAATTTTTTTTCCTACCAATAATTTGATATACTCGTAGCTTTCCATAGTTTCTCCCAGTGCAGGCACACATTGAAGTTAAATTTAAGAGAGAGAGAGAGAGCGAGGGCGTGGGAGAAAGTTGGCCAACTCAAGTTGAGGCCGATGATGAAGAGTTCAACGTAAAACTTTCATTTTATTTACCATGAGTTGGCAGGAAAATTGCTGGCGAAAAACTGGAAGCCCCAATGATTAATAAACAACAACCGAAAGGGGTGAACCAACAAAAGGATACAAAAAAAAAAAGAAACCAACCTAATATATATATATATCTATAGATATTGATGGAGCCAAGAGTCAATCAGTAAATTTCTAGTAAGCCAAATAAATGATAAAAAATAGAAAAGAGAAAAACTGGAAATTAATTACATTTTTAGGTGGCTTATTGGTTGCTTAATAAATTATTTAAAAATATTTCAATTAAATTTTATAAGAAATTATAACTTTTAGATTTTTTTAAACTATATTTCCACTGTTCCAGATATTTTTTCCCCTTTTTTCTATATATTTAAGAACAAAATGACTTCCCCATTTATGGCTAGCAGAACTTTTTGGCAATTCCATTTTTATTTGATTTCAATTGCAGTTGATAGTTTTCAGCAGAGACTGCGAGGCGACTCCCTGGCAGAAATATTAACTTGAGCAATTTAATCCTTGCTCATGTGGGGCCACGCCCCCTTGCCCCCTCTATCCCCCCATCGTAGAGTGTCCCTTTCGTTCGTCCTTTCCGTCTCTGTCAGGCTTAAACTGCAGTCATAACAATAAATTTCATTTGCACGTTCCGACTTGGCCTGGGCTCTTGACTCCTTGACTCCTTTGCTTGTTGGATACTTGGTTGCTTGGATCCTTGGGAGCCGGGGATCCTTGAATCCCCCGATTCCTTCTTCTTCTTCGAGGTCCTTGTTGTTGGCTGTTTTGGTTGGCTGAGCTTGAATTTGACATAATTTCCCATGGCCAAGTGTCGTAAAGCTTTCACAGCAAAAACACATATTTTTTTTTTGTTGTTGCACGGAATTACTTTATGATTTATACACTTTATGATATTGATACAGGACACCCCCAGCCCTTTGCCTATGCACTGGGAAAAATTTTAGTTAAGTGGTTCAGTACTTAAAAAAAATAAATTTTTGTACTTTCTCGATTTAAAACTATTTCAAAATGTATTATAGTACTTTTTTTATTTTACAATACAATATTTATGGGATTTTGTTTTTGGAAAATATTTTTAAACTAATTTTCTCAGTTATAGAATAAATTAAAAATCCTAATTTTGGCAATAGATATTCTTTGTTAATTTTAGAAAAATAGTATTTTAAATTTTTGTAGTTCCGAATTTCAGTTTTTTTTGGTTCGAAAATTTTCATATATGAAATTCGATTTAGGCAACTATTTCTCTGAGTGTTGGACACTTGATGTTTTGAATGCATATTCCCCATAGATAAGTCCTCGTCCTTTTGAGTCGCAAATTGCATTTTTCGACACTTGACAGCGGCAATTTGAGTGGCAGAATTTTCAATTACCCTTTTGCGGAGAGCGTGTTTCGCTTTTTTTGTTGTGTAGTATTTTTTTTTTATTTTTTATTTTGCTGATTTTAATACTCTGAGCTCTCAACTCGATTTTTGTTGTTTTGGGTTTTTTTTTTTGGATTTTCCACTGTGCGTGTGTGTTTGTGTGTGAAAATTAAGTTATCTGTTTTGGATTTTGAGCCGGCCTGGATTTGCAAAGTTTGTAGTTTCTGCGTGTGTTCTACATATTCGAAATGCATTTGGGACCGGCGAATGAATTGAATTTGTATCGAGAGAGAGTGGAAAAGGAATCGATTGAATTGGCCAGCGAGTGGATGGGTGAGTGAGTGAGTGAGTGAGTGAGTGGATTGAACGCAGCCATCTATGCCCAGAATAAAACTCAAACAAATTCAAACTTTTCAAATTCAATTCGGCCAGATGACTGAGTTGGAAATGAGAACTGAAAATCAATCAAATGCCATGCAGTGCACTGAATCCAACAGATACACACATCTTCCAATTATCCAATTTTGCCCAGCAAGTAATTAGGGGGATTAGGTGGCCCAACAAAACTTTGCTTGACAACATTTTTAATTCTTTTTTTTAAGTCATATTTATCAGGGTAAGAAATATTTTCCATAGCTCGAAAACTATGGCAAAGAATTTTCAATGGAGTTGAGAGTTTTTTTTATCGAAATAAAAATTTAAATTATTTTGTAATTCATATTTATCAGAATAAGAAATATTTTCCATAAGTGAAATTTACTTGAAAACTTTAGCAATGAATTTAAAAATTTAAAATGTTTTCAATGGAGTTGGAAGTGTTTTTTTTATCGAAGGAACTATATTACAATTTTTTATTATTTTTTAATCATATTTACCGAGATAAGAGATATTTTCCATAGCTCTTTGAAAATGAATTTAAAAATGTTTTCGGTGGAGTTGAGATTATTTTTTTGTATCGAAGACACTGTATAAAAATTATAATTATTTTGTAATTCATATTTGTCAGAATAGAAAATATTTTGGCAATGAATTTTAAAATGTTTTCAATGAAGTTTAGACTTTTTTTTTATCGAATTCACTATCTTTACATTTAGCTCCTTTTAAATTCACTTTGAACAGTGTGTTTACCTTTTAATTTTCAATCCAATTTTATATATAATCCAAAAATAAATTAACTGCAAGGGTATACGATTTTCGGCTTTTAATCCTATATATATTTATATTTTTTTTTAGCTTCAGCTTGGCTAAGTAAAAGTGGGAAAGGTGGCAAATGCCTGTTCCCCTTTAGTCTGGGCCATTTCTATTTTTTTTCGCATCTGGCGCTGTCATTGCTTTGCGCTTTCATTCTACCATTTCACTTTTTCCCCCTCCTCCTCTTTATGTGTGTGTGTGTTTTCCCTTATTTTTCCCTTATTTTTTTTATATTTTGCATAGTTCAAAAAGTGTGGGGGAGGGGGGAACTGGGGGCTGGTAACATGGAATGAGTTGTTTGCCAACTATTTTGTAGGTTATTAGGGCGTAACGCGCTCCCTCATCCTCATCCTCATACTATATATATTTCTCTGCCATACATTTCTATAGACAGACGGACAGATAGTAACGCCCCCACACACACACACATCACACACACGCATACATATGCACACATGACCAGAAAGTATCTGAGGGCTGGGATTTGTTGGGAATATAAAAAAAAAAAAATAGAAGGGGGCGACGTTGTGGAGACATAAACACGGATTTAACTTCGCAAAAATCTGGCATTGTTTTAGTTGTTTGCCAAGGCACTGAGCTGCTGCATTTGCATTTTCGGGGCTTTAACTGAATGGCTCTGGCACATGATGTTGGCAAAACTCTGATTTTCCATTCCCCAAAATACTCGCTGTAATAGGAGTCCAATTAAATCAGGGCTCAGGCAACTGTTTCTTCTGTTACTTTGTATAGCAAAAAGAAAAAAATTGAAACCAAAACAAAAAGACACAGTTTCCCAGTTCAATTTCCCCAATTATTTTGGTTTCTAAATTTCGTAACTAATGTGGAAAAATATTTTGAAAAAATATCTAACAATGACAATGTTTTAAATTACTCAGGTACTGGGAAATAAGATGAAAAATAAAAGGTACTTCATATGTCATTCAAAAATAATTATAATAAAACTATTCTCTTCAGGAAACATAATAGAAAAGCATTTTTTACAAACGTTATCTTTAAAGTTTTGTGTTTATTTTAATTTAGTTATAATAACTGTTTTAAAATCTTAGAAAACAGGCGCTAAAATAAAGATACTTTATATGTCTTTAACAATAATTATATTATAAATATTCTCTATATAAAACTGTTTGATTTTTTGTGAACTCTGATCTTTAAATTGCTCCATTGAAGACTCCCTTTTGATCTTATCCCAGGATGTAAGTCCAACGAAAATCCCGCAAATTAGCGAAAGGCATTGTCCGGTTTTTTCTGTGAAACCCCCCTTCCAATCCAAGGAAGTCCCCCGCCCCCTCCTTTTCCAAACAAACGAACCAACAAGCCAGTAACCATTCATCCATCGATGCTTATCGAAGGGATGCCCTTAANCAAAAATTTAAGATACTAAATATGTCTTCAACAATAATTATAATATAAATATACTCCATATAAAACTGTTTGATTTTTTTTGAACTCTGATCTTTAAATTGCTCCATTGAAGACTCCCTTTTGATCTTATCCCAGGATGTAAGTCCAACGAAAATCCCGCAAATTAGCGAAAGGCATTGTCCGGTTTTTTCTGTGAAACCCCCCTTCCAATCCAAGGAAGTCCCCCGCCCCCTCCTTTTCCAAACAAACGAACCAACAAGCCAGTAACCATTCATCCATCGATGCTTATCGAAGGGATGCCCTTAAAAAAAAAAATAAAATAAAAAAAACATAAAAAATGTAAAAAAAAAAAACGAAACCGAAGAAGAGAAAAAACAAAGCCTGGCCAGGCCAGGGGCAAAAGTTGGGCTGCTTCTCTGTTTAAAGCGGATTTGATGCTGAATATTATTTATGGGGATGCCTTTTATTTCCAGACCGACCCTTAAGAGCCCTGGCCCATGAATGTCCGTGTCCGTTTGTCCATGTGTCCGTGTGTCCGTTTGTCCGTGTGTCCGTTGGCAAGCTCATGTGGGTCTCTGTGTGTGGTTTTTGAAAATATTTGCCAACATTCTTCGGGTATTTAAACAAAGATTTATTTTATATTTATATCGTGTGTGTTCTGTCCTGTCCGGGGCCTGTCCTCTCCTTCTATGCTCTTCCCGGGGTGTGTGTTTTATATCCCTTCCCCCAAAAAGCGGAGGAGCGGACAGCGAGCAGAGGCAAAAAACCGGACAAACGGACAAACGGACAGACGGACAGTCGAAACGGAAATTGCAAGTAGAGCGTTGAATCCTTTTTGCTTCAACACGTCCTGACCGCTTTCCAGTCTCCCTGCCCACCCTGCCCCTGCCCCCTGCCCCCTTTGTTCACATGTGTCTATCTGTTGGCCATTGTTCGAGGATTTGTTTGGGACTTGTTTCATATTTTACGATAACTCCATTTATTGTGGCTCCTTCATCGTTTTGGGGTCTTTAAACATGAAATAGGGTTATCAGTTATTGTTGTTCTTATTCCTGTTCTCGTTGTTGTTGCTTTTTTCGCCTATCCCCATTAAGTTGTCAGTGCAAGAAAGCGTCTAGAAGTAGGAGGGGCATTATCAATCATACGCACTGTTGTACGTGGGCAAAAGGGGGTTAGGAGCCGGTCCAAATTGATGCGACAGCTGCAATGTGCATATTTTGTCTATTAATTTGTGTTTATGCATAATTGGGATTAATTATGCATAATCGTGATTAACAGGCCGAAATGCAAATGGCCTGTCATAATTAGCCAGCCCCTTTGGCAACACACCTCCCCTCACCCGATTTGTATTTCTTTCAATGTCCGTCTGTCCGTCTGTCCGTCTGTCTGTATTTCATATTTACGACCTTTACACGTGACCCCCGCCGATGCGTATAATTTTATCTCGCCACACACATAAACGTGGATGGACTTGGACTGGGACTGGGATTGGGTCTGAAAATGGCACTGGGAATAGATAAATAGAGGGCGTCTCAGATAGGGACAGTGAAATATATTTTTGATATTTTTGACCAGCTGCCTGTCGTTTCGCATTTTGCGCTGATTACATTTGGGACTCGGTCCACATTCGATGCATTTATTTCCAGCAATTTTCGCTGATGGAGCTCTTTGTTTCGTATATTTTTCATTTTGATTCGGGGATTTCTCTTTAATCATTTGTAATTCGAATTTGGAAGTAAATGGTGTGCAAGCTCTCCTGGAAAATATAAATAATGAACATTTTAAGGGATCGTATTTAATCATTTGAAATTTGTATTGGAATATGGATGTTCTGCAACTCTACTGGAAATTATTGGAGAATCCTCTTTAATCATTTGAAATTCGAATTTGAAAAAATATCTTTCTTCTGGAATATATTAAAATAAAAATATGAAAGCATTCTCTTTAATCATTTCAAACTACAATTTGAAAATATATGTTCTTCAACTCTTTTAAAAAATATTAAAGTAACCTCTTTAACCATTTCAAACTCGAATTTAAAAGTAAATGTTCTTTAACTCTTCTGAAAAAATATTAAAATAAAGTATTTCCACTTGGCGTAATAATTGCTCATTATTTCCCACCCGATAAATTAAATCGTTTCATCTTTATTTCAGTGATTTTCAGCTGTACTTTCGGCTATAGACCAGATTAGGGACCGCTGATTTATTTGCTTCAACAGAGCCACCGATTAGCTTTGATAACTCGCAAGCCATCAACTCGCAGATTTCTTGGCCCAGGCCCAAAGTAAACAAAACTTTTTGTTGGCCAACGAAAAGAGAGAAAAAAGGGAGCTGCGATTTCAATGGCCGTGGCAACTTTGTAGACCGAACAACAAAATTATGGCCAAGGCGAAATGCGAAAGGGGGCCAATTCAAGAAATTAGCGAGACCCTTTTTAGCCGTTTATCTCGCTTTTTATTTTGGCCAAGCGCTTTTGGCACAACGCGCTCTGTGTGTGCTTTTTTTTTTCTCGTAATTTTGTTTATTAAAAGTTGGCTGACCCCTCTTAGAGGGGTCCCTTTTCCCGCTTTCCCTCTGCACTTTTCCTCGCTTTTCCCCCCCTGCTGGTTGGGAAATTAATTTTTCTGAATCTCGTACAATTTTCGGGGTTTGCCAAGTGTCATTAGTTTGCTGTTTGGCAGCCAGCACGGAGACATAGTTAAATTAGCTAAACATTGCGGTGGGTGGTGGTGGGAAATTCGGGGTGGGGAAAAGCTGGCGGAAAATGGTGAAAATAAATTCAAGGAAATTTAGTTTCAGAACTATAAATATAACTGAAAATAAACTGATTTAAATAGTACAAAAATAAGTTATATTATTCCCAATTAAAATATTATTTCCTGGGTTGATAGTTCTCTTAATTTTTCCCCCAGTGTAAACATGTGCACTGAGGCATTGCAAAAAGGGGGGAAAAATAACGAAGGGTAGCTGCTGAATATCAGTAGCAGAAGCAGCAGCATCCAACTGAGTTTCCCTTTTGCACTTCACTACACTCCAGCTCCAAGCTCCTTCTCCTGGTTCCTGGTTCCTCCTCCTCCTGGTCCCAACTTCTGGCTCCATTTCCACAGCTCCACAAAGGCGAGCAAACTTTTCGCATAAAAATTTAGATAATGTTCGAAGGGGGGCGAACGACGCCCATGTCCATGAGAGAGCGAGTTCCTTTTTGGAAATGCACTTAATGGATTTTCGGTGCGCTGGCCAAGTGGGCGTGGCCACATTTTGGGCTGCCCCTNTTAAACTGATTAAAATGCTATAGAAATAAGTTATTTTATTAACTAGTAAAATATTACTTCCTGGATTGATAATTCTCTTAATTTTTCCCCCAGTGTAAACATGTGCACTGAGGCATTGCAAAAAGGGGGGAATACAACGAAGGGTAGCTGCTGAATATCAGTAGCAGAAGCAGCAGCATCCAACTGAGTTTCCCTTTTGCACTTCACTACACTCCAGCTCCGAGCTCCTTCTCCTGGCTCCTGGTTCCTCCTCCTGGTTCCTCCTCCTGGTCCCAACTTCTGGCTCCATTTCCACAGCTCCACAAAGGCGAGCAAACTTTTCGCATAAAAATTTAGATAATGTTCGAAGGGGGGCGAACGACGCCCATGTCCATGAGAGAGCGAGTTCCTTTTTGGAAATGCACTTAATGGATTTTCGGTGCGCTGGCCAAGTGGGCGTGGCCACATTTTGGGCTGCCCCTTCGCAAATTTGATTTGGTTACAATGGAATTTGCTGGCCAGCAAACAGCGTTTGCGAAATTCGTTGAAAATGTTTATGGAAAATGCATGCAGGAAACTCCATTTTTTTCCCCCCCCCCGACTAGCTTTTTCATTTTGTGATTGAGCTAATCAATCAATGGGGAATTATTGGCAGCAAAATTAGGTCACAACGCAATTAATTATTTGCGAGGGTGAAAAATATATAACATGGATATTCCATGGGATTTTTCCAGGGAATTTAAAGTGAGACTTTAAAGTTGGAAATGCACCAAAGAAGTATGTTATAAACCCTTCAATACCCGACACTGCAAATAAATCAATTAGCCAACTTTATGTATCTATTTCACACCCAAATCAAACTTGAAGCTCTGGAGCCACCGCAAAATGCCAAATGTCAAAATCGCTAGACTTTGCCCAGCACTTCAGCTGTGGAGTGGAAATTCGGAAAATTCGGAAATTGGGAAAATCAGAAAATCACAAGAGCCACTCGAAGGGTGGATAAAAGGGGGGGCGACGCGTCACTTATCAACCATTTATAAACAATAAACGAATATAAACAAGAAACTTTTAGCCAGCTTACGTCAAAATGCATTACAACAAGCCCAAGGAAAACAAGAAAACCAAAAAAAAAAGAAAAGCATTTCCAGAGCTCAGATAAATGGCTGAAATATGGCAAACAAAATGGTCGAAGGGTGCGCAAATTGACGTGTTGGGTGGAAGACCCCAGGAAAAGCCCGGGAAAACCAAGGGAAAACCCCGGCGGGGAGAAGAGCGTGAAAAGCGGGGCCAGAACATGTCAATGTGAAAAGTTCTTTTCTTCTCCCCTTCTTTTCTGTTCCTTCTGTGATTTTCCCGAAAGTTGTTTCCCTTATTGCAAGTTATCGCCAAAAAAAAAATAGAGAACGATTCCAGGGAAAAATCGGGTAAAAAAAAGAAGAAGAGAAACAGAAAGAAAAGTTTCACGTTGATGTTTTGTTTACGAAATATGAAAGGGAAACGTATGGCCCAGAGAGAGGTGGCAAATAAAATTCCAAGACGAGGGTTACGACTGTTCCGAGGGGGGTAGTTTTTTGAGGGGAAAGGGGAATGGGGAAAGGGGAATGGAAATGTATTGTTTAGAGAGGTGGAGTAGGAGAAGAAAAGCTGTTTGTTGGACAGGGGGACAGCCATATGAAAACGTATCTTTCATGCACATTAGTTGCGCTTTTATGAACTTGAAGTTGTCATTGCCCATGCCCGACCAAAAACCAAACTTGATGTTCGTTTGTCTTCCACTACACAAAAAATACAAAAACTTCGAAATTAGTTTTTGCGAAAGGAAGCGGAAAAATAAAAGGGAAGTGATGCAGAAGCAGGTAGTTTCTTATTAGCCATGAAATGAATGGGAAACTAAATAAATGGGTATTTAAAAATAACGAATTATTGTCATTAAACTTGTTTTTAATACTTGGCAAAATATGTGGGGTCACAGTTTTGTATTAAAATTAAATGGAAAAATATTTAATATAAATTTAAAATAATTTTTTAGTTCATCATTACTTTGTTTTTCTTCCACTAAAAACACAAACTTCAAAATTGGTTGACAAAGAAAGTGGTAAAATAAATAAAAGTAATTGTATTTTTCTATCAGCAGATATTTTTTATTAGCTATAAAATGAATATGATGCTAAATAAATTTTATTTAAATTATTCCGAGCTCTTGTCACAAAAACTTTATTAAATAATTATACAAATATGTACTTTTTAGCATTTGTCGAAGTCTTAAAAAAAGATTTAATGGGAAAATATTTATTAATAGA
>JAJJHY010001290.1:8667207-8681971 GCA_021224005.1 Drosophila setifemur
TACTTAAAAAAATGATAATTATATCCAGATATTTTACAGCAAAAAATAATTTTTGTAAAAAAAATATTGCGATATTTAATCTCTACAATTTTTTTTTTAAATTCCTTTAAAATTTAAAAGGATTATATTTATTAAATTATTAAACACTATTTCTCAATTCCCTCAATTAAACAATTAAATGCTAAGAAAAGTTAAAACCTTTAACTAATAGATAAAAACATAAACAATAAAAAAACTATAGTATTCAGATATTCTACACCAAACAAAATTTCTTGGAATGTTGTCGTATTTAATTTATACATCTTCCTTTTTTAAATTCCTTTAATATTTTATGGGACTTCATTTAATTGAATTATTTTACCACACATAATTATCTATAAAATTCCCTTTATTCCAAAATGAAAAGTTCAGTGTACAAAAGTCCCTGCAACGAAATTTAGAGTTTCCCTCTCCAGGCCGAAAGAAAAATAAAAATGGAACCTCTCATCCAAGTGGACAACCTAGCAGGGTGGCCTCGGCTGACAAGGATAACCCGGACTCCTGGGAGCTGTTTCCCGACCACGATTCCCCTGCATACGCGGAGTAGTCCTCGAATTCTGGCTTTGGTTCTGTCCTCTATTCCTTTCCGGGGTTCTCGACTGACTTTGATTCGATCGGGAGTTTGGTCCCGGGGATCCAACGAGCTCGTCGAAGGGCAGATAGTTATCCATCGACTCGAAGCCGTGGAAGGAGCCGGTCGGCTGGGTGGACTCAAACGAGGGGCCAAAGGTGGGTTCACTGATGTCCGAGAGGTAGCCGAGGGTGGGGGCTCCCGACTCCTGGTGCCTGGAGTTCTCCATCTCCGGCATGGAAATGTCCTCGATGAGGGGTTGTCCGGAGATGTCCGCGGGTGCACCTCGGTTGTTGAATGTCCGCGTCACCGAGGTCGTGGAGGTGTGCACGGTCACCTCCTTGTGCACCTCCCCAGGTGCTCCGGTGGGGGAGGATGCACCCTCCTCTTTGGCTTCCCGTTTCTGACCCGCAATGGTTTTCCTTGGCGTTGGTGGCTTCTTTTGACCCTTCTGCGCCATCTGTACCTTCGGTCCCTTCTGTCCCTTCTGCCCCGGCTGCCCCTTTTGATCCTTTTCAATCCGCGTCGAGCTGAGCAGTCCAGCTCCTGCCGGCTTGGCAGGACTCGCCTGCTGCTTGTCGGACTTGCCCAGGTAGGAGGGCATGGACTCATCCTCCAGGCACTCCCCAGTTCCACTTGACCAGGGTGCACCCTTCCCAGTTGCCGGACCCGAACACGTGCAGTTGCTGGAATCTTCTCCAGTTTGGGATGCAAAAAAATCCTGTGGCCTAGACACGTCCTCCAGGCACTCGTTGGTCATTTGGGGAGATCTTCTCGAGGAGATCCCCCTGCTGGAACCGAAGCTAGGAGCGGTAACATCTTCCAGACATTCATTGGTCATCTGGGGAGCATTCCTGGAGGAGTATACTCTACTGGAACCAAAACTAGGAGCACTGACGTCCTCCAAACACTCATTGGTCATTTGGTTGCGACTTCTCGAAGAGAATCCTCTGCTGGAGCCAAAACTGGGAGCACTCACATCCTCTAGGCATTCATTGGTCATTTGAGGAGCACTCCTGGAGGAGTATCCTCTGCTGGAACCGAAACTAGGGGCACTCACATCCTCAAGACACTCGTTGGTCATTTGAGGAGCACTCCTGGAGGAGTATCCTCTGCTGGAACCAAAACTGGGAGCACTGACATCCTCAAGGCATTCATTGGTCATTTGGGGAGATCTGAAAGAGACCCCCCTGCTAGAGCCAAAGCTAGGGGCACTGACATCTTCCAAGCATTCATTGGTCACTTGGGGAGATCTTCTCGAAGAGAATCCCCTACTGGAACCAAAGCTGGGGGCACTGACATCCTCCAAGCATTCATTGGTCACTTGGGGAGATCTTCTCGAAGAGAATCCTCTGCTGGAACCAAAGCTGGGGGCACTGACATCCTCCAGACACTCGTTGGTCATTTGAGGAGCACTCCTGGAGGAGTATCCTCTGCTGGAGCCAAAGCTAGGAGCACTTACGTCCTCCAAACATTCATTCGTCATCTGGTTGGCACCTCTGGAGGAGTTCCTCGTGCCCCTCCCAAAGCTGTTGGTCGGGGCTGAGACTTGCCGTTGAAGACTTTGCCCGCTGAAGGTGACACTATCGCCGGAAGGATTGGAGTGCGGACGAGGGGAGGAGCCGGAAACTCCGCCAAAGGAGGGCATGGTCATGTCATCCAGACACTCGCTGGTCTCCGGATGTCTGCGCATGCTTTGACCCATCGATCTGCTCCTGCTACCGAACGACGATGGCCGACTCACATCCTCCAGACACTCGCTGGGCAACGACGACGCCTGATGCCTGCTCCGGGATGCACCGGAGATGCCTCCAAACGAAGGCATCGTCTCATCCTCCAGACACTCATTTTGGCTGGAATATCCGAGGGGAGCCGATATATTGCTAATCATCTGGGATGGCAGGGATCTCTGCGAGCGGTTGGTGCGTCGCGAGATGCTCCTCCCAAAGGAAGGAGCACTCTCATCGTTCAGGCACTCACTGGGCAGGGTTATGTGCCTCTTGGAGGATCCGGAGACTTCCCCGAACGAGGGCATCGTCATGTCATCCAGACACTCATTGGTCATCTGAGGAGATCTTCTGGAGGAGATCCCCCTGCTGGAGCCGAAACTAGGAGCACTTACATCCTCCAGGCATTCGTTGGTCATCTGAGGAGTTCTTCTGGAGGAGATCCCCCTGCTGGAACCAAAACTGGGAGCACTTACATCCTCAAGACACTCGTCGGCCATCGTTACTTGGCGGGATCTCTGCAAGGGCATGGAACTCCTGTTTCTGGAGGCCATGGAACTCTCCTCCGGGTAATAGGATGGCATGGTCATGTCCTCCAAGCACTCGTTCCTCCTGCCAAACGAGGGCATGGACACATCCTCGAGGCACTCTCCTGCACCCGACATCTGGCTGAAGTTTTGCCTTCGGGGAGACCTCCTGCTCGATGACTGGGAGACGCCTCCAAACGAGGGCATCGTCACATCGTCCAGACACTCGTTGGTCAGCTGACTCCTTCCCCGGGAGCTGGCAAAGGAGGGTGCCGAGATGTCCTGGATGTTCTGGGAGGGGAAGCTCCTCTGTCGCTGGTTGCTCCTGCCTCGGGACACTTCTGAGACGCCACCGAACGAGGGCATGGACATGTCCTCCAGGCACTCACTGCTCATCATTCCCCGCCTGGAGCTGGCAAAGGTGGGTGCAGATATATCGCCCAGATTTTGAGATGGCAGGGATCTCTGCGTCCTGCCCCGGGATGATTGGGAGACGCCTCCGAACGAGGGCATGGATACATCCTCGAGGCACTCATCGTTCCAGTTCCTCCGAGTGCTGCTCTGCTGACCCATCGATCTGCTCCTGCTTCCGAATGATGCCGGTTGGCTAACATCCTCCAGGCACTCGCTGGGCATGGCCATGGATCTCCTGGACACCTCCGAGATGTTCCCAAAATAGGGCATACTCACATCTTCGATGCATTCGGCTGTTCTTTGTCCCCTTCTTGAGGAACCACTTACTCCGCCAAAGGAAGGAGCACTCATGTCCTCCAAACACTCACTGGGCATTGATTGTTGCCTTCCTCTTCGGGATTGGCCAAGGGAGACCCCTCCAAAGGACGGCATCGATATATCCTCCAGACACTCGTTGGTCATCCCTCTTTGCGTGGAGTTGGCAAACGATGGTGCGGATATGTTGCTCAGGTGTTGACTCCTCTGTCCCCGGGAGTAACTCCTTCCAAAGGAAGGAGCACTCACCTCGTTCAGGCACTCACTGGGCAGGGTCACCTGTCTCCTCGAGGAATTAGATACTCCTCCAAAGGAGGGCATCGTCATATCATCCAAACATTCTTGACCGGAATAGCCAAACGAAGGAGCAGACACATCGCACAGATTTTGGGAGGGCAGGGATCTCTGAGGGACTCTCCCCGGACTCCTGCCCCTGGAGGATCCAGATACTCCTCCGAAGGAAGGCATGGTCATGTCATCCAGGCACTCATTGGTCATTGATCGATTCCCTTGCGGGCGAGAGGTACTCCTCCTCCCAGAAACCCCTCCAAAGGAAGGCATCGTCATGTCATCCAAGCACTCTTGGGTCATCATCTGTTGCCTCGAGGGTGACCTTCCTCTGGATGAACCGGAAATCCCTCCAAAGGATGGCATGGTCATGTCATCCAGACACTCATTGGGATACTGCCGCCTGGGACTTCTTCCTCTGGACGATCTGGACATCTCCCCAAGCGATGGCATCGTCATATCCTCCAGGCACTCGCTGGTATTCCCATATCTCGTGGAGTTTGCAAAGGAGGGAGCAGTTATATCACCCAAATTCTGACTTGGCAAGGATCTATTTCTCTGGGAATAGCTCCTTCGAAAGGAGGGAGCACTCATGTTATCCAGGTACTCGCTGGGCAGAGTCACCTGTCTCCTGGAGGAATTAGATACTCCTCCAAAAGAGGGCATCGTCATGTCATCCAGACACTCATTGGTCATCGATCGATTTCCCTGGGGGCGAGAGGTACTCCTCCCGGATACTCCTCCGAAGGAAGGCATCGACATATCTTCCAGACACTCCTGGGTCATCATCTGCTGCTGCTGTCTCGTGGGTGTCCTTCCCCTGGAAGCTCCCGAGACTCCACCAAACGAAGGCATCGTCATGTCCTCCAAACACTCATTTGGCATCGATGGTCTCCAGGATGCTGGAGACTGTTTTAAGGATCTGTTCGGGGACTTGAGTATTGTGGTCGGTGTCCTGCCAAACGAAGGAGCACTCTCATCGTTCAGGCACTCACTGGGCAGGGTTACCTGTCTCCTGGATGAACCAGATACTCCTCCAAACGATGGCATTGACATATCGTCCAAACACTCATTGGTCATCGATCGGTGGGGGGTGCTCCTTCTGTTGGAGGCTCCTGAAATCCCCCCAAACGAGGGCATAGACATGTCCTCCAGGCACTCATTGGTCCCTCTAAATGAAGGACCTGATCTCTGGCCCCTGCTCCTCCCCATCGAAGGCTCCGTCACATCGTCCAGGCACTCGTTGGTCATTGTCGGTTGTCTGCGGGATATCATGGAGGCACTACCAAACGAGGGCATTGTCTCGTCCTCCAGGCAGGATCGTGGCCCCGACGATTGGCCCCTGTAACCGCTCCTCTGGGAGGAGAAGGAGGGCATGGTCATGTCGTCGAGGCACTCTCCTGGTATGGAGGGCATTGTCACCTCGTCCAGATTCTCCGAACGATTGCCCAGGGAGAAGTTGAGACGACGTCCTGGTCCTGGTCCCTCCCCTGCACCCGATCCCACTGGAGTACAATCCAAGTTATTAGTTAGAGCAGGAACTGGAGCTGGACTAGGAGCCTTGGAGACGGTGGTCTCCTCAATTTGACTGGTCACATGTCCACTGGGATCGCGATGGGTCACAATCTTCCTACGCGTTGTCTGCGGGATTAGGCTACTATATTTCTGATTTTGATTTCTGGAAATATAGTTTTCCCACCTGCTGACCACAGGGCGTGTCCTCAGGATCCTCCTTTGACTCCTTGGTGGGATCCCCGCAGGCTATCCTCTTCCTCAGACTCTTGAAACGCTCCACAATCTCCGAGTACACCCGGTCCACATAGTGATTGGATTCATTTCCGGTCACCGACTTCGCGGTGTCGTCCATACAGGGCGGTGTAATGTCATCCAAACACTCACCGGACACCTCCTGGTTCTGGCTGGAGTCAAAGCAGGGCTCCGATATATCCGCCAAACACTCCTCCGGCAGATCATTCAAATTAATTCCCACCGGCTGGCGACGTGGTTGCGCCTGGCGGAAGGTCTCCATGGCATCCGCATCGGTTTCATCTGGGATTAGGGGTTTAGTTATTCAATAAGGAGAACTAACTAAAGAGTAATCCTTACAGGTCATGTCCCGGAACATACGCGGATGACGCCACTCCTCATTGCCAGTTAGTCCGAAATCCGCGGGATTATATTGATGGGGCTGACCGCGGAAACCGGGACGCAGATGCTCCGGGGTGCCCACCAGATCGGGGCTGGGGCATCTGCCCTGGCTGGGGGTTCTACGAGGAGTAGGGATTATAAACAAATAATACAGAAACCTTGCATCCTTACCTATTCAACCGCTCCGCAGAAGATTGACGACTGGAGGAGAAGGAGGAGCGATTTATAACATATTGAAGAAATGCCAATCGGAGGACTCACCTCATGTCTGGATTTGAGAGGGAAAGTGGGCGAGATGTGTTTTGGGATGTGGGAGGGAAATGTGTGTGAGAGGTGTCTCGGGAAAAATCAATAGGCCAGTAGGTCAGAGGTTGCTGCCATTCGATGTCAATCCATTTCATTTCATTTCTATGCCCATCACATCTTCCAAGCAGAAGTGTGTCAAGGAGTCGTGACTCCATTTCTTATCCAATTAAACAATTACGGAGAGCTCATTAAGATGGGTTCTTTGCCCACCAAAGGACCCCTCCTCCTCCTCCCCTAGTTTCTTTCCTTTTTCCAAGATGCAATTAGCGGGCACCTGGTTTTGATTCCGATTCATTGGATGCGGATGCGGTTGCGAAGGAGGACTGGAGGAGGACAGGAGATGGATCTAGCCGGGGATCCTTGGAACCGCCAGAGCCCCCGTTTTCATTTCCGCCCAACACAATTGCATCATTAGCGATGCAATCTCCGTTACTTAACGTAACCGCAACATGCCGGAAATGAAATCCGAGGTGAGCAGCAGCAGCAGCAGCAGCAGCTCCTCCTCCTCCCTCTAAGCCATCTTTCTTTCCACCTCCAACCGTTTTCTCTGTTCCATTCCTCCCCTCCTGGAACACGGTGAACGACTCGACAAGTGCGAGAAACGGCAAGGAAATATGATGGCGCCATATGGCATAGGAATTTGGAATGCGAAAGGACGCGGCAGGACGCGCCAGGACGAAGGACGACGGAGGAGCCGGAATGCTGCTGCTGCGCGGGAATAATCGAATGAGGCAGCTCAACAGAAACAGAGCTTTTGTGACCAGCTCTGTATATTTAAATGGAAATCTGGAGATGGAGATGAAGCATTTCCTCCTCCAGGAGGACTCACGAACACACATCCTTCAAAAGGATTTGAATTTATCTACCACATTTTTAGGGGTGACTCCCCCCAAAGAAATACATTCTAACAAAAACATGAAATCAATTCTAGATGACGCAGATTTTTTCAAAATATTCATTGCTGATACACAAAATATATATATATATATGTCACAACAATAGCGAAAAGCTGACAATAGTAATTGGTTTTTATTTTTCCGAGCAATGTTATTTTAAAATATATTTTAATATAAAAATACAGGCAATCTTTGAGGAAAGTTTTGTTAAAATAAAAATTCATTTTTCACAACAAAAGAGAGCGAGAAATTTGATTTTATTTTTGAAGCAATGATGGGTTTGAATATTCAAATGTATTTTTTTTATTTCTTTGAACAGAAGAAAATATATTTATTTTTAATGAATAAAACAGGTAAATTGTGAGGGTATAATCTTGAAAATAATTTTCTACTACTAAATAAATAAAGAAAATTGTAGGATGTAAAATCTACGCCTATGGAATGAACTAAAACCTGTGTTTACTGGCACTTTAAAAGGTTTTCTGGTTGGCTTCTGAATAGAATACATTTTTTTTCCGGGATGCTGGGATGATGGGATGCAGGGATGCAGGGATGCTGGAAAAGAATGCCAAAAGGAGAGGGAAAGATGAGGAGATGTTGCAGTTGCAGCAATCAACTGCCGCTCGAGCAGCCGCGTATTTACATTTGCATACTCGCTGGGAACACTTCTCATCAGCGTGCCTGCCAGCCTGGCTGGCCCTCCTCAGCATCCCCAGCATCCTGAGTATCCCCAGCATCCTGGCATCCTGCGATCCTGCAAGGAGTTGTCACTTTTCGCACCGCTTTGTGCCGCATTAATGCGCATATTAAAGTGGACGGGGGCGATGGCATGCAAAACTAATGTGCGCCCCAGCAACTTGATATTCACATGGCGAAGGAGTGCACTGAGAAAAATTAACCAAAAAAAAATGAGGTAGAATTTACTGAAGTTACTCTTTAAAGAATTTTTTTAATCAGTTGAAATTTGAATGTAATAAATCGTAGTATTAATGCTACAATTAATAATAAACATGAATTTATTTCTAATGCAAATTGTAATTATAAGGTTGTTTATTATTTCTATTAAAAGTTCAAAAAATTGCATTATTATTATTAAGGGAGGGCCAAACTAATTTGTTTTATTTTAACTTTATTTCAATTTTGTTTAGCAATAAATTAATATTTTTAAAAAGATTTTTGTCTATGAAAGGTATATCAAGAAATACCATATAAATATTCCTAAGAAACAATGTAAATTAAAAGATATACTCTAAAAAAAATCAACTAAAAATTAAACAATTATTTATAAGGAACATAAATCTTACGAATTTATTTATCAATAATTTTTTTGTATTATTATTTGATTATTTTGAATAATAACAATTCTGAAACCAAGAAAATGGTTTTATTGCCTTGTAATTTCTTTATTTTCTCTTATTTTTTCCTTTTAAAAATCATTTCAAATATATATCCAGCAGATTAATTTGGCATCGGGATTATTTGTGAACTAGAGTAGATTTTTGAGAGTGTTTTTGGAGCAGGAAAAGGACCTGCACAAAGGATTGCTGGCGAATATCCTGGGGCCACAGACGCTACCCCGAAAGTTCGGCGAACGTTTAGCTTGCTTACTTTTCAATTTGTTGGCCAAGAAGTTCAGTGCTTAACAAATTCGGTGGCGAGGGTGAGGGGCAGGGGGAGGGGGGGAGTTCCCCCATCATATCATAATGGAATAACACAAAGGACCAAGGACCATGGACCAAGGACCAAGGACCAAGGACCTGCATTCATTGCCGGGCCTCACTGGGAGCGATTAGCGAATGAATCAGGAGTTGGCTCCTTTCCTGGTTTGGCTGCCTTTGCCCGATCCTGTGCCTTTTGCACCGTGGCAACCACAAAAGCCCCAACGCCGCTGCACCAGCTTCATCAAAGATACATTATGTGTGCATAAATTCACACAAGGACGCACAGGACGAACAGGACGAACAGCAACAACAGCAACAGCAACAACTGGCAATCAGGAAATGAAACCGAATCAATAGCCAAAGCCAAAGCCAAAGCCAAAGTCTGCGCTTCAAATCGCAAACAATTTGCTAGGCACAAAAGCGTTTGTTTGGCTTTTCCCTGGCTTTTGATTGGAGTTGAGCCGGAAAAGCGGGAAAAACTTATTGGGAAATTTTTCAGTTCCCAGTAAATGGGTAAAATCGGAAACTCCCTGCTTTGATGGAGGAAATTCCCATTTATTTGATGTATTGGGACAAGTGGCGCCATCTGGGGGGGAAAACTCAGGAACTAGCAGGTTGGACTAGCTTTTCCTTCATTTGGAGTTCGAAAAGTTTAGTTAAAGGCAGCTTTTTGAATATTTAAGTTTACAAGCTCTCGAATATTAAATTTGTAGTTAATGAAAAATACAAAAATTAATGTTAAACTTGGTTTTATTTGTTCTACAAAATATATATACGTTTAAAAACTTGCTTAAAAAATGTTTGCATGTGAGAGGTCTAGCAAAAATAACATATACATATTTATAAAAATACAACCAAGTTTTTTACAATCTAAAATAAAATATATTCTCTAAAAAATTAAACCAATAATGTTGAACATAAATTTTACATTATTGAACACAAATTTATTAGAAACATAAAGTGTTGAACATGAATGTTAAACAAAATAATAAGCAAATTTAATATATAGATATAAAATATCTATAAACATACCAAATATATTCTCTTAAAAATTCAACAAATGAACTTTAAATGTAAATTTCTAATTATTAAAAAAACATTGTTTGGGAACATAAATCCAACAAATTTATGTATCAACAAATTAATGCTGAACTTTTATATTATATTAAAAGGTTTTTTTTTCAAACTTAATATTTAACATTTTAAAGAAATTTTATGTATTGTTAATGACAATAGGTGTAAAGAAAATATTTGAAAGGATACCAAAAAAAAATTATCAAATTAATGTTAAACTTTTATTTGAAGTCGGTATTTTTATTTCCAATTTCTCAAAATTAAACATAAATATATTAAGAACATAAATCTCACAAATGTTTGTATCAATAATTTAATGTTATATTTTTATATTAACATTTTAAAAACATATTTCTTGCATTTATTACCATGGAAGGTGTATAAGAAATACCCAAAACATTTTCTAGAAAATCTACCTATTTTTTTTACAATAAAAAATAAAAAAGGTACCCTTCAAAAATCAACCAATTATTAATTTTTTCACTATTAAAAAAAAAAGATTTTCATAAATCTCCAAAATATAACAAAAACACAAATAAAAAGAAATGCATAAAAATAAGAACTGCTCCCAATTTTAATTTGATTTATAATTATGACCAGAACTGAATCATTCTGCATCCGATTAAAGCCAAAAAATCGGAACTACTTCCTAGGAAAAATCCCCATTTGGTTCGTACCCAACCAACGCTCGTTGGATCGGTAACCTTGGTAACAATTCCGTCGAATTCCGGCCAAAACATGGGATTCCCATGGCGACAACCTGTCGCAATCAGCTGTCCACCGGTGGCTGGTAAATAAACAAGGGTTTCTTTCTTTTTGTCGAACGGAGAATGAAATCATCGGATGTATATATAAACACAAATATATATATTCCTAAAAACTATGGAAGTTGAATAAATGGGTTTGAAGTGCGCCAAGTTGCCCGGTTGGTGTTCCTGCTGCTGCTCCTCCTGCTGCCCGAAATCCTCTCCAGCGCCGGAGGAGTTCCAAGTCTTGGTTCTCGGCCCAGCGGGTTGTGGAAAAACCGAGTTGGGTCATCGTCTCCAGGGTAGTCAGCGCTCTCCGGACGACCAGGAGCCCACAAATGGTGTGCGTTGCTATAGTATACTCCCGGAGGGTCAATCCTCTCCAGAATTTCAACTGCAACTCACCGAGGTGGGGGGCAATCGCGAGATGCAGCGTCTATGGAGGCACTACTACTCACCCAGCCACGCTCTGATCTACTGCTTCAATCTTGGCCAGAGTCCGGAGGAACTGGAGTTGACCTTTAGCACGCTGAGAAGTTGCCTGGAGGGCACTGAAATGTCGGGTAAACCCGTCCTCCTGGTTGCCTCCAGATTCAGCGAGGGTGTCCAGCTGTACGATGTGGAATATGCCTTTGGACTGGAGCAACTGGCCAGCTCCTGCGGTTGTCCTCTGCTCACCTGCCACATGGACGATCCCGAGGATCTGCGGAGGGGCATCCGTTGGATGTGCCAACAGCTTTTGGCCCGAAAACCGGAGTTGGAGCAAAGAATTCGCTATGATATGAACATGCAGGTGAGGGTTTATTTTTTGTATTTTTTATTTTTAAATTATAAATTAATTATCCTTATTTTATTTCAGGTTTGGCAACGGAGGAAAAGACTAATCCTGTCCAGTGGAAAATTGGTTCAAGTTCATCGTCAGCGTTTTCGAAGACCACACAGAAAAGTAGTCCAAAGAAATCCCTAAAAATATCTATAACTCATATTCCATATATCCTTTAGCTATATCCTTCGAATGGAGATCCTCCAGTTCGTCCCCGAACAGCACCTCCTGCAATTTTCTTTGTGCGTCCGCCGAAGGCTGAGGAAAATCCCGAAATTTGAAAGGGAAAGAAAATGGAAAGCGCATTTAAAGTGCCAAAAATAATTGTTTAATTCTCTTCTTTTTTTTTGTGTGTATCTCTGAGATGCAAGGCAACTTTAGCCTTGTTTTTAGCAATTAAGAAACTAATCAAGTTTAATAACTGTGACAAAGCAACGTTTTGTATTAAATGTGAATTAACTTTTCCCCTCGATTAACTTCTGGTTTATTTAAATGCACTTAATTGCAAGCTCCGCAGGATAATGGAAACTGAAGTTGTGGCAGGATGTAAGTAAATATTTGTATGCCTGTCAATCCAGGATTGAACAAAAGTTAATCAATTGCCAAGGGGCAAGTCAAGTCGGCTGAAGAATTATGTATTTCGCACGATTTATGACAAGTCCTGTTCGTTGTCAGCTCTAATTAACAATTACAAAATGGCTCAAGTGACTCGAGGAGTCGGCAGGACTCGCCAGGACTCGCCAGGATACGCATTCTGCCTGCCAGCTGACAGTCCAAGCATTTTCCGAGGCGGCTTAAATTTCATTTTGTTAAAGCTGCTGTTGGCCAGGCTAACAGTTGCCGTCTAAATAGCACCTGCAGGTGGTTAATTTTAATAATTTATTAATTGCAAGAAGGGAATCCTTTTGATGAGTAATTAATAGAAAATATTAGTTTATGTGGGAATCATATTTAAAATATAAAGATTTAATTTTGTATATATTTTTGGTCATGGAAAATATGTATCCAGATATTTCGGATATAATCAAAAGCTATAAATAATTCAGCTTTAAAATAATTTTTCTACTTTTCAATATCTCAAATAATAATTTAAAATAAATTAAATATTTAAATATTTCTTTGGTTAAAAGTTCATTAAATATTTATGTAAATATTTGTAGTTTAAAAATACCTATCAGAAAATCCTGGTATTATTTTTTTAGCCTCTATTGTACATGCGGTACATATATGCAAAAGCCATCGCTTTCGTCCAGATCTGGCCAGACATCCTGATGGGATATGGATTTGGATAAGGATACGGAGGTGGGAGGAGGAGGAGGAATTCAGGAGGTTGGAAGGAGGAATTCAGTAGGCGGACTTCAGGGGTAGGACTCCAGGAGGAGGACTATCCCTTCGCCCGTCAGCCAGTCGATGATGTATTGCCGAACACCAATAAGCAAACCGCAAGGATGACAACGGGGATATTCGCACACAAGCGCACAAAATCAAACAATTACTAATACACTGACATCGAATGACATGTCCTCCTCCCCCTCCTCCTCCTCCTCCTCCTCCCCCTGCAATCCCTGCCCCTGTTCCTATCCACAGAATGTGGTATATGCGATATTTGGTATCCGGTGGATTCGAGATGCGAGATGGTGACATTGATGATTGCGGCTCGACGGCGTCTGGAGATGCCGGAACGTGAACGTGCGCCAGGAATAATCCCCCGACGTACACCAGAGGTCAAGAAAATGGGAGTCAATAAAATTGAAATCAAAGAAAAAATTAAGAACTAAGAAAACAAAAAAAAAACTGCTAGATTTTATAAAGAATCATATTTATTCGTATATATTTTGATTAAAAAAACCTTTTTTACAACTGTTTAAAACATAAAAACTTGTTTATTAATTTAAATAATTTTTCTGTTTTTAATTAACAAATATTTCCATACGTAATATTTTTAGACAATTAAAGACTTCACATATTAAATTTATTTTAATAAAAGTTTTCATTTTGGGAAATATTTAAAAATATCTAGAAATCACAAAAGTAATAACAACATAATAAAATTATTTAATACATAAACAAAAAACGAAAAATAATACATTGTCTTAATTAGAAATAATAATTTATTACCAACCTTCTTGAACTAGAATTTAGTAATTTCTTTAATATTTATTATTTATTAGCCACCATTAAGTTGACCCCGACTGTATGAATCGCTTCTGTATTTAGCCGAAAACTCCCAGGATCACTCACCAATACAATGGGAACACACCGACATAGGGACACAGATACAGATACCCACACAAGCATATTCGCACCCAAATAAACATGTGTCGCCGTGTGCTGTAGCGAAAAGTGTAAAATAAGCATCAATCATCGCTTATTCGAGTTGTCATCAATCACACACACGCTGCACACAGACACGCACACACACACACACACATACACATACAGGTATGCACGAAGGATATGCTGCGGTGACACCAACAACAACAACAACAACAGCTCAGTGTTATCCTTCGGGAGGGTTAGTTTTTGAGGCTTCCGCAAATTCCCAACCCCCAACCAAAAAAAAAAAACTACGAATGATGATGGTTATACTTTTCAGTGCCCAAAAACCGATTTGCAAAGGGTATGGCTATAGCCAGAGATATATATATTTTCCAGATATTTCGGATTTCATATATAATCAATATAAATACTTGCATTAAAGTAACCATACCATAAATAATTCAGCTTTATAATTATATTTTGTTCTTTTAGATATCTCATAATAATAATTTTAAATAAATTTCTAACAAATAATAATGGTAATGGCTTAAGCTATAAATATTTTTAGTTTCGGTTTTAATATAGGTATAGTTCAAATAAATATTTTTAATAAAATATTCAGTAGAAAATAAGAATATAATACATTATTCAGCATTATTTTTACTACTTACTTTTAGAAATGTATAAAATTTATTTTTAAATACATCTTTAAGAGATCTTTGATTATAATTAAGCTACAATTTATTCCCAGATTATTAAAGATTTTTGTTAATTTTATTAAAATAATATATTCATATTTTTTATTTCGAATTATTACATTTATTACAATCAAAACAAATATTTATTCTAAAATATGCAGAGAGAAATATCTATGCCATAAATAATTTAGCATATTTTTTAGATGTCTCAAATAATAATATTTTATAAATTTCTAAGAAATCTTTGAATTTGATTTAAATGAAAATTCATA
>JAJJHY010001290.1:8725272-8735753 GCA_021224005.1 Drosophila setifemur
CCAAAAGAATTAAATAATTCAATAAAACATTCCCTTTGAATTTCCATTATAATTACTTGTAATATTTTTGCTACTCCTAACTTTATTATAACTATTATTTAACAGTTTACATTTTATAAATTTCAAGTAATATATATTTATTTTAACCCAACAATTTGAATAATTCAACAAAACGAAACAAAACAAAACAAAACACTCGAGTAATTATGACAACTAATAAAGTTAGCATCTCTCATTATTATTTTTCCACTCTCCTGTGGCAAATCAAAAACGCTTTCCCCTTAATTTCCCTATGAAAACTTTCGACCCCTCCTCCCTGAACCCCTTCGAAACCCCCCTTTCAACTACCCCCCTGAAATAATGAAAAAGTTAGAAAGTAAAATGAACGGTTGCCGGTTGCCAAGTGCCGAGTCCAAATTAACAGCTAATTACGTGCGAATGAGAACTCCGTGGGTGACGGGGTGAAAGATTCCAAGAGCCGGGTTCCGGGTTCCGGGGACACCCCCTGTCAGCCTGTTCGGAGGGCAGACACACACAAAAAAAAAAAGGGGGCGTGCCGGGAGTCCTGGACACAAAAACCAAACACGTACAACCGGCAAAATGAGATGAGGAGCGAGTTGGAGGAGGAGAGGGAGCAGGAGCAGGGGCAGCAGCAGGAGTAGGACCCGGAGTTGGACCCGGAGTTGGAGCCGGAGTTGGAGCCGGATAAAGAGCGACGGCGTCGAGCAAAAAGTCAAACATTATTTGAATACAAAATTGCCCTTGAAAAGGGTTGCTGCAAAGTAGCTTCTGAAAACCGAGTGGACAAAAAAAAAACACATCACAAAGCCAAAAAAAAAAGGTGCCGAAAAAAAACAAGAAAATCCAAAGGCGACAACAAAAGTGACAAATTAGTCAGTGGCGTCGACACTAAAAGCGTTATGATTGAGAAAAGGGTGTCAGTGCCCCCATTTAAAAACAATCCCTTCAAAAAAAAAGAAAGAAAACCCTTTTACCCCTCAGTTCGCTCCGTTTGTTGCAATACAGTTGAAATTGCAAATTAAAAATAAATAACCGAAGTCGGAGTTTGTGAATTTTTTGGAATATTTTTATTAGAAATTGTTTTGGTTGAATTTTAAAATGGACAAATTATTGCTGGGAAATTTTTAATTACTCTCGAACTTCAATCAAATATTTAATTATTTATTAGAATTTGTATAGTGTAGTATATAAATTTTTAAGGAACAATTTTAGTACTTTAAAAGCATTATTTGTTTAAATTATTTTGTGGGAGTTTTTAAATCATATAATTCTATTTTATAACCCGCAAATGTTTCCTTTGTTACAAATATTTTGAATAATATTAATCAAGCTTTGGAATTGGGAATTTGAATTACTTTCGAAGCTTAATAAAATATTTTTTTATTAAAGCACTTATTATAGAATTTCGTAACAAATTTTAAAAGAACTACTTTAAGAAATTGAAATACTTGTAAAATTTCATTGGTGAGAAGTTTTTAATCATAAAATATAATTTAAGTAACCACAAATATTTGGTTTGTTGCAAATATTTTGTATTTATTTTAAAATGCCTATTTTAAATTAATCTTTGGAATTGGGATACATTTTTTTTTGTATTAATCTCGAAGTTTAATAAAATATTAAATTTTTTGTGCACTTTGTACAAGTTCAGTTCTTTGAAAAATTGAAATACTCGTTTTTACATTATAAATTATATTAAGTACATTAACATTATTCATTATTTTGTGGGACATTTTTAAATCATAAAATTGTATTTCCTAACCCTCACTAATGGTTATTTTGTTACAAATATTTAGCGTTTATTTTTGAAACCCTTTTTTGTTTCAAGTTTTGTAATTAGGAACCATTTTTTTTTTATTACTCTCGAAATTCAATCAAATTCTTTTGTGATAAATTTTAAATCATTAAATTAAATTTCGTTAACTACGAATATTTTGAAATTATTTTTAAACACCTTTTTTAAATCAGACTTTGTAATTGGAATTATTTTTTATGTCTCTTAAGGTTTCATAAAATATTTAATTATTGAAGAACTTAATATTGAATTTCGTTACAAATTCAAAAAAAAATATTTTCACTACTTTAGAAAGTTGCAATACTTCTAAAAATTCTTTTGTGGAAATTCAAATTCAATTTTATTAACCAAAAATATATGTTTTTTCTTACAAATATTTTGTATTAATTTTTTAAACCCCTTTTTTCCAATCAATCTTTGGAATTGGAATATTTTTGTTGTTTTAGACCAAATATTATTCCCCGACTTGAGCGTGCGAAATTGGCCACTCAATTCTGTTTGAGGTATGGCCAAAATGGCAAATGTGGCTAAAAGTGCCAACAAATGGCAAAAATTCGCCCAAACTGAAGCTCAACTGTAATTTGTTGTTGTTTGGCGCAAAAAGGGGAGCGGTTTTATATCCTTTTGGGTCAGTGAGCGGTCGCAATTAAAATTCAAAGAGCAGAATGCATTTGCCGTTGCCGGGGATGATGATGATGATGTTGTGGGTTCTGGGGCAGGGGGGAAAGGGACTCGGACCGGGGTTTGGGTGCGGATTTCCAATTGTGGTGCTCCTGCCATAAGACAGCCGCACAAATCCCCACACGTAGCCAGCGATCCAGCTCCGGCTCCGGCACCAGCTCCCATCTCCATTTCCCCCGAAAATTCCCAGTTGCCCGCATAATTACATGCTAAATTGTGTGCTACAAATAACAGGGCATTACGTCGCCTCCAAAAGGGGGCGTGGGCGATATATATATATATACAGCTTCGGGAAAAACATATAATAGTCGGGGGAAAATACAACCCAATCCCCAGTATTGGAGAAAATGGAAGAGTGGGGATGTTAGGGTTAACTTTAAGGCTAACTTTAAATTCTTCTTTAATTATATTACCCTAGGAAAAAATTATTTTCTAATTTATGTAATAATTATTTAATTATTTACATCGTTCCTAAGGCAGCTTTGGGATATATCTATAAAGTAATCCTGATTTTAATGAGAGATTTTGTATCCTTCATTCATTATAAGAAACATTACAAGAAACCTATTTAAAAAATCTTTCTTCAAAATAGAAATATTTATCTCTTCCAAAATAAACATTTAAATCAATTCATCAAGATTCCATATATCTATTTTTCTTTGCTAAATTATCGCCATAAAATAAATTAATTAAAAACGTCTACAACCAGCTATTTATATGTACATAATTACATATTATTTTATTTATATATAATTATGTTACATAACTATTCGAATATCCTCGAGTGCGTCTGCTTTTTGTAGGACAACTGCAAGGATCTCTTTTTGCCGGCTGGTCATTTGCATGCACTCTTGTGTCCCGTGTCCTGTCTGTCTGTTCCTGTTTATCTTTTTATCGGGCTGACTAATTAACGCCTCGGAAAGGGATTTATGTGTCCTTAAGTGCCGGCGCATTTGCATGTTGTTGGAAAGAGTGGTTTTTTTTTTGTTTTTTTTTTTTTTTTTNAAATAACTTTCTTTCTCTGCTAAATTATCGCCATAAAATAAATGAATTAAAACGTCTACAACCAGCTATTTATATGTACATAATTACATATTATTTTATTTATATATAATTATGTTACATAACCATTCGAATACCCTCGAGTGCGTTTTGCTTTTTGTAGGACAACTGCAAGGATCTCTTTTTGCCGGCTGGTCATTTGCATGCACTCTTGTGTCCCGTGTCCTCTCTGTCTGTTCCTGTTTATCTTTTTATCGGGCTGACTAATTAACGCCTCGGAAAGGGATTTGTGTGTCCTTAAGTGCCGGCGCATTTGCATGTTGTTGGAAAGAGTGTTTTTTTTTTGTTTTTTTTTCTTTTGCTGTGCATGTCCCAATTATAGGGATTGCAAGGGATTAGGATACTCCACCTGGACGGTGAAGATGCCAAAGCTAACGGGCAGCTCCTGCTCCAAACTGCCATCCACATCGACGCCGAAGCAGACGTCATCGCCTTCCATCAGCTCCAGGATTGATGTGCCAACGCGTTGGCCGTTCACGAAGACCCCATTCCTGGCGAGCTTTGGGTTGGGTTGATATCTTTAGTATATGTTTTTTTCGATAGAGGTGCGTCCAACTTACCAACTCCTGGATGAAGAGTTGATTCTGGAAGCGTGTAATCATCGCATGGTATTGGGACACAAATTCATTCTCGAACACCCAGGTGCACAGCGGATGACGGCCGAAGATTGTGTCACCGGGATGCAGGTAGATCCTCTGATGGGTCACGACGTGCTCCAGGTAGAAATTCATATCGACGGCAGTTAAATTCAGCTTGAAAAAAAATAATTGATCAATGAGCGTGATTTTCTTTTTTCGTTAGCAATGACAGCTGACTTTACACGAGGTACAGTTACCTAGAGCTGGACAAAAAGTAAGCTTTATTATTGGATTGTTATCGATAACACGGTAGACATTTTATTATTTCAATTCGATCTTTAGGAGTTAAAATATCCGATTTATTTTGAATTTTTAATTGCTTCCAATAAGTACTTAGACCATTTTTAGTTATCTTCTTATATTCCTCTCTCTAGATATAATAGTTTTTTTTTATTATTATAATAATAGTGTAGCTAGATATTGTACATATAACTAAGAAAATATTTAGTTATTGAAATCAAATTCACTTTAAATTCGATCTTTAGGAGCTTTAATATGGAGACAATTGAATTTGAGTTAATAACTCTATTTTATTTTTAATTTTTAATTGCTACCACTAAGTAATTAGTTTATTTTTAATTATCTACATATTCAAACACCCAATTTCCTCTCTCCAGATATAAGAACTTTTATTATTTAAATATAGTGTTGATATTGATAGAAAATATGAAATTATTGATATAAAAGACAAAAAAAAAATAATTGTATTTCTACCCAATAACCTTGAAAACAGCATCGATTAATTATCAATCGATTGTCTTTGAGATGCCACTCACCTCTAACACGAATGTTATAATATTATAATAATAGTAACATATAAAAACGAAACTATTTATTAATCAATACAAAAGACCAACATAAACCTTTAAAATAATTGCATTTTTTCCTTCCCCCATATCCAATAACCTCGAAAACAGCTTCGATTAATTATCGATCGATTGGTTTTTTTTCTGCGACTGCCACTCTCCTCTAATACGAAAGTTAGCCGCACTTGGTCACACTGGCCACTTTTGCTCCGAAGCTTCTTGAATAAATAATTGCTGGAAGATAATTGGCTCCGCTGGTAATTAGCTGGGAATTCAGGGAATCCTTTCGCCTCCAAGATGACAACGCAGGACGCTGGACGCATAACTCGCAGGACGCTCGCTGGCAATTCTAAAAATCAAATACGAGTGGCAGGAGATGCCGGCAAAATTCAGTGAGCCAAAAATAATGAAGTAAAACAAAAAGAGAGAACTCGACTTTAATTATTCATATTTCATTAGTGAGCAGTAGCTGGATGGGGAGGGGGAGAAGGAGCGGGAGCAGGAGCAGCAGGAGGAGCAGGAGGAGCAGCAGAAGGAGGAGTAAGAGCAGGAGGAGGAGCAGAAGCAGAAGCAGGAGCAGCTCCTGGCGCTGGCGGAGCAGGTGAAGGCTGGCTGTGCCATATAAAATTTATTAAAATCAAAGTAAAGAGGCGGCTGAAGGAGGGGAACTGGAGAGAGCAGGTCACCGGGCGCTGCATAAGAAACAAAAGGAATCTGGATACACATCATCATTTGTCTTGGTGCGAGTGGAGCTGCTCCTGCCCCCGGCACCGACTCCACCATTGATGAATGAAGTGCGTGGCGCCTTGGCAAAGGCCAAAAGGCAGACCCGTCCGAGGGCATTAAAAATGCACACGCAATCTGAAAATGCTCCATACATACAGCAGGAGGAGGAAGGACCAGGGAGGACGGGACTCGAAGTGGATGTGAAGTCCCCATTCGCGTCGCCCGGTGATGGATCAGCAGCCTCAGATAAGACCGGGGTAATGAGTCAGTTGAAGTTGGGCCTCCGCCTCCGTCGTCAAATGTTGTGCTCCGAAGTAAGCTCCTTTTTGAGCCTCGGCGGCAATTTATAATTTGTTTGAGAGCTTTCAGCGGCCTTTCAAGGCAATTACCCCGTGCGGAGCCAGGATTTACCTTTTTTTTTTTTGCACAAACGGAAAAGTCGGGGGAGAAACTGAAACAGAAGCAGGAACGGGAGCAAAAACAGGAGCAGGAGCAGCCAACACCTTTTGCACTGCGAACTTTGGCACCCGTTTTGGGTTCGCTTACTGGGTCAATGCGAGATGGATAAGGAGGAGGACAGGAGGTGGAGCAGGAGGAGGAGCAGGAGCATACGCAGAAGGAGGAGCAGGAGGAGGAGCAGTAGGAGGAGCAGGAGCAGAAGCAAAAGCAGGAGGAGGAGCAGGAGCAGAAACAGGAGGCGGAGCAAGGGCAGGGAGCAGCAGCAAGAGCCAGTCCTGGTGATTTATTATGGGAACTACTGCGTCTCACCCGGAACCGCCGAGAATGTTTCCTTTGACGCGGCACGTTCGGCCAGCCGGATTAATGCGTGGGTAAACATTGGCACAGAAAAAATAAACACCAGGACACACACGACTAGGGAACGTCCTTTAAATCGGAAGTAACTCGAAATTAGAGGGAAATTACAAATCTGAAAGGGAACTTCAAGTCCAAAAATATTCCTTGATTTCCTTTTATAAATTTAGAAGTGAAAGACTTTTTTTTTATTAAAACTTAACCAGTTTTATATAAATTAATTTTTTAATAGAATAATTTCATGCAAGTTAGTAAAAAGACTAAACAATAACCAAACCCCTTTAAAATATCAGAATTAGGTTGTATAAAAATGCTTTCGTATCTCCTTCCTTATTTTTGGGTTTAAATTAGTAAAAGTCCAAAAATATTCCTTAGTTAGTAGTGAATTATTTTTTTTTAAATTTAAATTCAAAAAACACCACAATTTGATAAAAATATATTTTTTTAAAGAATTTGAAACAAAAATTCCTTTTAACTAAACAAAAGCCAACACACCTTAAAACAAAATATAATATGTTTTTATTAGTTTCAAAAATTCTTCATTAACTTCCTTTATTGTATATATTAAAATTATTTGTTGAAGAATGTGGTCTTGAAATTTTTTTAACAAAACTTAACTAAATCCAAACTCCCCTTTAAAGATATATAATTTGTTTGTTTAATTTCGAAAATTTCTACTTTATTAACAACGATCCTTAAAATTAAATTAAATTGCTTTCCTTGCACCTTCCTTAACTAATACATATAATGTAAAATCTTGAAATTATTTGTTAAAGAAATGTTAAAAGTCTTCTTTAAAAATATATAATTTGTATCTTTAATTTCTAAAATCTTTTCTTTATTAACCACATTAACCACAAATTTAAATTAAATTTCTTTCCCTTTTCCTTCTTTAATATATAACTATATTGTAAAATTTTGAAATAATATAGTTGAAGAATATTGTCTTGTAATTTTTAAACAAAACTTTCTGTTAACTAAACAAAATTAAAACCTCCCTTTAAAAATACTTAATTTGTTTGTTTAATTTCGAAAATGTTTTCTCCATTAACACTGGCATCCTTAAAATGAAGTTAAATTGCTTTTCCCTTTCGCCTTCGTTAATTTGTTTAGAGACTAACCCGTCAATAGACGTAGACTTGGCTGTTGGTTGTTGGTTGTTGACCCTCATTCTGTACGTGTTAGCCGCAAATTTGCACTGATTTTGCCATTGAGGAGGAGGTCAGGGACTTTCGTCCTTTTTGCGGGGTGAAAGTCAGAATCCTGGGGCAGATGTTTCTGTAGATTTGTTTCAAAAATTCAAACTCTTTCTGGCCATTAATATTCCATTGCGTATTCGCGCGAGAATATTTTCATTTTTAATAACACGAAACTTGATGAAAATTTTATAAATAAAAAGGCAAAGGCAAAGGATAGCCCCGATCCGACCCGACCCGAAGGATGGCTGACTCTGCACCCTGGATTCCTTAGCACTCTGTGCACCGAAAACAGAAACAAAACGGGGGCGGGAGCAAGGAATCCAATTGAGCCACCCCGTCATCCAACCACCCGGAGAGAGAGCAAGAAAAACAAAAAACAGCAGCAGAAAAAAAAACAATTGAAATGTGAATATTAAATAATACAAGTACAAGTTGCCCCGTTAGCGTCCTGTGCCATTGTTTTGTTGCAGCACCTTGCATGCGGGTAAGCAGCCACCGGAGCCACTGAATCACCCAGCCACCTAACCATCTAACTACCCAGTCATCCAACCCAGCGAATCCAGCGACTCCCAGCTCCCTGCGGAGCCATTGTGCTCGATGGCAGGAGGCAGTGGGAAATGCCTTTTGATGGCATTTAGATGGGATCGCTGATTGATGTTACTGGCTTCTCCTCGAATTCCCAAAGCCAGACCCGAGTGCTCCGGTGGAGGAAGAGAGATTGAGGGGGAGTCCTTGGTGCTTAAGAAGTCTCGCCAAAGGTGGCTCAACGCAAAAACAACTAAGCAGGCGGAGAAATTGGTTTGCAGTTTGGATATATATATATATATATAGTGCTTAGTATTTGGTGATTTATTTATTTTTTTAATGTATTTTAATAAGGGAATTGATTTTTAATTTAATTAGTTAAATGCAAGGATTAATAGAGAAAGATTTAAGGAACTTTTTGGAACATTCTTTAAACCAATGTGAAATAAAAAACCAAAATAGGTAACTACAAAATGTGGAAGTTAATCAATATTGAATTAAATTAAATTAAAAATCTTTAAGAAAAATTCCAGAATAATTTGTTTACCTTATATAATCAATAATCTTTAAAAAGTCAAAGAAAACTTCCAAAGAAATTAAAGCTAGACATATAAAAATAATTTAACAAACTTCTTAATACCAAGAAAACACAAATCCAAGAAGAAAACCGAAAATATATATTTTTTAGGTAATTTCTAGTGATTTTTATATTTAAAATATATTTAAATAAAGGGATTACTTTTTAACTTAATTGTTTAATTGCAAGAATTGATAAAGAACGATTTAAGGTACTATTTAAATAAATGTTTTAATTAAAAGGTGTGAAATGCAACAAAAAAAAACATTTATAGCTTCAATATGAAAAATGTAATTAATGTTAAAGTATTTAATTTAAATCGTTAAGAAAAATTTCAGTAAAAATAGTTTACATTCTTTAATCAACAAACCCTAAATATTCGCTGAAATTAAAGCTGGCTATATATATAAATTATTTAATTAACACCCGAACACCATCAGAAAACCAAAAAGTAAACTTCAAATAAGTCAAGAATAAATCCCAAGGAGTGTTCCTCCGAGTATTTACCACTTTTGATGGCCACCTAAAACCCTGTTTACATGGCCATCGATCCATATGGCCAAGGCTTTATGTACCATAACCGAAGCCCAACCGACTTTCACCCGTTCCCGATATCCCCACCCGATATCCCAACCCATATCCCAACCCGATATCCCATATCCCATATGTGTAATGCACGCAACGAGGCACATTAATTAAATAAAAATTGATTTTCCAAGCGCATGAAATGCAATCAACGGACCGGAGGAGGGGTGGCTCTTCACAAGTGGGTCCATGTGGCCCGCATCCTGCAGCCAGGAGCCAGGATTCAGGATCCCAGGATGCTGCAAGCTGGAGTCTGGAATCCGAACGCTGGACAAGGGACATAGGACACTGGACACTGGACACTGGGACTGTGGCCTCTGGATTCCACTCTGCCGAGTTGTCAAATGGAGTTAACAAAGTTTACGCTTTTTGCACGCCGCTGCTGCCTCATTTTGTTGCCCGGCTTTATTTATTTTAATTTTTATTTCCCCTCTCCCATCTCCCCCTCCCCCCTCCGTCCGGTTGTTTTTTATGCTCGATTTTTTGTTGCATCGCATGCATAAGTATATAATGTGCCCGATGGCTGGAGGATGGGTATGGGAATGGGAATGGGGGAGAATCCTGGGAACCCGATTCCGTAGCCATGGAGCCCGTCGCCTGTCCGTCGTCCGTCTGTCCGCTCCGCCTTTTATCCGTTTGGCCACAACGGCGGCAATGAGTTTAATGTGTGCTGTCGCTTTTTGGCCGTATTTAAACCACAGCAAGTCATCAGGCAAATTGAATTTTCAACGTATGGTCGCACATTGCGCTGCATCTCGGTCTCAGCTCCGGACCGGACCGAAGC
Source organism: Drosophila setifemur (assembly GCA_021224005.1). Lineage (NCBI taxonomy): Eukaryota > Metazoa > Arthropoda > Insecta > Diptera > Drosophilidae > Drosophila > Drosophila setifemur. The sequence goes on from JAJJHY010001290.1 coordinate 8,735,485, forward strand.
GGATCGGAGCCATCTCTCTCGCCGGTTCAACCGGACAGGGATTTTAACCCACCAATAACTAATTTCAATTTAAATATTAAAACTTAATTTTTAACTATTTAAAACAAAAATTTAAAGTTACATTGCTAGTCGATAATTGTATACAAAGAAGAGGGTTTATTTTAATTTTGGTGGATATATATATTTTAAATTGTTAATTTATTGGTATCGAATATTCTCTAGAATTTATCTAAAACAATTAAAATATTATTAAAGAATTTTATATTTAA
>JAJJHY010001290.1:8736380-8748557 GCA_021224005.1 Drosophila setifemur
ATTATTGATATTTTAATGTATAATTTATTTTCAATTCTGGAATTAAAAATGACATTTTACCATTGAATTAATTGTTAATAATCGAAATATTGAGATATAAAAGGTAGTAAACATTTGAAGAATTAAGATTAGGCTTCGAATTTGTACCCCACATTTAAGTATATATTTTTTAACGATATATTTCCCATTCCCGAATTTAAAATTAATCTTTAAAATAATCCCTAAATTAGGTTGGATCCTTGTGTGGGTTAAGAACCTTGGCTTTCAGTGTCAACCCGCAATGGTGTATAACATTTCCATCCCGCTCTTATCGGCCCGGTCAGCGACTGTCTTTTATAAGCCACCCAGGGCCGCCCCCCTCTTCACCACCAACCCCCCCGAACTACGCCCCATACCAACTTGATGACCCCCCCCTTCTCTCTACGCTGCTGCATTTGCTTGTGCTTCGTTTCTCGTTACAAAATTACCCACGATAAAAATTGAATTACTTCGTCGTCGTTGTCGTTGTCGTCGGTGGTCTCCCTGTTTTCACTCCCGGCAAAGTGTTGTGCTTACTCTTGACACGCCCCTGCCCTCGCCACCGACCAGGAGCGTAGTCCAAGACCCTTGCCCCCCTTCTTCCGACTCAAATATGGATTTTAAATTGCACAACTTTTGCATGGAGGAACAATGGAGGGAATTTAAGTTCAACAAATATTTAAGTTGAGCCCCCTTGCAAAATGCATATTCTACCTACGCCCCTGTCCTCTACTTAGACGACACTGAAACTGTCGCCAGGCCTGGTCCTATGTGACTCTGTCTAATGATAAATGAGCTGCAATGGATGACAGCGAATCAACTTAAGTGTATTGCTCTGCTTCACTCTCCCACTTTGGTCCGCCGACCAGGATACGCCAGGATACGCCAGGATACTCCCAAGGACTCCCGAGAAGGAGCAGCAATGCACTTTCCCCTCCTATCCCCCCTTAACGCCATTTTTTCCCCTTCGTGTTTACGTTTCACTTCAAATTTCTATGCTGTGCTGCACTAAATATTTACATGGGGCACAAGCTAAAAAAAAAAAATGGAAAATAGAGGAAGGAGCAGGAGCAGGAGCAGGAGCAGGAAAAAAAACTTGGAAGTGTAAGTGAGAGATGCTTTAAAAAGCCAGCATCGTCCCATCGGAAACTTTGGCAAACTTTTGCATCCACGCTCATTATGGAGGAGATGCGGATGCGAAGGCCACTTGCGCCGCGTGGATACTTCCACCGAAATTGGGCGGAGGAAGAAGAAGGTGACTAGGCAGGCTAAGGATTTCCTTTTGGCGATTTTAAGGAGACATGGAAATAAGGCAACTCATTATGGAGTATCTCTCAATAAGTGGCAACTTTAAGGTATCGATATTATTCGATATGTTTTTATAGTTTCTGAATTTGTAGAGGTTTTTTTTGGGAACTTTATTAGTTGTAGGAAAGGTAAAAAACCTTAAATAATTTTAGTAATTAGTTTAATCATTATTTTCTCTACACTCCTTAAAGACATATTTGATGTATCGATATTTTACGATATCTTTCGATTTATTTTCGAATTTGTGGAGGTATTTTTAGGAACTCAATTAGTTGTATGGAAAGTTCAAAGTACCTTGATGCAATTTAAATATAATTTTTTTCCCTTAACTCTTTAAAGCAATATTTAAAGTATCGATATTTTACGATAGTTTCGATTGATTCTGAACTTGTTAAGGTTTTTTTAGGAACTCAATTAGTTATATAAAAATTTTCAAAATGCTTTGTTGTGGTTTTTTTAGAACCTTAATTTGGGGAGAATACAAAACAGTTTAATACCATTTTTCTCTGACAAAAGAGATTTGATAACCATTTTTAATGTATCGATATTTAACGATAATTTTCGACAGTTTTTGAATTTGTAAAGAATTTTTATTTTTTAACTTAATTTAGTAGTAAATGAAAGTAACTAGTAAAAGTGAAGTACAAAAACTCAATCAGTTGTTTCTTTTAACCCTTTAAAGCCATCTCCAAAGTATCGATAATTTTTCGATAAGTGTCGATTGTTAGTGAACTTAAGAGTGAGCTCATAATTAACTATAGTATTTCCCTAAAAACTTCTATTCTATATATATTCTCAAACCACCCGATCGGGATTTTCTGCTTCCTAAGCTCTTCATCCTTTTATCCTCTAAGGTAACCCCCTTAAATGTATCGATAATTATCGATAAATATAAAATAAAATCACGGATTTGTTAGCATTGCATTAAACTTCAGTATTTATTAAGGAAAAAAAGGAAAAAAAAAGGTATGTGTATAGAGTAATAAATTAAATCGTGGATCGGGGAAAACGGATCATTGCCAATGTGTCTGTAGGGAATCAAAAATCTGGGGGGGATCGGGTTTTGGGGGATTACTTCTCCAGGCAGCGGGCCTCGTCCTTGGGGACACAGGACTGGGACAGCCAGTCGAAGCGCTCCTTCTTGTCGCACCGGAGATGGGCGAACTTGTGCTTTCCGGACTTCTTCACCTCGCAGCGGTAGTACTTCCGGCAGTCGCGGACATCGGGATACACGTCCTCCTCGTCGCAGTCGTCGCCCTTCTTCAGCTTCTTGAGGATGTCCTTGACGTACTGCTTCTTCTCCTTGGAGCTGGCCTCCTCGTTGTCCTCGCTCTCGTTCTCCTGCTCCTTCTTGGGCTTCTCGCTTTCCTTGGAGTCCTTCTCTTGGTCCTTCTTCTCCTTGGAGTCCTTCTCTTGGTCCTTCTTCTCCTTGGAGTCCTTCTCCTTGGACTGATCCTCAGCAGACTTCGGCTTGTCCTTGGACTTCTCGCCGGAGGCCTTGTTGCTCTCCTCCACGGAGGCATTCTCGTTGGAGGCAGCTCCTCCAGCTGGTGGGGCAGGTGGAGACTGTTCCACACTCTCAGCGGTTTCGGGATTCAGGGGTTGCTGGGGCTCTTGAGGATTCTGGGGTTGTTGGGGTTGCTGGGGTTTCTGGGGCTGCTGGGGCTCTTGAGGCTCCTGAGGATTCTGGGGCTGCTGAGGAGCAGGTGCCTCCGTGGAGCTCGTTTTCCAGCTGTTCACCCAGTTGTGCCAGTTGGGCCAGAAGGGCAGCGGACGATGCGGGGGAATTGGTTGAATCAGACCAGGAGCATTAGCACCAGTTCCGGGCAGTTGTGGCCTCCAGATTGGTGGCACGAAGGGTTGGTTCGGACGCGGTTGCCATGGCCAGGTGCCAGGTCTGGCAGGGAGCAGAGGAACCGATGGAACGCCCGCACCGGTTGGGGGATTGAGCGGGTCATTCGGGTCCGCAGGAGCTCCAGGAGCTGAAGTTCCAGGTGCGGAGCCAGCGGCAGAAGATCCGGGAGCGGAACCAGCAGGAGATCCGCCAGCAGGTACATTGGGGTCAGCAGGTGCACCTCCAGCTGGAGTGTTGGGATCAACAGGAGTTCCAGGAGCAGCACCACCAGCGGAGGGGCCAGGAGCACCACCAGCCGGAACATTGGGATCAGCCGGAGCACCACCAGTGGGAACATTGGGATTTGCAGGGGCACCGCCGGCAGGAACATTCGGATCGGCAGGAGATCCGGGAGTAGCACCACCGGTGGAAGATCCAGGGGCAGAACCGGCTGGGGATCCAGGAGCAGAGCCAGCAGGTGATCCGCCAGCAGGAACATTGGGATCAACGGGAGCACCACCAGCAGGAACATTAGGATCAGCAGGGGTTCCAGGAGCAGCACCACCGGTAGCAGATCCGGGGTTGGAACCAGCGGAAGAGCCAGGAGCTCCACCGGCAGGAACGTTGGGATCAGTTGGAGAACCGCCTGCGGGTGCACCGCCAGTTGGGATGTTGGGATCGGCTGGAGATCCACCGGCGGGGACATTCGGGTCAGCAGGAGTACCAGAAGCAGCACCACCGGCAGAGGATCCAGGGGCAGAGCCATTAGAAGAGCCAGGAGCTCCACCAGCCGGGGCATTCGGATCAGCTGGAGAGCCGCCTGCGGGAGATCCTGGTGCAGATCCAGCAGGGGAACCGCCGGCAGGAACATTCGGATCAGCTGGGGATCCAGGAGCAGCACCACCAGTGGTAGAGCCAGGAGCACCACCAGCGGGAACATTGGGATCAGCAGGAGAGCCAGGAGCAGCTCCTCCCGTGGAAGGTCCAGGAGCAGTGCCAGCAGGAGCACCACCAGCTGGGGCGTTGGGATCAGCAGGGGCACCGCCGGCGGGAACATTCGGGTCAGCAGGAGCTCCACCAGCAGGAACATTGGGATCAGCAGGAGATCCAGGAGCAGCACCACCAGTGGAAGAGCCGGGAGCACCACCAGCTGGAACATTGGGATCAACAGGAGCACCACCGGCCGGGGCATTAGGATCTGTCGATCCTGGAGCAGCACCACCAGCTTGGGCACCTCCAGCAGGGGCATTTGGATCAGCAGGAGAGCCGCCTGCGGGAGATCCTGGTGCAGATCCAGCAGGAGAACCTCCAGCAGGAACATTGGGATCAGCAGGAGCACCACCAGCAGGTACATTCGGGTCGGCAGGAGCAGCACCACCCGTGGAAGATCCAGGGGCGGAGCCATTAGAAGATCCAGGAGCACCTCCAGTGGGAACATTCGGGTCAGCAGGAGAACCGCCAGCTGGAGGATCAGCAGGGGATCCGGGAGCAGCACCACCGGAAGAAGAGCCAGGAGCACCACCAGCTGGAGTGTTGGGATCGGCAGGGGCACCGCCGGCAGGAACATTCGGATCGGCAGGAGATCCGGGAGCAGCACCACCAGTGGTAGAGCCAGGAGCTCCGCCAGCAGGTACATTGGGATCAGCAGGTGAACCGCCAACTGGAGTGTTAGGATCAGCAGGAGTTCCAGGAGCAGCACCACCAGTGGAAGAGCCAGGAGCTCCACCGGCGGGAGCATTCGGATCAGCAGGAGATCCGCCGGCGGGGACGTTGGGATCGGCAGGAGATCCAGGAGCAGCACCTCCCGTAGAAGATCCAGGGGCAGATCCATTAGAAGAGCCAGGAGCTCCACCGGCGGGAACGTTGGGATCAGCAGGAGAGCCACCAGCAGGAACATTGGGATCAACAGGAGCTCCACCAGCTGGAGTGTTAGGGTCAACAGGAATGCCAGGAGCAGCTGTCGATCCAGCTGGGGAATTAGGATCGGCAGGAGTTCCAGGAGCGGCCGAAGCATTGGGATCAGCCGGAGTTCCCGGAGCAGCTGTGGTTCCAGCAGGAGCGTTAGGATCGGCAGGAGCACCTCCAGCTGGAACATTAGGATCGGCAGGTGTTCCAGGGGCTGGGGTTGTTACTCCAGGTTCATTGGGATCGGCAGGAGTTCCAGGGAGCGCCGTGGTTACTCCAGGGGCATTAGGATCCGCAGGTGTTCCAGGAGCGGCAGTGGATCCAGCCGGAGCATTAGGATCGGCAGGAGTTCCAGGAGCTGGAGACGATCCCTCGGGAACATTGGGATCCGCAGGAGTTCCCGGAGCAGCAGTGGTTACTCCAGGGGCATTAGGGTCAGCGGGAGTTCCAGGGAGAGGAGTTGTTACTCCAGGTGCGTTGGGATCGGCAGGAGTTCCAGGCGCAGCAGTGGTTACTCCAGGAGCATTGGGATCAGCTGGAGTTCCAGGAGCAGGAGATGTCACGGCCGGAGCATTAGGATCGGCCGGAGTTCCAGGAGCAGCAGTGGATCCAGCAGGAGCATTAGGATCAGCTGGAGTTCCCGGAGCAGGAGTGGTTACTCCCGGAGCGTTGGGATCAGCAGGAGTTCCAGGGGCTGGGGACGATCCTTCGGGAACATTAGGAACGGCAGGTGTACCAGGAGCAGCAGTGGTTACTCCAGGAGCATTGGGATCAGCTGGAGTTCCAGGAGCTGGCGAAGTCACGGTCGGGGCATTGGGGTCCAGCGGGGAGTTGGGATCGTTGGGAGTGTTGGGGTCGTTCTGTCCAGGAGCGTTGGTTGTATCGGCAGGAGCATTGGGATCGGCTGTGGTGCCTTCCGTGGCATTGGGATCAAGGGTTGTGTTGGTGTCAATGGGTGCGGTGGTGTCCTCCGATCCGGGTGCCAGAGTGGTGCCGGCGGGAGCCTCTGTGGTGATGGTAGGCGTCTCGGAATTGGCATTGGTGGTGGTGGTCTCTTCGATGGCTCCAATGGTGGTGGTGGTCTCTGCGGGAATGGTCTCTGCGGGAGTGGTCTCTGCAGGAGTGGTCTCTGCAGGGGTGGTCACAGCGGAAGCTGCGGATCCCGGACCCTCCGTGGAGATCTCCACGACGCTGGGGCTAATCCCCACCAGCGGAGCGGACACACTAACCGGACTATCCGTAATGGTCACCATTTTGGCCACCGCCGCCGTTGGTGCCTCCACCGCCGACTTCACCGGTATGCAGATCTCCAGGCCATCGGTGACGCAACGGGTGTTCGCACCACATGGCACCACCGGACCCACGGTCACGTCGTCCACGCAATCCTGGTAGGACAAGGGTCCCACACAGACGGAGGACTTGCCTCCGCACTTCAGTCCCAGCACGGCGCCATTGGCCCGATGGCTGGCCACCAGCGAGGTTAACTACAGGGAAGACAACAAGAGCAGAAGGGATACGGATTATGCGAGGGGAAGAGCACGAGAGGATCGGGGGGTATCCACTTGGGCACTGGTCGGACACCGGNTCACCCAGTTGTGCCAGTTGGGCCAGAAGGGCAGCGGACGATGGGGGGGAACTGGTTGAATCAGGCCAGGAGCATTAGCCCCAGTTCCGGGCAGTTGTGGCCTCCAGATTGGTGGCACGAAGGGTTGGTTCGGACGCGGTTGCCACGGCCAGGTGCCAGGTCTGGCAGGGAGCAGAGGAACCGATGGAACGCCCGCACCGGTTGGGGGATTGAGCGGGGCATTCGGGTCCGCAGGAGCTCCAGGAGCTGAAGATCCAGGTGCGGAGCCAGTGGCAGAAGATCCAGGAGCGGAACCAGCAGGAGATCCGCCAGCAGGTACATTGGGATCAGCAGGGGCACCGCCGGCAGGAACATTAGGATCAGCAGGGGTTCCAGGAGCAGCAGCACCAGTGGAAGAGCCAGGAGCACCACCAGCCGGAGCATTGGGATCAGCCGGAGCACCACCAGTGGGAACATTGGGATCTGCAGGGGCACCGCCTGCAGGAACATTCGGATCGGCAGGAGATCCGGGAGCAGCACCACCGGTGGAAGATCCAGGGGCAGAACCGGCTGGGGATCCAGGAGCAGAGCCAGCAGGTGATCCGCCAGCAGGAACATTGGGATCAACGGGAGCACCACCAGCAGGAACATTAGGATCAGCAGGGGTTCCAGGAGCAGCACCACCAGCAGCAGATCCGGGGTTGGAACCAGCGGAAGAGCCAGGAGCTCCACCGGCAGGAACGTTGGGATCAGTTGGTGAACCGCCTGCGGGTGCACCACCAGTTGGGATGTTGGGATCGGCAGGAGATCCGCCGGCTGGGACATTCGGATCAACAGGAGTTCCATTAGCAGCACCACCAGTGGAAGAGCCAGGAGCACCACCAGCCGGGGCATTCGGATCAGCTGGAGAGCTGCCTGCGGGAGATCCTGGTGCAGATCCAGCAGGGGAACCGCCGGCAGGAACATTGGGATCGGCTGGGGATCCAGGAGCAGCACCACCGGCAGAGGATCCAGGGGCAGAGCCATTGGAAGAGCCAGGAGCTCCACCAGCCGGGGCATTCGGATCAGCAGGGGTTCCAGGAGCAGCTCCTCCCGTGGAAGATCCAGGAGCAGAGCCGGCTGAGGATCCAGGAGCAGAGCCAGCAGGTGATCCGCCGGCTGGAACATTCGGGTCAGCAGGAGCTCCACCAGCGGGAACATTGGGATCAGCAGGAGCACCACCGGCCGGGGCATTAGGATCTGTCGATCCTGGAGCAGCACCACCACCTTGGGCACCTCCAGCAGGGGCATTCGGATCAGCAGGAGAGCCGCCTGCGGGAGATCCTGGTGCAGATCCAGCAGGGGAACCGCCGGCAGGAACATTGGGATCAGCTGGGGATCCAGGAGCAACACCACCAGCGGAAGAGCCAGGTGCTCCACCGGCGGGCACGTTGGGATCAGCAGGAGAACCTCCAGCAGGAACATTTGGGTCGGCAGGAGATCCAGGAGCAGCTCCTCCCGTGGAAGATCCAGGGGCAGAGCCATTAGAAGATCCAGGAGCACCACCAGTGGGAACATTCGGGTCAGCGGGAGAACCGCCAGCTGGAGTGTTGGGATCGGCAGGGGCACCGCCGGCGGGAACATNGCAGGTGATCCAGGAGCAGCTCCACCCGTGGAAGATCCAGGGGCAGAACCGGCTGATGATCCAGGAGCAGAGCCAGTAGGTGATCCGCCAGCAGGTACATTGGGATCAGCAGGAGCACCTCCAGCTGGAGCGTTAGGATCAGAGGGAGTTCCAGGAGCAGCACCACCAGTGGAAGAGCCAGGAGCACCTCCAGCAGGAACATTGGGATCAGCAGGAGAACCACCAGCAGGTACATTCGGGTCGGCAGGAGCAGCACCACCCGTGGAAGATCCAGGGGCGGAGCCATTAGAAGATCCAGGAGCACCACCAGTGGGAACATTCGGGTCAGCAGGAGAACCGCCAGCTGGAGTGTTAGGATCAGCAGGGGATCCGGGAGCAGCACCACCAGTGGAAGAGCCAGGAGCTCCACCGGCGGGAGCATTCGGATCAGCAGGAGATCCGCCGGCGGGGACGTTGGGATCGGCAGGAGATCCAGGAGCAGCACCTCCCGTAGAAGATCCAGGGGCAGATCCATTAGAAGAGCCAGGAGCTCCACCGGCGGGAACGTTGGGATCAGCAGGAGAACCTCCAGCAGGAACATTGGGATCAACAGGAGCACCACCAGCTGGCGTGTTAGGGTCAACAGGAACGCCAGGAGCAGCTGTCGATCCAGCTGGGGAATTAGGATCAGCTGGAGTTCCCGGAGCAGCTGTGGTTTCAGCAGGAGCGTTAGGATCGGCAGGAGCACCTCCAGCTGGAACATTAGGATCGGCAGGTGTTCCAGGGGCAGCAGTGGATCCAGCAGGAGCATTGGGATCGGCAGGAGTTCCAGGAGCTGGAGATGTCACGGCCGGAGCATTAGGATCGGCCGGAGTTCCAGGAGCAGCAGTGGATCCAGCAGGGGCATTGGGATCGGCAGGTGTTCCAGGAGCTGGGGACGAGCCTTCGGGAACACTAGGATCGGCAGGTGTACCAGGAGCTGGGGTTGTTACTCCAGGGGCATTAGGATCCGCTGGAGTTCCAGGAGCAGGAGATGTTACTCCAGGAGCGTTGGGATCGGCAGGAGTTCCAGGAGCTGGAGATGTCACGGCCGGAGCATTAGGATCGGCTGGAGTTCCAGGGGCAGCAGTGGTTACTCCAGGTGCGTTGGGATCGGCAGGAGTTCCAGGAGCTGGGGTTGTCACGGCCGGGGCATTAGGATCGGCAGGAGTTCCAGGAGCTGGGGACGATCCTTCGGGAACATTGGGATCGGCAGGAGTTCCAGGAGCTGGGGTTGTTACTCCAGGTTCATTGGGATCAGCAGGAGTTCCAGGGAGCGCCGTGGTTACTCCAGGGGCATTAGGATCCGCAGGTGTTCCAGGAGCGGCAGTGGATCCAGCCGGAGCATTAGGATCGGCAGGAGTTCCAGGAGCTGGAGACGATCCCTCGGGAACATTGGGATCCGCAGGAGTTCCCGGAGCAGCAGTGGTTACTCCAGGGGCATTAGGGTCAGCGGGAGTTCCAGGGAGAGGAGTTGTTACTCCAGGTGCGTTGGGATCGGCAGGAGTTCCAGGCGCAGCAGTGGTTACTCCAGGAGCATTGGGATCAGCTGGAGTTCCAGGAGCAGGAGATGTCACGGCCGGAGCATTAGGATCGGCCGGAGTTCCAGGAGCAGCAGTGGATCCAGCAGGAGCATTAGGATCAGCTGGAGTTCCCGGAGCAGGAGTGGTTACTCCCGGAGCGTTGGGATCAGCAGGAGTTCCAGGGGCTGGGGACGATCCTTCGGGAACATTAGGAACGGCAGGTGTACCAGGAGCAGCAGTGGTTACTCCAGGAGCATTGGGATCAGCTGGAGTTCCAGGAGCTGGCGAAGTCACGGTCGGGGCATTGGGGTCCAGCGGGGAGTTGGGATCGTTGGGAGTGTTGGGGTCGTTCTGTCCAGGAGCGTTGGTTGTATCGGCAGGAGCATTGGGATCGGCTGTGGTGCCTTCCGTGGCATTGGGATCAAGGGTTGTGTTGGTGTCAATGGGTGCGGTGGTGTCCTCCGATCCGGGTGCCAGAGTGGTGCCGGCGGGAGCCTCTGTGGTGATGGTAGGCGTCTCGGAATTGGCATTGGTGGTGGTGGTCTCTTCGATGGCTCCAATGGTGGTGGTAGTCTCTGCGGGGATGGTCTCCGCGGGAGTGGTCTGAGCGGGAGTGGTCTCAGCGGGAGTGGTCTGAGCAGGAGTGGTCTCTGCTGGAGTGGTCACAGCGGAAGCTGCGGATCCCGGACCCTCCGTGGAGATCTCCACGACACTGGGGCTAATCCCCACCAGCGGAGCGGACACACTAACCGGACTATCCGTAATGGTCACCATTTTGGCCACCGCCGCCGTTGGTGCCTCTACCGCCGACTTCACCGGTATGCAGATCTCCAGACCATCGGTCACACAGCGGGTGTTCGCACCACATGGCACCACCGGACCCACGGTCACGTCGTCCACGCAATCCTGGTAGGACAAGGGTCCCACACAGACGGAGGACTTGCCTCCGCACTTCAGTCCCAGCACGGCGCCATTGGCCCGATGGCTGGCCACCAGCGAGGTTAACTACAGGGAAGACAACAAGAGCAGAAGGGATACGGATTATGCGAGGGGAAGAGCACGAGAGGATCGGGGGGTATCCACTTGGGCACTGGTCGGACACCGGAAATTTTCTCATTTTGTTTTTGTTTTGTTTTGTTTTGGGAATCACTTGCATAGGTTACTTTCGTTTGGTCGTTGAGGGCTTTGAACGTTATCCAAAGTCCCAAGAGTCCCGGAAGCTATAGTTACGGTTATAGATTTCGATCCGGTTACGGAATTCGATCCGGTTAGGAATCATTTTTTTGAGTGGGTTTTGTGTTTTTTGTTTCGTATCCAGGCGTATATCCAATTAGAGATTCCGGAACACAACTCCTCCGTAAAACAGTAAAAAAAATAAAGGGGGAGGGGGGGGCGGAGATATCGGATATATATATATAGATTGCGCGATTTCTGGGGGACGTATGATTGGACAATTACCACTAGCAACACCAGAAATCTGGTGGATCGGTTCGTAGTCATCGTCGTCGTTTGGATGTGTTTAAGGTTCGAATGGGGAATCGTTACTATCTTTAACTCGCCAGTAGTCGGGGTTTATATGCGAATTTAGCCACACATCAGATACACATAACTGTATCTAGTAGATACAAGATACTGTTACTAGATAGCACACCGAATCTGACGCGATAATCCGAGATGTTTGTTCAGATAAGTCTTTGGACCAAAAGCAAAATTTACGATTTTGCAGTGTGTCTGAATCTAAAAATAATATTATTAATATTTAGGGAATACTACAATTAAAATTTAAGTTAGTTTGTTAATTTTTTAATTTTAAAAATCCCTTAATCAGTAACTTGTGATTCATCTTGTTTGTTTGTAGAAGTATATTCTCCATATTCTCTACCGTGCGTATACTTAATCTTTTACGTATACGTAATCTTGGTTTAACCAACGTCAAGGTAAATGTTGATAAAGCGGTCTGCGCATTTCCGTTGACCGGAGTCTTTGCTTTATTTGCCTTGCCACTGGAGATGAAGGTAAATAAACACCGATACAGATACGGATACAGATACAGATACAGTTACGGATACAGTTACGGATACAGGTACAGATACAGATACGGATGCGAAGAACTGTTTCCACTCAATCCGAATCTGTGATCTCCGATGACGCAGGCAAACATCTCAGATTTTGTATATGGAAATTTATCTCTTTTTTGCAGTTACTGTATCTTGAGATGTGGCAAAAATGCAATGTCAGTTGGGTCAGCTGAGATACTGTATCTGAGAGATATTTTGTACGGTTGAAAGGAGACTTTAATGAACCCAAAGACTTGAACTGCAACTTCCCTTTTAATAAATAAATAACATAAAAATATAAATTAATAAAAATAAATATTTTTTAC
>JAJJHY010001290.1:8857523-8867523 GCA_021224005.1 Drosophila setifemur
GAGAAACACCTTTATTCTAAAATTATTAACAACTAATTACATAGAAATATTTTGGAAATAGAAATTCATCTAGAAGCTCTTAAATTTTTAAATATAGCTAAAATATTTTGTATATTTTCGGTATATATTGAATTCAAAATTTGTTTGTTTATTTTTTTTGTACCACAAAAGTTGAAATTCTTTTTGCTATTTTATCCATTCAGAAATCGGTTTTAAAGAATCTCGACTATAGTTGCAATTCGATTTGTTTTTTTCTGCTGTGCGACTGCCTGGGGGGTTCCGACTTGTTGTAATTGTTGTTGTTTTGTGGTGGCTGTTTTTTTTTTGCCGTGTATTTGTTGTTGTTCGGGGTTATTATTGTTGTTATTGGATGGCTAGTATAGTATTTTGCGCTTTTGCGCGCTTCTCAAACCTGCGGGCATACAGTTTTCGTATAGTTTGTAATTGCATTTCAAACAACGAGCACGTAGCCCCAGCTCCCAGCTCAATTTATCCAATCGGTTGATATATATATACACCTTATATCTTACCCCAACTATATGTGCACCTGTTAATTGGTTTTTAATTTGGTAATTTGTACATTTTGCAGATGGTTTCATGGCAATCTTTCCGGCAAGGAAGCGGAAAAATTGATACTGGAGCGAGGGAAGAATGGTTCGTTTCTCGTCCGAGAATCTCAGAGCAAGCCCGGCGATTTTGTTCTATCGGTGCGAACGGACGACAAAGTAACCCATGTCATGATTCGATGGAAGGTGAGTGCATAACCCGATTCAGTTGGTACCCTGGGAATCCCCGTTCCCCTTTCCCTCTCTTCCTCTCAATCCGCATCCGTGTCCGTATGCAAATGCATCGATTGATGGCTGGCAACTTAGTTGTGGGCCAACTACAACTGGCCATGTCCATATCCATATCGTACATATAAGCCACATCTATATCCACATCCATTCCGTATAGTTGAAGTTCCTCATCGATTGACCTTGGCTCCGCAGTGGAAAAATGAGTGTGTGTGTGTGCCTTTATTTACAACCACATATATATCCATATCCACATCTATATCCACATCTATATCCACATCTATATCCACATGCACTGCATGTGCATTTATAAACAGCTCTGTATGTGGCTAAAACTCTACAGTGGAGCCTGGCTAAGGGAGGAACACATTAATAGGTCAAATGTTGAGGAAATATAGGGAATAAATAGGAAAATAGGGAATAGGGAAGGAATAAAATGAATGAAAATATATATGCAAAAAACTATAGTAAAGAAAATGTTGTTTTTAAATGAAAAATTATATTAAATTGCAACCTAAACAAAACAACACAAAATAATATTTTTATAAATTAAATTCTTTAGTATTCTAATATAAAAATTAAAATGAAATTCTCTCTTCTATATTCCACATTAAATTCAGAAAGTAATTCATATTCAGTTACTTCAGTTCAAGAAATTGTAAAATAAACTAAAGCTATATGAGATTAATGAGACATATATCTGATAATAATAAAAAAAATTATTACAAACTACAATTTACAATTAAGAAACCAAAAAATAATTTAATTAATACTTAAATATCTACTTCTAAAATAGATTGAGCAAATTATATTAACCTCTGGAACCTTTTTAAATCAGAGTTTTCTTTTCAAAATATAAACTAAATATTTTTTGTTAAATTAAAGAAAACAACTTTAACCACATTTCTAGCTCTAAAAGCCATATATTTACCCATTTTTTAGTTATGATCAAAATATGGTTAGCATTTTTAAAAATAACCCTTAACATTTGATTAAATTAAAAGCCCTGTTTACAATTAAGTTTCCTGCTTTAAATATATACTAAAAACTGGATTTTTAAGTACCGAATAGTATCAAAGGTCCAACTATAACTAATTGTTCAACAATGTAAATAGTTTGGAAATATTTCAGAGATACTTACTATATAGAAAGAAAAGTTTCCTAAACCATAATTTAACCAGGAAAATGTGGAAATTATTCCATTAACATTTTTAAAGTTCATTGTTTGTAATAAATAAATTAGGAACAAAGTTTCAACTTTTTGATGACATAATTAGTTGGAAAATAGTTAGTTAGTTGGAAATTGAGTTTGTGTTTTGTGAGTGAGGAAATTAAATTAAATTCTTAATGAAGTTTTAATTTAATTTAATTTATTCCATAACAATAAACTATTTATTCCATATTTGAATATTTTGCCGTGTGCGGTTTTTGCGGTTTGCAGTTTTTGCGGTTTTCGGTTTCGGTTGCAATTATGCCATTTACATGTTAAGCTGGCCTTTTCCGTTTCGGTTGCAATTATGCCATTTACATGTTAAGCTGGCCTTTTCCCAGCTATAGGATATATATATATATACCAACCCCATTCCCCACCCTCCCNAAGTCGGAACGGCCGGAATCGGAACATTACATCACATAGCTGCCATAGGAACGATTGGGAAAAAGTGCCATAAATTCGCCATTCTTATAGATATTTTATTTATTTCTTGGTAAACTCTATTTAATAGCAATTTTAACATATCCTAAAAGTTTCATCCAAATCGGACCACTATATCCTATAGCTGCCATAGGATCGATGGGAGAAAATGGGTCATTGAACATAACTCTGGTTTTTTTCAAGACAATTAATTCATTCTTGAGAAATACAGTTTTCATAGACACTAAAGCCGTTTTAGAAATTTAAAAACCAAAAATCGGATCACTATATCCTATAGCTGCCATACAAACGATCGAACGGCTTAAAGGCAACTGGTCTGCAAGGGTATTCTAAGCTTCGGGTACCGAAGCTAGCCTTCCTTTCTTGTTTTTCTTATAAACTCAAAGTTTTAATGCTACAAAACTAAATTTGTAATTTAATATTACTTTGTAGTAAAGTTTATTAAATTTCCTTTCAAAGTAAAAGATTCCTATAATACAAAGTAATAAATTCATATAAATTACTCGTATATATTTATTTTAGTGTTAGCTTTTGGTTCAAATTAAATAATTTAAATAATATATATTATCCCACCAAATAAATAATATCATTATTTGTAAAGGCAAGAATATTATTGTTAAATATTATAAATTGTTAAATTGAGTACTTTAATTTCCATACTTTTAAAATGTAATTTTTCTTATAAATTCAAAGTTTTATTGATATTAAATTAAATATGTTATTGAATTTGCTAAAAGTCCATTAAACTCCATTAAATTTCCCTTTAAAATCTATAATTATATTTTTATTAATGGCTTATTTGTTGTGAACATTAAGTAATTCAATTGATAAATAATATCTTATAAAATAATTAAGGATATTACACCTAAAACTTCTTTACAAATTCAATTCAAATCAAATTCAAATACCCTTTTATTTTCTGTGTAGTTGTCGGGAAACTAAACCCTATAAATGACATTTAATTACATTATAGAACGCAATTACACATGCATAACTAATACATTAATCCTTCCACTTTCATTTACAGGACAACAAGTACGATGTGGGCGGCGGTGAATCCTTCGGCACACTGTCGGAGCTAATTGAGCACTACAAGCGTAATCCCATGGTGGAGACGTGCGGAACGGTGGTGCACCTCCGACAGCCCTTCAATGCCACGCGGATTACAGCGGCGGGCATCAATGCGAGGGTGGAACAGCTGGTGAAGGTGGGTTTCGAGCTCTAACCTCCTGCCCCGGGATCAAACTAACAATCATACGAAATTTCAGGGTGGCTTCTGGGAGGAGTTCGAGTCACTGCAGCAGGACAGTCGGGACACATTCTCCCGCAACGAGGGCTACAAGACGGAGAATCGCCTGAAGAACCGCTACCGCAACATATTGCCATGTAAGTGGGAATCAGAGAGAGATATATATCGGAAATCTATAACCTAATCCCGCTCCAATTTACAGATGACCATACCCGTGTCAAACTGCTGGATGTGGAGCACAGTGTGGCGGGTGCGGAGTACATCAATGCCAACTACATTCGCCTGCCCACCGACGGCGACCTGTACAACATGAGCAGCTCCTCGGAGAGCCTGAACAGCTCGGTGCCCAGTTGTCCGGCCTGTTCGGCGGCCCAGACCCAACGGAACTGTCCCAACTGCCAGCTGCTGAACAAGACCTGCGTCCAGTGTGCGGTGAAGAGTGCCACCTTGCCGTACAGCAATTGTGCCACCTGCAGTCGGAAGTCGGACTCCCTGAGCAAGCACAAGAGGAGCGAATCCTCGGCCAGCTCCTCGCCCTCAACGGGTTCGGGTTCGGGTTCGAATGGGATGAATGGTGTTAATGGCATGAACGGTGGCCCCGGTACACCCACCAATCTGCTGAAGAAGCATTCGGGTGAGACACCCTACGGCTCCATGTCCATGTCGCTGTCGAGTGCGGAACGGGAAAGGGAAAGGGAGAGGGAGCTGTTCAAGACCTACATTGCCACCCAGGGATGCCTGCTGACGCATCAGATCAATACGGTCACCGACTTCTGGAACATGGTCTGGCAGGAGAACACCCGGGTGATCGTGATGACCACCAAGGAGTATGAACGTGGAAAGGAGAAATGCGCCCGCTACTGGCCGGACGAGGGCAAGACGGAACAATTTGGTTTGGCCCGCATTCAGTGCGTGTCGGAGAACTCCACCAGCGACTATACGCTGCGGGAGTTCCTCGTCTCCTGGCGGGATCAGCCGGCGAGGCGGATCTACCACTACCACTTCCAGGTGTGGCCCGATCATGGTGTGCCCGCCGATCCCGGCTGTGTGCTCAACTTCCTGCAGGACGTGAACACGCGACAGGGTCAGCTGGCCCAGGCCGGGGAGAAGCCGGTGAGTTATTGATTTATTTTTAATTCATTAAATATATATAAAAGAATTAAATTTAAATATTGGAAGGTGCAAAGTTTAGGTAAAAGTTTTATATATAAATATCCTATTCCTAGTGCTGAATTTGCTACAATTTAAGCTATTTTTAATGAACTAGTATATATTTATATTGGATACTAATATTTCGAGTGCTGCAAATTTTTTTAAAGTTTTATTTGTTATATGTTTTTCTACATCTTTAAGTTATATCCTTAATAATTAAATATTATAATGCACAATATCAAAAGTTGTTTTCGTTATTAGATGAATTGCTAGTACTAATTGTACTACAATTTGTGCAACTATTAATTAACTTGTTAACTAAATATTGATTTACTATATGTATTCCTAGTTCTTCAAGTTATTAACTTTTTAATTAAATATTAAAATGCACAATATTTTGTAGTTTTAAAGTTACTTGTTCTTTGGAGTAATTCATAATTTGTATTTCCAACAAATTAAATTATTTTATGTACAACATTTTGATACAGATATTAATTCTCTTAACTTATGTTTAAGAATTTATTTTATTATGATAAGACAACTTTAAATGTTTTATTACAACATAACTTTTTTTTTTAATATTTATATGTTAGGGTATATAATTTACACTATTTTTATTTAAACTGATTGTTGAACTTTAAAATATGAACAACAATTTTTGAGTTAAAAAAAAGAGAAATATTGCTTAGTAGAAATGTTCTTTATCAATAAAATATTCTAAAGAAGAGTTAAAAAAAAACAAGAAAGGAAGGCTAGCTTCGGTACCCGAAACTTAGAATACCCTTGCAGACCAGTTGCCTTTAAGCCGTTCGATCGTTTTTTGTATGGCAGCAATAGGATATAGTAATCCGATTTTTGGTTTTTAATTTTCTAATGTCTATGTAATGTCTATGAAAAGAGTGTTTCTCAAGAATTAATTAATTGTCTTGAAAAACACCAGAGTTATGGTCAATGACCCATTTTCTCTCATCGTTCCTATGGCAGCTATAGGATATAGTTGTACGANCGATCCCGGCTGTGTGCTCAACTTCCTGCAGGACGTGAACACGCGACAGGGTCAGCTGGCCCAGGCCGGGGAGAAGCCGGTGAGTTATTGATTTATTTTTAATTCATTAAATATAAATAAAAGTATTAAAGTTAAATATTGGAAGGTGCAAAGTTTAGGTAAAAGTTGTATATAGAAATATTCCTAGTGCTGATTTTGCTACAATTTAAGCTATTTTTAATGAACTAGTTAATATTAATATTGGATAAAAAAATATTGGAGTGAACCTAATATTTATCAAAGTTTTATTTCCTATATGTTTTTCTAAATCTTTAAGTTATACCCTTAATAATTAAATATTATAAAGCACAATATTTTGTAGTATCAAAAATAGTATTCGTTATTTAATGAATTGCTAGTACTAATTGTACTACAATTTGTGCAACTATTAATTAACTAGTTTACTAAATATTTATTTACTATACGTATTCTTAGCTCTACAAGTTATAAACTTTTTAATTATATATTAAAATTTACAATATTTTGTAGTATCAATGTTATTTGTTCTTCGAAGTATTACTATTAGCCATTTAGTAATTCATAATTTGTATTTACAACAAATTAAATTGTTTTATGTACAACGCTTTGATACAAAGTTAAAACTCGTAACTAATTTTTAAGAATATATTTTATTTGGGTACGACAACTTTAAATGTTTTATTACAACACAACGTTTTTTTTTGAATATACATATGTTAGGGTATATAATTTACACTGTTTTTATTTAAACTGATTGTTGAACTTTAAAATGGAAACAATTTAAAAAATGGTACATACCAAATATTAAATACAAGAAATTTTAATTATCTGTAAAATTTTTAAAAGAATAAAAATATTAAGGAGTGTTAAAAAAAACGTACAAGCTTACAGCACCTGAAAAAGTCTGGTGAAAAATCACATAACTTAGTAAATATTGCAAATATTTAGTGGAAATTATAATAAATAATTCTTATATATAGTATACAAATCGATTTAAATTATTTCCCCTTAAAATATTCAAATAGTTCATAATATAAAAGTAAAAATTTCAAATTAAGTTTAGTTCATTATTATATCTAGGTTTTTATATAGTATTATATTCTTATTTATTCCCCAAACTAATGTATAATTTGTATTGCATTCCTTGCAGGGACCCATCTGTGTCCACTGCTCGGCGGGAATTGGTCGCACCGGAACGTTCATAGTGATCGACATGATTCTCGACCAGATCATGCGAAATGGTGAGTTGTAACCTCCACAAACCAACCGGAAACCATTTAATTTTAATCCCTAAACCAGGCCTGGACACCGAGATCGACATCCAGCGCACTATCCAGATGGTGCGTTCGCAGCGCTCCGGTCTCGTGCAGACGGAGGCGCAGTACAAGTTCGTCTACTATGCGGTGCAGCACTACATCCAGACCCTCATTGCCAGGAAGCGGGCCGAGGAGCAGAGCCTCCAAGTGGGCCGCGAGTACACCAACATCAAGTGAGTTGCATTTAAGGGATCCCCAATTGAACTCCATTTAATTTGGATGTCTCTTTCGTTGGGATAACCTAGGTACACGGGCGAGATTGGCAGCGATTCACAAAGATCTCCATTACCACCAGCAATTTCTAGCATAAGTTTAGCCAACAGTAAGACGCCCTCAACGCCCTCGACCGGCTCCTCGACGGACTCCAGCATGGGCATGGGCGGTGGGATGGGAATGGGTTTTGGCCTGATCAGCAGCGGTTCCGGTTCCGGTTCCGGCAATAAGCATGCCGGCAAACAGCAGCCACCTCTGCCACCGCTCTCCAGTAATAACAACAATGGGAGTGGGAACGGGGGGAGCGGAGGGAGTGGAAACGGTAGTGGAATCCAAAAGGATGCCAGCAGCAGTAGCAACAGCAGCAGCAGCAGCAGCAACAGCAATGGAAGCTGCAGCAGCGGGAGCAGCAATGGCAACATAAACGCTCTGCTCGGCAACATTGGGCTGAGGAAGCAGCGGGAGCACCGGGAGGATCCAAGGGAGGCTCCTGCGGCAGGGGCAGGGGCAGGTAAGCAGTCGTCGTTGCAACAACAACAACAACAACAACAGCCGGCGCCGCCGATGCGCCCGCGCCCGGGTATACTCAAGTTGCTCACCAGTCCCGTCATCTTTCAGCAAAATACAAAAACATTCCCAAAGACATGATGGGCGGCGGTGCAACGGCATCAACACCACCGCCACCGCCGCCACCGCTAGCTACGGCACCAGCTCCAGCGCCACCGCCGCGCAAAACATGACATATGAATTTCTAGGTGGAGGCGGCTCTAGCAGCTCGCGCAGCTCCACCGACAGCTCCAACAGAAATTATCAGAGCCACTCCCAGATCGTTGCGAAGCCAGCGAAGAGAGAACTAAACTAAACTAAACTAGAAACCATACCGAATCCAAAACGAAATCAAAATCAAAACTAAATCCAAAACAAAACAAAACTTGACGCCACGCTAAACCACAGACAGATTATGGATATCATTTCGTGCAGCTATCCCCTCCCCGAAACCAAAACCAAAACCGAAACCGAAACCAATCCCAATCCCAGCCAGCCCACACTTGACTATGTTATTATTATTATTATTATTATGATTACGATTATGATTACGATTACGATTATGATTATAAATTACTATTATTATGATGATTTTTTTTTTTTATTAATTGTAAACTGTAAACGAGCAATCGTCACTTTTTTTTGGAATCGTGCATAGTGTTTAGTTCGTAATTGTATTGTAATTGTCTCGCTTTATGTTGTAAGTGTTCCAGACCCGCACCCAGACCCACTTGACCCACTTGACCCCTCAACCCCCCCGATCGTATATATATTTATATTGTATGTGTAGAAGAGATGTTTAAGAACTCCTCGATAGACCAGGGATTTCGATTAGGGGCAGGAGAAATCTGCAGCCCACAAAGAGGTGAATCAAAAGGAGGGAAGCAGCAAGGAGAAGGGTTTTCAATTCCAATTCGAACGGATCTATATATAGTCGGAATAATAGAAAATGGTTTCCCATGAGATAAATGAAAGATTTCAAAAATTAAAAATACTCGAAAGAGTTCAAAATGAAATTCCAATATTTTCCAAAAAAAAAAAAGGTTTCACATTTCTATTTCTAATTTCTAATAAATTCCAAATCCCTTAAATTAAGTTCGAATTCGGAATTGAAAAAGATTTATTTATGAGCAGAGAAGTTTTTTTAGTATTTTAAGTGTTGTTTAAAATGTGGAAAATAGGAACTATCTAACCGATACAAAAGAAAACAAAAAGCGTTGATTGTGATTCGAGGAACAGCGAGAACAGTAACATAGAAATGAAATGAACAGATGCGGATAGCCGTAGCAGATGCAGATGCAGATGGAGATACCCTTTGCAGATGCAGATGCAGATACAAATACAGATAGAGAGGAGAACGGAAACCGCCAACCGAACAGATCAGATTAAAGTGTAATGCTGGACAAGAACAGAAACAGAAACAGAAACAGATATAGAAACAGATATAGAAACAGATAAAGATACGGATACAAATATACATAGATACATAGATACAGATGCGAGGAGATCGGATCAGACTAGCGTGTAGGAACAAACTTAGGTATCGTCCCTAGGATAAGATAAGAAAACAACAAAAAAATCAAAATTTAACAACGAACACCGCGAGGGATTCACTACCATCTCCTGACCCCCAACCCCCCGCCCCCCCCGCCNTGGTTTTTGCAAAGCCTGGCTTCGCCCTATTTATAACCCCCATATATATTTATAACCTCATTCGATTATTCGAATTAATATCGTTATTCGTAGGCTAACTATTATAAAGTACTAGATCACGAACTTACGCACACGCACTCCGCTGTCGTCCTTCGATTCGGTGTCCACCTAGTGCTCCTAGGCCATCGCGTGGGTTTCAGATTCGAGTGGGTGGATGAACACATGATTACTTATAGCTCTATCTGAGGTATCGGGCCCTTACATATGCTCCTTCTTTATCTTCTTCGATTCTTAGTTTTTTGTTTTGTTTTGTTTTTTGGTATTTATCTTCGATTATTTTGTTTTTGTTTTTTGTTTTTTGTTTGTCTTTGTGAGGCATTTTTAATAAGGCTTTTGTGT
>JAJJHY010001290.1:8869499-8883332 GCA_021224005.1 Drosophila setifemur
TATATATATAATATAGGTTACAGATGCGAAACAAAAGGTAAACTAGCCCACGACGACAACGTTTTTGTAGCTTATAGATACTAAGTAAAAAATAACAAAAAACCAAAAAATCAAAACCAAAACAGAGGATAAAGATATAACCCATAGAATCGACAAAGATAATCCGAGAACACCAAATTATTTCTAAAAATAAAGCTCGTCAAATGTTGAAGCTAATTTTATTATGTACGCCAAAACAAAATTAGGAAGCAATTACCAAAATAACGAAATGAAACACGGACAACTAAATTCTTCTATATATATATAGGATTGGGTATTGGGGAAATCGGTAGCGGGGATCGGGATTGGGATTCGGGCAGCGGGATGCAGGATGCAGGTCAAGGGTGTTTTTTTGAATATTAATATCGATAATAACTATACGGAGATATATTCAACAGTTTTAAGTGTCTACTGTTTAAATGACACCAAATTATATTATTGAATAAAGCATATTACAAATAATCTTTCAAAAACTCAATCTGCATTTTTAATGGTCAAACTAAGTAATTAAATTAATTAAATCATAATTATTGATTCTTTTTTTGTTGTATTATCTTTCTTAAAGGTTTTTATATTGATAAATGGAAATTTGGGAACTTTAAATTGAATGGGAATAATTTAGAATTTCAATATTATTACATGATTAAATTAAATTTTAATAAAAAAAAGTAAACAAAATAGTACTTAAAGCATTAATATTATTAATTCTTTTAAGTATTATTTTGTTGAACAACAAATAAGATCTATCTTAATTGTTGTTATATTAATAAATGTTAATTTCGAACTTAAAATCGGATTGAAATTATTTTGGGTCTTGTAATTTTGAATTTTAATATTATTACATTATTAAATTAAAATTCAATCAACAAATAAAACTGAATCATTCTTAAAAAATTAAAATTATTAATTCTTTTAAGTATTATTTTGTTGAACAACAAATAAGATCTATCTTAATTGTTGTTATATTAATAAATGTTAATTTCGAACTTAAAATCGGATTGAAATTATTTTGGGTCTTGTAATTTTGAATTNATGGTCAAACTAAGTAATTTAATTAATTAAATCATTAAAATTATTGATTCTTCTTTTGTTGTATTGATCTTTCGAAAATAATTTTATAATGATTAATGGAAATTTGGGAACTTGAAATTGAAGGGGAATAATTTAGAATTTCAATATTATTACATGATTAAATTAAATTTTAATAAAAAAATTTAACAAAATAGTACTTAAAGCTTTAAAATTATTAATTCTTTTAAGTATTTTTTTGTTGAACAACAAATAAGATCTATCTTAATTGTTGTTATATTGATAAATGAAAATTGGGAACTTGAAATTGAATTGGAATAATTTAAGGTCTAATAATTTTGAATTTTAATATTATTACAAGATTAAATTAAAATTCAATCAACAAATAAAACTGAATCATTCTTAAAGCATTATACTTTTTTATTCTTTTAAGTATTATTTTGTTGAACAACAAATAAGATCTTTTCTAAATGTTTTTATATTAATACATACAAATTTGGGACTGAAAATTTAATTGAAATAATCTTATAATTTTGAATTCCAATATTATTAGATACTTTAATTGAAATTCAATCAACAAATAAACAAAAATAAAACTTAAATTGATTTTTTTAAGTATTATTTTGTTAAACAACCATTAAGATCTTCCAAAAATGTTTTTATATTAATAAATTATAGTTGTTAGCTGGAAATCAAATTGGAATAATTTTGGGCTTTAAACTTTTGTATTATTTATAATTAAAACTTAAATTTCAAGGCAATATTTAATGAAATCATACTCCTTAAATAATTATTGCATATTTAATATTTAAAAAGGCCCCCCTTAAATTAAAACACAATGTAGATTTCGTTTTCACATCCATAAAACACAATTCAGTGAAATAATTTATTTTGTTCAGCATTTGGAAAAAATTCAATTAAAAAAAATTCAATATACAATCGATCAATATTTTAAGCATTTAAAAAAAAATGTCAATATATCTAGGTATACATATGCTAAAACTATATATATTAATAGATATTTGTAGAACCTATCCGTCTCTAACCACTACCACTGTCCACACTAATCTTGCTCTAGTCAATAAATTAATTGTTTAGTTTGCGTATTTTCAATTCAGTTTCACTTAGTAATTACTTCAGGTTAATCTTCTTAATTCTATTAATTAAATTAAATCTTAATGCAAGTGATTTTGTCATACGGTTCGAAGAACAAATGATTTTCTGTTTTCTTTCAGTGCATATTGCGGGGGAAACCTGTACAGATCGATGAGTTGAGAGTGGTTTTTCTTTCCCATTTAGTTTTTCCTCTTTTTTTTAGTTTTGTTTTGTTTTTCCTATCTTACAATCGGCGTTATGTACGAAAAAGTCATAGTTCTTGGATCGCTCCTTAGGGGAATCAGATTCCCCTGGTGCGCAGGAGTAGGACCCGGTTGAACCGGGTCTTACTCTACATCCCCAGCTGGCTGGCCCGAGGGCGATGGCGTCTCCAAGAGCCTGGCTGGACCCACGGGCGAGTAGGGTGGCGGCGTGATGGAGTACGACGGCGAGGGAATCATTCGGCACTATTGCGCTGCTCCGGCCGCACCTGCTCCCGCCTCCTTGCCACCGGCATCGCCCGGCGGGAGAGCCACCTCCTTCATCGTCTCCACCTTGGCGACGATCTTGAGCGCTGGGCCCAGCTTCATGCCCATGGCATTCACCAGATGGTTCTCCTTGAGCAGTAGCAGCGCCTGTCCATCGATCTCCTGCTGGATGAAGTCGTCGACGAGATCCTGGCAACCGGGCAGCTCCCGGATGAAGTTGCTCACCTCCTCCACGGTCCAGCTGCTGATGGGCGGTCGTTCCGGTGGAGCTGTTGTTCCGTTCGCGGTGGCAGTGGAGGATGCAGCAGCTGTTACGGGTGTTAAAGGAGGTGGCAGTGGATTTGGAGTGGTGATGGCCACAGGCAGGGGTAATCCCAGGGGCAGAGTAAGAGTCACAGGAGCAAGCACTGGCAGGGGCATCTCTACGACTGGATTTGGAGCATTCGAAGCATTCAAGGCATCCGTTTCCATCGCCTGCATGGCCTCCGCCTGCAGCTTCTCCTCGGCCATGGCCTCGTCCAGTTTGTCAACCAGCGCCATGGCATCCACTCCGACTATTCCGCCCGTGCCCAGGCCCAGGCCCAGGCCATTGGTCTCTGCATTCCCTGCTAATCCGACTCCGACTCCTCCGATTCCCCCGATGCCGTTCTTGGCCTGCCTGGCGCATCCCGGGGAGCAGAAGCGCTTCCGCTTCAGCTTGGCCTTGTGCTCCAGCTTGCCGCACTGCTCGCAGGCCACCATGTCGGTGGGCGGAGGAGTGGGAGTTGGATGCGGAGGCGTTCCACACGGAATCCCAGTGACCAGTCCCCCCGACTTGATGTCGTCCTGCATGGTGGCCTTTTTCTCTGTTGGAGTGAGTAGATAGGAGGAAGGGTAGTGGGTGAGTAAATGGTTATAGAGAGACTAAGAATTAAGGAATACTCACTGGGAGGCTCATCCTGGACATCCTTGTCCGCATAGCGCTGCCTGGTGACGGGGAAGGGCTCGTTGGCCTCCTGGATGATGAAGCCATCGATGACGTGGGTCAGGACGTTCGGCTTGATCATCGCCTTGGGCAGATCCTTGGCCCCACTGCCAGATGTGGTTGTGGTGGTGGTGGTGGTGCTGGAGCAGCTGGTGGTGGTGCTCGAAGTGGTGGTGACAGAGCTGATGGCAGTGCTCCTGGCCATTCCGATCCCGTTCGACATGGTGGTGGTGGGCGTGGAGGTGTGCGAGGAGGTGGCGGTGGACGTCGACGTGGTGCAACTGCTGCTGCTGGTGGGCACCTTCAGCTCCTCCCTCCCGCTTCCGGGAGTGGTGCTGCTGGTGGGCTGCACCACATTGCTCATCTTGGAGAGCGGGGTGAGGGAGGGAGTGGGCGTGGGAGTGCTCCTACTGCTATTGTTGCTGTTGGTGGCCTTCGTCGGGGTGGATCCCACCTCGGAGGCATCTCCATTCTGCAGATGAGCATCGCCCGTTGAACTGCTGGCCTCCACCGAGGCAGAGGCACTAGCACTGGCACTTGCACTGGCTGAGGATGTGGGAGTGGAACTGGCATTCGCTGGAGTGCTGCTCTTGGGGGTGTTGGCCCGACTGTCCTGGGTCAGGGGTGAGTCGATGGGTACGAGAGTGGCCGTGGGAGTCCTCGAGAGCGTCTCCTTGGTGGGCGTGGCTGGGTGACTGCTGCTCCCTGCTCCTCCTCCTCCTCCTGCCCCTGATGCTCCTCCTCCTGATCCAACGCTACTCAGACTGACCAACTGGCCAGGCGAGGGAGTAACTGCCGTGCTGGTGACCGAAACAGTCACTGGAGGAGCTGTGGACAGGTGACCCACCGTGGCATTCATCATGGAGGTCATGGCCAGGATGGGATTGGAGCTGGCCGACGAGGTGGTGGTGGCCAAGATGGTTGCTCCCTGCTGCTGCTGCTGTTGTTGCTGTTGTTGTTGCTGTTGCTGCTGCTGCTGTTGGGTGGCTGCTGCAATGCTGGCCGAGATCAGCTGCTGTTGCTGCTGCTGGAGCTGGGCCTGTGCCTGGGCCTGAGCCTGAGCTTGTGCCTGAGCCTGGGCTTGAGCCTGGGCTTGGGCCTGGGCCTGAGCCTGGGCCTGCGCCTGCTGGAGAGTGGCCACCGTGCTGCTGGTCACCAGGGGAGTGCTGCTCTGGTTGGTGATGGTCACCACACTGCTGGTGGGCAGGGAGGAGCTGCAGGTGCCCGGCTTGCTGGTCTGGAAGATGGCCCCGGAGGCGGTGAGAGCGGCCTGCAGAGCACTGGAGGTGGCGATTCCCGCCGGCGTGGTGGGGGAGGAGACGGAGAAGGGCACTCCACTCAGCTGGAGCTGTCCTGGGACTGCCTGGGACTGCTGCTGCTGCTGTTGGGCAGCAGTTGCTCCTGCTGCTGCCGCTGCCCCCGCCTGCTGCATCACGATCTGCTGGATGATGTTCTGCTGCTGCTGCTGCTGCTCCCGCTGCTGCAGTTGCTGCTGCTGTTGCTGCTGCAGTTGCTGCTGCATTTGCTGCTGCAGCAGCTGCTGCTGCTGGTGGGAGGTGATGAAGGTGTTGGGCGCCACCTGGAGGATCTGCTGCGTGGCATTGGCCAGCGCCTGCTGCTGCTGTTGCTGCTGCTGCTGCTGCTGCGAGAGTTGCTGCTGCTGCTGTTGCTGCTGCTGCTCCCGCTGCTGCTGCTGCTGGTTGGCCTGCTGCTGCTGGTGCTGCTGCTGCTGCGCCTGGACCGCCGCCTGCTGCTGGTTCTGCAGGGCCTGGATCTGCTGCTGGAAGATCTGCTGCTGCAGCAGCTGCTGCTGCTTCTGGAAGAGCTGCAGCTGCTGCTGCTGCTTCTCCACTCCGGCAGCTGCTGCTGCGTGCAGCGTCTGCCCGTTCTGGAGGGTGATCGGAGTGCCCGTCGTGCTCATCACCACCATTCTGTAGCGGATTGGAGATTGGGGATCGGATTAGTTACATCTTCCACTGGAACTTGTAGTTTGGGTGACTTACTTGTTGCCCGAGTTGACCACCTGCTGGAGGTTCGCCTGCTGCTGCTGCTGGACCGTGGTCAGGTGGCCCACCACCTTGTTCTGCCCGGACACCTGGCCGTTCTCCGTCTTGAGGGCGGGCAGGGCTGGTCGCACCGGCTGCTGCTTGTTGCGCATCTTCGCCTTGAGCAGGCTCTGGTTCTGGGCCGTCTGCGTGGACACGGAGCTGGCCGGGCGCACCTGGGTTCCGTTGTGGGGCAGGATGGGGGCACCTACTCCCGGTCGCTGGAGGGTGAGTTGCTGCTGCTGCAACTGGGCGGTGGCCACAGCCAGTTGTTGCTGCTGCTGCTGTGTCTGGTTGCTGTTGGCATTCTGCTGCGTTTGCTGTTGCTTCGGAGCAAGTGCCTCCAGCTGGGTGCGCGCCTTGGTGGGTGTCTGGGTGACATTGCACTGGATGATCTCTGCGGGAATCGAACATAAGAAACATTAATCTCAGATAGAAACAAGAAAAGTAAAAGATGATCCTACGGTTCTGCTGCGTCTGGAGCGTCTGCGTGGTGGGCTGCTGGATGAACATCCCGGAGGTGCCGTCCGGCTGGCCGCGCAGGATGATCGGGTTCGCGCCGAAGGACTGCAGTCCGGCGGCGTTCTGCCAGAACCAGGGGATCTGCATCTGCTGCGCCTGGCCGGCATTCAGCAGCTGGGCTGCTTGCAACTGCCCGGACTGCGGGAGGGTGGACTGGGACACCTGGACGCACTGCTGCGTGGTCTGGGTGGTCTGCTGCTGCTGCTGCTGCACCTGCTGCGCCTGCGTGCCACTGGAACCGGCTCCTCCCGTCGCCTGCACCGTGCTGCTGGTGGTGGTCACCTTCTGGACCACCTTCTGGGCCAGCTTGCCCTGCGCATCCACCCCCACCTTGGCCAGCGCCGCTGTGAGTTGTTGCTGCGACAGCTGCTGCTGCGAGAGTTGCTGCTGCGAGAGTTGCTGCTGCTGCTGTTGCTGCTGTTGTTGCTGCTGCTGCTGCTGCTGCGAGAGCTGCTGCTGGGCGGCGGCCATCGACTGGAGCAGGTTCTGCTGCTGCTGGGGCGAGTGCGAGATGACGTTCACCGGCGAGATGAGCAGCGTCTGCGGCGACTGGCTGTGGCTGGAGGTGGGGTGGATGGAGGGCAGCGAGGGGATGCAGGAGGCGTA
The DNA here is from genome assembly GCA_021224005.1 of Drosophila setifemur. Taxonomy (NCBI): domain Eukaryota; kingdom Metazoa; phylum Arthropoda; class Insecta; order Diptera; family Drosophilidae; genus Drosophila; species Drosophila setifemur. The sequence continues at coordinate 8,876,288 of JAJJHY010001290.1, forward strand.
GGTGCCCCCGGCGAAGCCCGCTCCCTGCTGGATCATCTGCTTGGCATTCTGCGTGGTGGTGGCGATCATCTGGGGCCCGTTGCCCTGGAAGGGCTTCCCCGCGGTGATCACCTGGATGGGCTGCTGGCCCAGGCCCCCGGAGTGGAGCAGGTTCCCCGACACGATCATCGGCGGGTAGAGGAACTGGGGCGAGGGCTGCATCAGCTGCACGGTCCTGCCCTGCGACCAGTCCCCGCTCACTCCCCCCACTCCGGTTACTCCGGTCACTCCTCCCGTTGCCAGTTGCATCGGCGACATCGTACTGAGGGCGGTGGTCTGCTGTTGGGCATTCTGGGCATTCTGGGCGGGACTAGGAGCTCCTCCGGCTGCTCCCGCTCCTCCTCCCCCGGCTCCAGTTCCTCCTCCCCCTGCTCCTCCTCCTCCCGCTCCTCCGCCTCCACCTGCTCCTCCTCCACTGGCCTCCGACAGCTGCTGCTGCAACTGCATCTGCTGCTGCACATCCAGCAGGCTGGTGGCATGCTTCAGCTCGGTGGCAGTTGTCCCCGCACTGGGGAACTCCTGCTTCACCTGGATGCCGTAGGGATTGCTAGCATAGAACTGCTGCAGCTGCTCCGGGGAAATTTGGAGTGGCACTGTCGCGGTGGTTGCCACCTGTTGGGCGGGACTCTGGGACTTATCCATCGCCTGGCTACTCCTCCTCGAGATGGGTGTGCTCGGTGTATTCGGAAGCAAGGGATGACGACGCCTCTTGGTAGTGCTCGATGGCGTGCTAGATGGTGTGCTGGACGGTGTCCTAGATGGAGTTGCTGTGTTTCTTCTAGTGCTGGGACTGGTGAAGTCCTCGTCAAAGGTAAGTCCCGCTTTCTGGGCGAGCGTCTCCAAGCACTTGAGCGGTCGGATGTTCGAGGTGTCCTTCAAGGGAGATGTGCCTGCTGCAGGGGATGGTGATGGTGACGGTGATGGTGAAGGTGATGGTGCAGGTGATGGTGTAGATCTCGACCCCGATCCCGGTCTCGATTCACTTTCCGTGTCCGCTCTGTGGGGAGAAGAAAAGAGAACAGAAGGATGAGTAAATAGTGCTAGGTGGCTACGGCAAAACCAACAGACACACTTGGGACGGCCTCGGAAGCGTGGGGCATGCTTCATGTTCGTTTTACGGTTATCTTTTACCGCATTTGCAACGAACCGAGGAACGAACGCCAAGGCAGGGACAACAATGCAAACAGGTTGGCAGCCCCAAATTGTATGCCCTTCCAGCTGAGAGGGAAAGAGAGGGCCGGTGATGCACTCCACTTAGAAAAACGGGGGGCTAACTTATCAAAAATATATTCCTCTAAATGTAGAAGTTTCAATTTCAAAGATATCACCTACTAAAAGATTTCTACTAAGTTTAGAACATATTTTTTCATTTAAAAATATATACAATTTCTCCCGTTATTTCTTGCTTTTCTTCATTTCTTCCAGTGCCAAGGAAGAGCAGCTGGTGTTGTCGAAAAAAAAAATCCAGTGAGAGCGCGCGCGAGAGTGATTAGCAGAGCAGTGCTCTCCAAAAAGGGAGAGGGAGGGAGAGTAGAGAAAGAGGTGGAGAAAACGAGACGAACAACACCAGAGATCATTGAGAAAGACAAAGACGGGCTCGTAATGCACTCTCAATCCAAAAACAGACGAAAAAAAAAGCGTCAAAGAAAACGAAAACAAAGTCGAAAAGAAACGAAACGAAACGGAGAAGTAAGGCAAAACGAAATACACTGCATTTCGGTGATCATTCACATAAGGTGAGACTACAGTAGATACCGACTAAGTTGAACTTGATTTATTTGAATTGTAATTTAATTTGAATTTTATTAATGTTACAATTTTATATTTATCTTGTTTTTGATTTTTTTTATTATCAACTTCATATTTTTCCAGCTATCTATTGCTTTTCCAGATAACACTGTGACCCACTGATGCTGGCTTTTTTTATTTTTTTTTTTTTGCATACACAATGCAGTTGTGTGCATTTCAAAGGAGGTCACTTGTCAGAGTTGCCTGTTTTATTTTTAGGCGCTCTCCGCCTCTCCCTATCCCTCTCCTCTCTCGCTCTTACTCTTACTCTTACTCTCCCCCTCCCTACTCCTAGCTTCTCTATCCTGGATAACGGGAAGAGCAGGAGAGGGGGTGGCATGCAATCTACCTTTATTTATGGTTTTGCCAAATGAAAGTCCCCCTGAAATGGTCAAATGGAGGTCTCCACAAAAGACCCTCCCCTTCCCTCCTCCCTCCACCCTCGCTCTCCGTCACCCAAAATCCTGACAGTTGCTAATGCTATTGATTCCGCTTTTTTTTCCGCTCTGCCAGGAGGAGTAACAAATGGTTTCGGTTTCGATTTCACGCACAGAATCCCCCGTCTAAAAAAAAAAAGGGAAGGTTCGGGTTTTGGGTTTGGGTATTGGTTTGGGTTTTGTGCTTAGATTCCAGCTACCCCTAAGCGGGTGGGTGGTCCACCAAGGGGGTTGATTCCCACCACGGGGTTGCTGCTGTTGCTGCTGCTGCTGCTGCTGCTAGTGGGTGTTGAATACAGTACACAGCCTGTATGTGTTTGTTCGTGTGAGAGAGGGCTTGCATGTGTGTGTGTGTGGGAATCGAACTAGACGGCCTGCCAGACAGACGCATCTTCCTCAGCATCTTCGGCGGGCAACTTGCAACCGAAAGACTGGTTTCCAGTACCACTGCCACTGTGAGTGTGAGTATCTCATGGATACGCTTGTATCCATGCGATGCTGTCTGTGTGCGAGTGTGTGTGTGTGTGGTTCCAGACTCTTACAACAATGCCAAAGCCATCATCAATTTGATTTTCCCTCTTCAAACGAATTGAGTTGCAAGCAACAGAAAACAGGGGCGGAGAGCAGAGCAGAGGGGGAGGGGGGAGGAGGAAACGGCACAACACAGCACAACAACAACAACAATGCGGGGCACAACAGAGAGCATGCGCCGACGGCGTCGTCTCGAAAATGGGTTTTGCAAGTTTTGATTTTGGTTTGGTTTTTGGGGTTTCTTGGTTTTGTTGGGCGTACTTAATATGCTAAAAGGTAAAGGCCGCCAAGCGGCACCTGTGCACGCGATCTTACATAAAAAACGCAGTGGAGACAATAACGACGACGACGACAACTCTAGACGCCGCACAACATTAATGTGTTTTTCTCGTATTCCCTTTTCTGGGCTTCTTTCGGTCTTCTTTCGCTAGCCAGCGTTTTTGTTTTTACTCCAGCGATACACTTTCCAGCGCGCTGCTTACGTCGGCAGCGAAGCGCCGCCTGCAGAGGTTTCTACTTCTTCGCATGTTTGCCAAAGAATATTGCAATTGCACTAATATCTCTCACTAATCCTCAGCACCGTTGAGCATTTGTTAAAAAAATTTCATAAATAAATAAATAGAAGCTAGTATGTGTGCGCGTCGGTTTTCATTCACAGCACGGCAGAGCACAGCACAGCGAATGCACGGACACGGGCACGGGCACGGAGAAGACGCGAAAACGGGAAAACGGAGAAGACCGCACGCCGCCGAGTTGAATTTCTGACTGAAGAAGAGGCCCAAAGAGCGCGCCACTGAACGCGGGGCGACAACTCTGCTCTCGCACACACACGTACACGCACACCAGCGCACGCCTGGCGGCGAAACAAAATGAAGTGCGCATGTGTTGGTGTTGGTGCTGCTCTAGCAGCTGGGCGCGGGACAACGGACGGGAAACCAGTTTCTCTCGCACCCGATAACTTTTCTCTATACCGAAATGCGCGGGTGCGAGCGCGACGGCACTAGGGGCCGCCGGCCTCGGTCGGTGGGTGCGAGAGAGATGCCCTCCGCTTGATTGGGGGTTGGAAAGGAACAGCACATCGGGTTGAGTAAAAAAAAAGCAGCCAGAGTCGAGGCTACAGCTGGCGAGCATGTGTGTGTGTGTGTGAGTGTGAGTATCAACCACCCCGACGGTTCGCCACCCTCCCCTCCCCCCTTCCAACATCCACAAACGGTCACAACCGAATCCAGTTTTCTGCCTTCTGTGTCTGTACACTCGAATGTCTGCCGCCCGATTGTTGCTATACTTCATCTTCTTTTTTCATTCCACCACCACTCAGCCAGAGCCACAGCCATACAGCCTACCTACTACCTGGACGTCGCCCTCCTCCTCCTCCTCCTTCCATTCCCTTTCCTTTTAATACATTCCCTTCCATCGGATCGGATCGGCTTTACTTTATTATTAGTTGTGCTTGTCGGAAACAGAAGGTGGTAGACGAAGAGGAAGAGGAAAGGGAAAGGAATGGGGGAGGGGTAGCGTATGCGCAAAGGCAGAGCGAAATGTTTTTTTACTCGAACAGTGGCATGCGATGCATTATTATTGGATTGCATTTTCACTTCTTTTTGTGTTTATTGTTCTTGTTGTCGTTGCAGTCGGTCGTGTAGTGTGCGCACAGTGGTGCATGTGATACAATTTATGGGAACCATATTTCAATTTAATTAAGCTATTCTGAGGGTATTAGGAAATTAATAGGGATGTTAATTTCCAAGATTAATATTTTTTGCTTAACTTAAATTTTATAAATGTAATATTCACTGAAAAGTAAGTAATTTATCGTTTTAAGTAATAAATAATTAAAATTATTTTTAGATAACAAAAATCTTTGTTAGGTGGCCACAATCGAATCACCCTCGTCCCACTGTGCCTGTCTCTGGTATTTCATTTTTCATTTTGTGCCGCTGCCGAATGCTTGGTATTGTGTGTGTGTGCATTTGTATGGGTGCGTCGCTTTGGGCTCTTGTCGGTCTTCCTCTTACTCTCCCCCTCCAACAACAACGCCGCTGCGCTCCACAAGCGTTCATCATTCCATTGCCGCCTGATTGTTGTTGCCCGACTGATGAAACTGTGGGCTTCGCCTCGTCTCATTTCTTTTTTTCTTTTTCCACTGCGCTGCCGCCATATTATTTTTACGTTCGCTGAGTGCTTTTCCGCCCGCTCTCTCGCTCTCTTCTCTCCTATCTGCTCTCCTGTGCTTGCTCCGCTCTGTTGTTTTTGTCTTTTTGATACTGCGGCTGATTGCGATTGTGTGCGGTGGTGTGTGTGCGCGTGTGTGTGGGTTTAGTTCACCACTGGCTTTTTCTTGTTGGTTTTTGTGGAGTTTTTTCGTGCTTAGCTTTTTTCTTATTAGTTGCGGGCCGCGTTCTCTCCCCTCTCCCACTCACTCCCTCTCTCAGCTCTTTCGCTCTGTCAACTCAACTGTACAATAAGTCGAGCATGCGCTCTTCCTCTCATCCGATCCGTCGATTGAATTAATTGCATTGCCTCCAACTTGTTGGGGCCCTTGTATGGTCTTGGGTACCCTGTTGGAGTGGGAGTGGGAGTGTGAGTGTGAGCGAGTGAGCGAGTGAGCCAATGTCTTGTGTCGTCCGAGGGTGTGAGTGTGTGCGTGTGTGCTGGCTATTTGCATTTCGTAAAATGAAATGAAAATGTTTAATGAGCGTAAATTGCTTTGCGCGTGCTTTTTTCACACGCTGCCTCGCTCGCTCTAACGCATCTCTTTTGCCCTCTCTCCCTCCCTTTCTCTCGCTCTCTCAAAGGGTCGCTGCAAGGGAATAGAATCACTCACACTCACTCAAACCTGTTCTGTTGTTGTTGTTCTCATTGTCATACGGTAATTGTCAGAATTTCCATCACCATTTTCGAAAAGCCGAAACCTTGGAATTATCAGCAACATCTGCATACACTCGCAGTGTCACTCACCTACGGGAATACAAAGGGAGTGTACGAGTGTGCGAGTGATAATCAAAAGTGGGCTGACTTTTGATATTCTCCGTTTCATTGGAAGCCCATTAAATGACGTCGGCAGCAACGCAACGTTTTATTGCCACAAGGCGTGGCCAAGCGAACCATAAAAATGGATCAATGATCAGAAATACTCCCCTGAATTCGATTTGATTAATTGCTTGGCTAGGGTTCGTTTTAATATATAGAATAAGATACAGTTCCAGAGTTCCAATGTTGTTGCGAATATTCTTCTTCCAATTTGATTATCCATTCATCGTTTAAAAAACAGATATAAAACTACTTACCCACCTGCAGGAATGTTTATTTATTGATAATAATTTTCCAGAGATATCCTGCTCTCGGGGAAACCCTTTCCTACGCATCAATCATAAGAGATACATTTACAGAATTAAGCCAAACACAAATTCATTAATTACAAACCACAATACGGGAAACTACGAGTGTTTCTAATAGAAGATACAAATGTATCTTCAACTACCATCCATCATGTGCAGTCCGCGTAGCTCTTCAATCAAATCCACTCAACCAATTTCCACATTTCCCATTGAAACCGAGCGAACTGTACCAAAAGCCACCGTCACACCGTTTCGGAAAAAGGATTCGATACGATCCTTCGCTGCCAAGCAAATAATAGCCGGAGAAAGGGGTTTAATTCAGTGACACTTGCCCCTTTGATGACATTTTAGGACCAACCCCCCTTCGCCACCATTTTCAGGCCACTTTCCAAACAAAAACACACGGCAATTACCCTCGAAATATAATAATAATTCCTATGTTCCAATGGCTTGTCCGTAGTGCAACCCCTAAGCTCATTAAGGGATGGTCGCGAAATGTGGTGCACAATTCGACGGGGGTCACCCCCTTACCCACAATCCCCAGGACACCTTCGTTTTCCACTGCAACAATCTGTTACATCGAAATCCTATTGTTTCCTTTTCGAGTGTTTTGAGTAGGGTTTTTGTTTAGTGTACAAATATCTGAAGCTGCACTATCTTATCATTATTCTGTTATCTGCCTAATCTGGCTTCCTTATTTTGTATTGTAATCTATAGATAGATTTTGTATCTGCTTTGTTTCCATACTTAAACTATAAATCAATATTATGAAAGTAATACTTTTAATAAATGTTAGATAAATGCAAAAAAAAAACTAATTTAATGACCTTAAATATATAGAATCTATATACTAATTTTATAAAAAATATTTTATATTTTTAGCTACCATAGCTTAGAATACTATTTTAAAAG
>JAJJHY010001290.1:8893550-8909534 GCA_021224005.1 Drosophila setifemur
TTCTAGAAAGAATATAAATGATTTGTGGGAAATGCTTAGTTTCTATTATTTCTATAAACAAATGTAATTCGCAAATACTCTTGTGTACAATCATTTTGTTATTAACATTTTAAATAATACAGCTTCAAAACTAATCTTTATAAATTTTTCCTTATTTAAGCTGAAGACCTTTCCACAATATCCTAGTATAAAACATTTTAATTAAGCTTTTCCATGTACTAACCATTGAAGATTTAAATTAATAAAAATAACCAAGCGATTCTCAAAATTTTTACGTATTTTTTATGCTTTCAAAATAATTCAATTGCATTTCCTGGGCATTTTTTAAATAATTAAAAATCAAAAAGCAACTGTTATACGGGCTTTCAAGAAAATTCACCACGCCACTTTGGCCACGCCCAGCGCAGAGTTCGATGTGTAAAAGAGAGACCATCAGCAGGATGAGTTCTGATGTTGTCTCCCTTCCGCCCCCGGTGACAGCGACACTCCCACCCTCCTTCGACGTGTGGAAAAGAGACGGAAGAGAGGTGAGGCGAGCGTGCCCATTTTTTTCACTTCCACCTTCCCGACGGCATTTTGTATTGGACGCCGCTGCCGCTGTTCGTAATTAGGCAGCGCAGCGGCAGCGACGCCGGCAGCGGGAAAGCGTCTATTAATGCCCGCTTTTGTTGTTGTTGTAGTTGTTGTTGTTATAGTTGGGCGGTTGCACGAAAAACAAAATGGAGACTGTAAATAAAGTTATTTAAGAAGTTTTTTAGTTTTTTTTTAAGTTTCTGATTTCAAATTACAATTATAAATATTTTAATGATTTCCCTAAAATCATTTTAATTGGAAAATGAGAAATAGTAATTTGATTTTCATACCATTAAACGTCATAATCATTTAAAATAATATGAAATATGATTAATGATCAAAGGAATTCTTTATAAAAATAACATTTTCTTGCATATTCAAATAGTTTAATAGTTTCTGACTGCAAATTACAATTCTCAATATTATCATAATATTACTAAAATCATTTTAATTTGAAAATGAGAAATATCTATTCGATTTTCAAACCACAATGTTAAAATATATTATTAATGGTCAATCAAAGGTATTATTTATAAATATTAAAGTTCCTTGCATACTACTTAATTAAATAAACAATAAAAAATTCATCACACTCAAATTAATGCCTAAATTTCGATTATATTTTTATATTTTGCGAAGATATGGTTAAACAACTGAATAAATAAAAACTTACTTCTGCTTCCGCATTTGAAAGTCTTTTTTTGCTTATGAAGAATAATAATAATGGGATAGTTTTCATTAAGTTTCATAAATTATACATACTTTCTGCTCCTTGTATTAATATATTTAGTTCCGTACCACTATCAGACTAGCAACTGACTGATTTTCAAGGAACATTATGCTTAAAATGGGCAAATATTCTAGGGCCTTAACTCACTTCCAAGGAATACCGAATCTATACTACATACTAGATAAAATTTAAAAAAAAATTCAAAATAATTTAATTAAAATGAATTACATAGAGATCTTTGCTGTCATCAGCCTTGATCAGCAATTTATAACCGATCAAGTGTTTTTTGTTGGGCGATAATAATATATATTAAGTGAAGTGTATATTGTATATTGCAAGTGTATTGTAAGTATATATTGTATCGGTGTAAATGTACATATGTAAGAAACAGTTTGATAGAATTGCCTTACTATCAAGTATATAGATTCCCGATCAGCATCTATAGAATAGTCGATATTAAACACCCCAGATCCCGAAGACTCTATACATATTTAGACTTGTAAGAACCCCAAACAGATTAAGTTTGTTTCAAAATCTCAGAGTAAGGGGTATTTACTGGTCACTCTTTTTTTTATTGTGTTTTAAATTGTTCTTAATTCTAGAGGAAAAGCTGCATATCATCAACTTTTACAACCTAACAAAATAAACCTATAGTTGAAGAATTATATCCCATACTTTCTTTTTATACCCTTGCAGAGGGTATTATAATGTTGACCAGAAGTTTGCAACGCGGTGAAGGAGACATCTCCGAACCCACAAAGTATATATATTCTTGATCGGCATCACCAGCCGAATCGATCTAGTAATGTCCGTCAGTCTGTCGCTTGGGGAAAAATGTCGTAAATTCCACATTTTTTAGAGATAATGGATTGATTCTTTATAAATCACTTTTAAATAGTTATTTAACCTATCCTAAAAATCTTATACAAATCGGATATAGAAGGATTTGAAGGCAATAAGTCTGCAAGGGTTAGAATACCCTTCGGACCCCGAAGCTAGTCTTCCTTTCTTGTTTTGTTTGATTTTTAATGGGGCTATTTTATACATTAATAGCTATGGAGTGCAAAAAATGCTTAACAATATAAATTGATTTAATATTGAGAAAGTTCTTGTTTGGAAAAGTATGCTAAAGAACATTAAGAATATCTGATATATTGGTGCTAGTAAATATACGTTTCTAAAAATATGTATCGGAAAAGCATTTTAGAAGTCCCATTTTTAAAGACTTTCCGATATAAATAGTTAAAAAGGTATTTTTAAAATAAGTAAGTCTTTTAAATCATTACTACCGGTATTTCCACAAGTTGTTTAGTCACTAAAAAAAAGACACTAATATTAATTATAGGCATAACTATTTATGTTTTAAAAGCAATCATTTAAATAATCACTAAACTCTCAGGGATTTATCAGATATTTGGATATATGAAAAGTATCTAATTACATGGATTTGTTAATATCTAATAACACTGTTTATTGTTGTATTGGATTAAAAACAAACTATATTAAGCAAATAATCCCAAAATATGGATACGAACTTCAAAGGGTATCTTTTAGATATGGGATATGTGACTCCAGATGGGGGTTGGCAGTGGACAGAGGAGGGTCCAAAAGGGACTAACCTTAGCTAATAAATATTAATAAAGGGCACGGATGTGCAATACCAATTCCAATTCCAATGCCAATCCTAAAAATTACCTCCCCTCAACGCACTTCCAATAGCGACCCTTCCTCGACCTCTGACCCAACCCTCACCCCCTATTAACGGGCTTAGGGGTAGGTTGGCGATTCCTCCCGGTTGCAATCTCTCGAGTCCCATGCCCAGGAGTCCCAGGATATCCAGGATATTCGTCCTTTTTGAGGGTATTTGTATCAGGTTTGATGTGAAATCAAAATCGCTTTTCACCCGGCGCCTAAAATGGTGGCAAAAGGATAGGGATGAGGATATGGATACGGATGAGGGTAAGGGTAAGGGAGGGGAAAGGGATGGGTAAGGGTAAGGGTAAAGGGTACACTCTGGGGTCGCGGAAGAGCAAGTGTCAAAGGTCAACCCTTTTCCGCAATCCAGCTTGATTTTTGCCCAGCTTCCTTCCTTCCCCAATTTATCCGTTGCACATTTTGGTACAGTCCCTTAAAAATTCGAATCCTCTAGGGAAAAGTATCTGCAGCAGCCAGATGTGGAAAAGATACAGATTTAGTTCAATTGGGATTCGTGCAGGGTATTTTAGTTACCTTTTGAGTAGTTATAGTACTATAGTTGTATTAAATAGTTACGTATTCAATTATATAGAAATAAAAGTAGAGTATATTGAGATAGGGTAGTATAAAAGTATATCTATTATATTAATTTGACCCAATATCCCCTACAAATAGTCATCCGAATTTGATTGTTGAATTATATATTATAATTAAATAATATTATATATACTTACGTACTAGCTGTTGTGTATTATATTATATTACATATCATAGAAAAGATACATAAATAAATCAATTAGGAAAATTTACATAGATTTCATTTTGCATTTTTATTAGTTAAGAAATATTCATATTAAAATCTACTATTAAAACTTATTTCATTTTTAGTTTCACATATATTTAAATAATGATAAATTCCAATTCTATTGTAAATATTAATTATTTTATATTCAAACTAAACTAATAACTTAAGATAATAACTAAACTGAATAAATAAAGATTCTTTTTGATATATTCTCGGTATATCCTGTGTAGCGCATTGGGAATTCGTCTTGGCCTGGCCGAAAGGATCCCCGAAACACTTTCATCCCTGCAGATGGCGTTGGCCCAACCAAAGTCGAAGGCCCAGCTCAAGGACTTCCGGTTTCTCTTGTGCGCTACACGAGAGTTGACAGGTCAATTGAGTGCACCGGAAAGAATCGGGGACTGGTGATCGAAGGAAATGGGGAAAAACTCAATAAGGGTTGCAATTCAGTTGCATTGCGGAGTTCATATTAATTATGTTATTGTGATTTGAAGGGAGGGAAAACTGCAATACCAATTAATAATAATTACGAGCATTCACAAAGAAATTCACATTGATAATATTACAATAAAATTAATTTTAGAACATGGGAAATATGAACTAAATAAAACCCTTTTTACATAGTTTAGTGCAATTGAACATGTGTTTATCGATGGGTAAAAATGGATTTTAAATATCAGGGGTAACTCGATTTGTTCCAGTGTACCCCATACTCTACTAGGTGCATCTGGAAGTATTCGGTGGTGATCCTGGGCTGATCAATTTTTATGGTTCTCTTGGCCACGCCTTGTGGCAATAAAACGTTGCGTTGCTGCCGACGTCATTCAATGGGCTTCCAATGAAACGGAGAATATCAAAAGTCAGCCCACTTTTGATTATCACTCACACACTAGTACACTCCCTTTGTATTCCCGTAGGTGAGTGACACTGCGAGTGTATGCAGATGTTGCTGATAATTCCAAGGTTTCGGCTTTTCGAAAATGGTGATGGAAATTCTGACAATTACCGTATGACAATGAGAACAACAACAACACAACAGGTTTGAGTGAGTGTGAGTGATTCTATTCCCTTGCAGCGACCCTTCGGCAGAGAGTGAGAGAGAGCGAGAGAGAGGGAGGGAGAGCGGGCAAACGAGATGCGTTAGAGCGAGCGAGGCAGCGTGTGAAAAAAGCACGCGCAAAGCAATTTACGCTCATTAAACATTTTCATTTCATTTTACGAAATGCAAATAGCCAGCACACACGCACACACTCACACCCTCGGACGACACAAGACATTGGCTCACTCGCTCACTCGCTCACACTCCCACTCCCACAGGGTACCCAAGACCATACAAGGGCCCCAACAAGTTGGAGGCAATGCAATTAATTCAATCGACGGATCGGATGAGAGGAAGAGCGCATGCTCGACTTATTGTACAGTTGAGTTGACAGAGCGAAAGAGCAGAGAGAGGGAGTGAGTGGGAGAGGGGAGAGAACACGGCCCGCAACTAATAAGAAAAAAGCTAAGCACGAAAAAACTCCACAAAAACCAACAAGAAAAAGCCAGTGGTGAACTGAACCCACACACACGCGCACACACACCACCGCACACAATCGCAATCAGCCGCAGTATCAAAAAGACAAAAACAACAGAGCGGAGCAAGCACAGGAGAGCAGATAGGAGAGAAGAGAGCGAGAGAGCGGGCGGAAAAGCACTCAGCGAACGTAAAAATAATATGGCGGCAGCGCAGAGGAAAAAGAAAAAAAAAGAAATGAGACGAAGCGAAGCCCACAGTTTCATCAGTCGGGCAACAACAATCAGGCGGCAATGGAATGATGAACGCTTGTGGAGCGCAGCGGCGTTGTTGTTGGAGGGGGAGAGTAAGAGGAAGACCGACAAGAGCCCAAAGCGACGCACCCATACAAATGCACACACACACAATACCAAGCACTCGGCAGCGGCACAAAATGAAAAATGAAATACCAGAGACAGGCACAGTGGGACGAGGATGGTTCGTTTGTGGCCACCTAACAAAGATTTTTGTTATCTAAAAAAAATTTAATTTATTTGTTACGTAAAATTATAAATTACTTGATTTTCAGTGAATATTACATGTATCAAATTTAAGTTAAACAAAAAAATTTGATCATGGAAATTAACATCCCAATTAATATCTTAATACCATCAGAATAGCTCAACTAAATTCAAATACAGTTCCCGTAAATAGTAGCACATGCACCACTGTGCGCACAGTACACGACCGACTGCAACGACAACAAGAACAATAAACACAAAAAGAAGTGAAAATGCAATCCAATAATAATGCATCGCATGCCACTGTTCGAGTAAAAAAACATTTCGCTCTGCCTTTGCGCATACGCTACCCCTCCCCCATTCCTTTCCCTTTCCTCTTCCTCTTCCTCTACCACCTTCTGTTTCCGACAAGCACAACTAATAATAAAGTAAAGCCGATCCGATCCGATGGAAGGGAATGTATTAAAAGGAAAGGGAAGGGAATGGAAGGAGGAGGAGGAGGGCGACGTCCAGGTAGTAGGTAGGCTGTGTGGCTGAGTGGTGGTGGAATGAAAAAAGAAGATGAAGTATAGCAACAATCGGGTGGCAGACATTCGAGTGTACAGACACAGAAGGCAGAAAACTGGATTCGGTTGTGGCCGTTTGTGGATGTTGGAAGGGGGGAGGGGAGGGTGGCGAACCGTCGGGGTGGTTGATACTCACACTCACACACACACACACATGCTCGCCAGCTGTAGCCTCGACTCTGGCTGCTTTTTTTTTACTCAACCCGATGTGCTGTTCCTTTCCAACCCCCAATCAAGCGGAGGGCATCTCACTCGCACCCACCGACCGAGGCCGGCGGCCCCTAGTGCCGTCGCGCTCGCACCCGCGCATTTCGGTATAGAGAAAAGTTATCGGGTGCGAGAGAAACTGGTTTCCCGTCCGTTGTCCCGCGCCCAGCTGCTAGAGCAGCACCAACACCAACACATGCGCACTTCATTTTGTTTCGCCGCCAGGCGTGCGTTGGTGTGCGTGTACGTGTGTGTGCGAGAGCAGAGTTGTCGCCCCGCGTTCAGCGGCGCGCTCTTTGGGCCTCTTCTTCAGTCAGAAATTCAACTCGGCGGCGTGCGGTCTTCTCCGTTTTCCCGTTTTCGCGTCTTCTCCGTGCCCGTGCCCGTGTCCGTGTCCGAGCATTCGCTGTGCTGTGCTCTGCCGTGCTGTGAATGAAAACCGACGCGCACACATACTAGCTTCTATTTATTTATTTATGAAATTTTTTTAACAAATGCTCAACGGTGCTGAGGATTAGTGANCGCTCTTTGGGCCTCTTCTTCAGTCAGAAATTCAACTCGGCGGCGTGCGGTCTTCTCCGTTTTCCCGTTTTCGCGTCTTCTCCGTGCCCGTGCCCGTGTCCGTGCATTCGCTGTGCTGTGCTCTGCCGTGCTGTGAATGAAAACCGACGCGCACACATACTAGCTTCTATTTATTTATTTATGAAATTTTTTTAACAAATGCTCAACGGTGCTGAGCAATTGCAATTGCAATATTCTGCAACAAACATGCGAAGAAGTAGAAAACTCTGCTGACGGACGGCGTTTCGGAGCGCGCTGCAAGTGCAGAGTGAAAGAAAACAAAGCCAAAAAACGAGCGTCTAGAGTTGTCGTAGTGCGTGTTTTTTTGTTTTTATGTAAGATCGCGTGCACAGGTGCTTTGGCCCCTGAAGCATATTAATTACACTGAGAAAAGCGGGAAAGGAGTGAGTGTGAGTGGAGTTTTGTACTACTACTAATTACCACTGCCCGTGCACGAAACACGCATCCACATAAAACCACACACACACACACAAACAAACAAACAACACACACACTGCGGGAGAGGAGACTGCGTTTCGTGGGATATTTTCGTTTTTGTGTACATTTTGTTGTCTTGCGTTTTTGTTTGTTGCTGCATCTGCTGCTGCATCTGTATGTTTATATTTACTGCCTGTGTTTATGTGTGTGTTCTGTGTTTGTTAACATGCGAAAGCCAACTAACTAAGCCGCCAGAGAAGAAGAAAGCAGCGCCCCAGCAATATGCCAACGAGAACAAAAACAATAGCGCCAACAACAACCACACCGAGTGTCTCCACCGTCGCTGCTGCTGCTGCCGTCGCTGCCTCCGCCGCTGCCGCATGCATACCTTTAATTTGTTAAACACACTGTTTTTATTTTAAATAATGGATCGTCGTGCATTGAAGTTTATGCAAAAAAGGTATTTTTCGTTTCGTTATGTTTGGTTTAGTTATTTTGGTAAATACACTTTTGGTTGAATTTAAGCTAAGCTTGAGCTTTATTTGTTGTAACCGTTACTGCCGTTGATGTGTATTGTTTATTGCCTGGATCGTGACATGTAAATCATTATTATTATCATTATCGTTCAAATTGCAGCGTTTGCCAACACTTGTTAAATATGGTTCTGTCATAAAAATAAATGAATATTCACAAGTCCCAAAACGAGTTTATCCCCCCTTGCGTCCCGCCCCTGCCCCATCTGCATTGTTGACAACGAAATTTCGCAATGCATGCAGTGCCCGTATGGGTGTGTGTGCGTGTGTGTGTGTGTGTGTGAGTGGTGGTTGATTTCCCCCCCTTCTCACCCTCTCGCGCTGTCTCCCGCCAAGAAGCCCAACATTGAAAAGCAAAAGTTCTAAGCCAAAAGGTAGCGCGAATTTGTATTGTTGTTGCTGAAACTGAAACTGCATGCGGCAACCCTGGTCACGCTCTCTCCCCCTCCTGTTTGACTCTCAGCATGTTGCTTTTGTACTCTCTCCCCCTCTCGCTTCCAGCCGAAGTAAACAAAAATTCAAGTTGAAACAGGGTTGTCAGCATTGCTTTGTAAATATTAAACAATGACAAATCCGTTTTGTTTTTAAGAGCTTAAAGTCTATAATATGTATTTATTTTAAAGTTTTATATGTATTTGTTTTGCTTTAAATATATTCTTGCCACCTTTGATGTATAACCAATTTTGTAATTTTATCTGTAGTAATTAAAGTCCCCTGACAACCCTGCTGCACACACCTACGCCACCGCAGTAAGTGAGTGAGTGAGTGAGAGAGTGCATGTGTGTCGTGCGTGTGTGCTGTGCTGTGCTGCCATCGCTTCATCTCGCTTACTCCGCTTTTCTCTTTTTTGATTGCAAAAACTCGTTTGTGTATCAATCAATATGCTGTCATGTCATGTCGCCCTCTCACTTGCTCACTCACTGATGTTTGATTTGAACTTACACTCTCTGCCCCTTCCCCTTTTCCCCCATCCTCCTTTTCGTTTACAGGCGCATGCTCTCTGTCTGTGTTTTTTGCCCCGCAACAAATTAACGATGGCTTTGGGCTCTCTCTTCCAGACACTCACACACACATACATATACACGCTCGTAAACCAGTCTTCTTCTTGTCTTTAAGCCTCTTGGGGTTTTCTCAAGAGGCCTCCAAAATATCTGGTTTCTCAGCGGGTGGCTGTGATCTCAACACACACTCACACACACACACACATGTATATACGTACATACATGAGATTTATAAAATAACAACCAAATAACACACACAACACCCTGAGGAAAATCCACCCTCCAACAGAACCACCCACCCAACCCTTAATTTTTTTTTCTCGGGTTTCACCCTTCTTTTGCCGGCTTTTTATAAGCCACATTCTCCGCTTCTTCTTCTTTTCATTTCGTTATTTTGTTATCCCCTCTTTTTCTCCCTTTTCATGTTCACTCACGCTCACTTTTTATGGGCCCTCGGGGGCATTTTTGGGATCATCATCTTTGCCCGGCAAAAAAAAAAAACAGAAACACTAACAATTTTTGGTTCCCCAACATTGGTTGTTCCTGTTGTTGTTGTTCCTTGCCTCTCCCAACTGTCAGCATTTTCAAGGTCCTTGAACTTTGCCGTTATTGCCATTTTACTCACTCGCTGCATTGAAGGATACTGTATGTGTGTGGTTGTGTGTGTGTGTGTGTGTGTGAGTGAGAGTGAGTGAGTGTGAATCAGATGGTGGTCACAGCTGCCTGGCTCAATTTCTTTCACATGGTAATGGAAATGGCAATGGAAATACTTTGCGTGGAAATTCGAATAACCGTAGATAAAGATCGATGGATGGCTGGATATGAAATGGATGGAAGGGCAACCCTCCCTTTCCATTTTCCCATTCTCCTTCTGCTTCTGCTTCCCCTTCCCATCTCCCTCCCTTTTCGCTTCTTTTCATTTAATTTGCCTTTGCAGAAAAAGGTCCTTTTTCGCATTTCGCCAAGTTCGGCAAAAAAAAAAAAACATATTATAAAAGGGAGGGAAACGACGGGAAATTGGACATCTCTTTGGAATCTACCTAAAATCAAATAAAAACAGTCACAAAATCTGTGTCCATAAATCTTTGTCTTAGATTAACCTATTTCCTTTTTTTTTAGTTTTTTCTTTTTTTTTAAATTAGCAGAGTAGTGAATATTTTTTTTGGTTTATTTGGGTTTCTTTCAGCATATTTTTGGCACTCTTAGTCCGCGTCGTCACCTTTAGTGTTTTTGTTTGCCTTGCATAAACAAGATTCAATATGTTTACTTGTTCCCAGAATTGTCCCACAGACTTTTTGGTTGACTAAACCATTAATATGTGTATTTGGATTTTTTGTTATATTTACAAAGAAGTTGGGGAAAAGAAGAAGTCTTTAAACTTTAATGTTAAGTTTTATTGTGATTTTTATATAATTTCTGTGTTTTATTTGTTTAAAAGCAAAATTCAGATTTATTAAATTATTAGTTGATTAAATAACTGAATAATCAGAAAATGTATTCTGACTTTATTTTTATTTATTTCCGAATTTTTCCTGGCCGCAATTGCTTAACAAATTACAATTCAATTTAAAATTGCTTGTTTATTTCTATATAATATTTACAAATAATAGAACTTTGATATTATGAATTTTTTATTTCAGTATATATTTAATACATATTTGGTTTATAGAATTTTATTTAGTTAAGTCTTGTAAATCATATTGTAATTGTAGTTTTTACATTTCAACCTGAATTTTCCACCTGCAAGTTGAGCTTTTCTGGCTTTTATTATTTGTATTTGGCTCAAAAAAAGGGGTAGAGGAAGGGGTTGAAGGGGTGCAAAGGGGGGGAGGGGGGATGCTGACTGAATCTGGCAACCTGTTTGCACCCATTTGTTTGTTATTGTTTGTTGTCTCGCTGATGGACATGGAAATGCCATTAGGAACAAGCTCTGTGTGGTCGTGGTCCATGGGAGATGATTTTCCCTCCGCTTTTGTTTAATTTAAATCAATGTTTACTAATCTCTGTACCCACTCTCTCTCTCTCTCTCTCTCTCCCTCTCTTTCTAATCCTCCCCAGAGCGGACACCGAAAGCGACAGCAACTCAATAGGCCAGGGAACTGCAGCAACGGGAGTTGTTGCCACTTTGCCCCTGAAGGATAACTCCAATATACGAGAGAAACCGCTCCACAACAACAACAACAACAATAATAACAATAACAATAATAACAACAACAACAATAATAACAACAACAACAATAACAATAATAATAATAATAACAACAACAACAATAGCAACCCGAATCCTCACCAGCAACAGAACCAACAACAGAGGCCACTCAAGTGCCTGGAAACTCTCGCCCAGAAGGCGGGCATCACCTTCGACGAGAAATACGATGTGGCCAGTCCCCCGCATCCCGGCATTGCCCAGGCTCAGACACCAGGATCGGGAACAGGAACGGGAGCAGGAACGGGAACAGGAACAGGCGCCGGAACAGTCGCCGGAACAGGAACAGTTGGAGGAACAGTCACAGGACCTGGATCTGGTCGAGCTACCCCCACGAATCATTGCCGTCAGACCCAAACCCCCAACACACCCAACAACTCCCATTCCAACCCACTGCCAACCCGTCACAGCTTCATCCTGGAGAAGTCCCAGAATACAGGCCAACAACTGGCCACCACTGCCGCGGTGCCGCTCCAGATCCTGCCGGAGCAGCTGCAGCAGTTCTATACGAGCAGTCCCTATGCCATCCACGTGAAGCAGGAGTTCCCCAGCGGGGGGACAACTGGAACGGAGCTGAAGCATGCCACCAGCCTGCTGGATGTGCAGCAGCAGATGCAGTTGCAGCAGCAGCTGTCGGAGGCCAGTGGAGGAGGAGCAGGAGGAGGAGGCGGAGGAGCGGGTGGAGGAGGAGCTGGGGGAGGAGGAGCGGGAGCCGGGGGAGGAGGAGCGGGAGCCGGCGGAGGAGCTCCTAGTCCAGCCCAGAGTGCCCAGAATGCCCAGCAGCAGACCACCGCCCTCAGTACGATGTCGCCGATGCAACTGGCAACGGGCGGAGT
The DNA here is from genome assembly GCA_021224005.1 of Drosophila setifemur. Classification (NCBI taxonomy): domain Eukaryota; kingdom Metazoa; phylum Arthropoda; class Insecta; order Diptera; family Drosophilidae; genus Drosophila; species Drosophila setifemur. Next base: position 8,905,718 of record JAJJHY010001290.1, read on the forward strand.
GACCGGAGTAACCGGAGTGGGGGGAGTGAGCGGGGACTGGTCGCAGGGCAGGACCGTGCAGCTGATGCAGCCCTCGCCCCAGTTCCTCTACCCGCCGATGATCGTGTCGGGGAACCTGCTCCACTCCGGGGGCCTGGGCCAGCAGCCCATCCAGGTGATCACCGCGGGGAAGCCCTTCCAGGGCAACGGGCCCCAGATGATCGCCACCACCACGCAGAATGCCAAGCAGATGATCCAGCAGGGAGCGGGCTTCGCCGGGGGCACCTACGCCTCCTGCATCCCCTCGCTGCCCTCCATCCACCCCACCTCCAGCCACAGCCAGTCGCCGCAGACGCTGCTCATCTCGCCGGTGAACGTCATCTCGCACTCGCCCCAGCAGCAGCAGAACCTGCTCCAGTCGATGGCCGCCGCCCAGCAGCAGCTCTCGCAGCAGCAGCAGCAGCAGCAACAACAGCAGCAACAGCAGCAGCAGCAACTCTCGCAGCAGCAACTCTCGCAGCAGCAGCTGTCGCAGCAACAACTCACAGCGGCGCTGGCCAAGGTGGGGGTGGATGCGCAGGGCAAGCTGGCCCAGAAGGTGGTCCAGAAGGTGACCACCACCAGCAGCACGGTGCAGGCGACGGGAGGAGCCGGTTCCAGTGGCACGCAGGCGCAGCAGGTGCAGCAGCAGCAGCAGCAGACCACCCAGACCACGCAGCAGTGCGTCCAGGTGTCCCAGTCCACCCTCCCGCAGTCCGGGCAGTTGCAAGCAGCCCAGCTGCTGAATGCCGGCCAGGCGCAGCAGATGCAGATCCCCTGGTTCTGGCAGAACGCCGCCGGACTGCAGTCCTTCGGCGCGAACCCGATCATCCTGCGCGGCCAGCCGGACGGCACCTCCGGGATGTTCATCCAGCAGCCCACCACGCAGACGCTCCAGACGCAGCAGAACCGTAGGATCATCTTTTACTTTTCTAATTTCTATCTGAGATTAATGTTTCTTATGTTTTACTCCCGCAGAGATCATCCAGTGCAATGTCACCCAGACACCCACCAAGGCGCGCACCCAGCTGGAGGCACTTGCTCCGAAGCAACAGCAAACGCAGCAGAATGCCAACAGCAACCAGACACAGCAGCAGCAGCAACAACTGGCTGTGGCCACCGCCCAGTTGCAGCAGCAGCAACTCACCCTCCAGCGACCGGGAGTAGGTGCCCCCATCCTGCCCCACAACGGAACCCAGGTGCGCCCGGCCAGCTCCGTGTCCACGCAGACGGCCCAGAACCAGAGCCTGCTCAAGGCGAAGATGCGCAACAAGCAGCAGCCGGTGCGACCAGCCCTGCCCGCCCTCAAGACGGAGAACGGCCAGGTGTCCGGGCAGAACAAGGTGGTGGGCCACCTGACCACGGTCCAGCAGCAGCAGCAGGCGAACCTCCAGCAGGTGGTCAACTCGGGCAACAAGTAAGTGCCGCCTAATCTAGTTCAAGTTGAAGATCCAACCCTAATCCGATCCCCAATCTCCAATCCGCTACAGAATGGTGGTGATGAGCACGACGGGCACTCCGATCACCCTCCAGAACGGGCAGACGCTGCACGCAGCAGCAGCTGCCGGAGTGGAGAAGCAGCAGCAGCAGCTGCAGCTCTTCCAGAAGCAGCAGCAGCTGCTGCAGCAGCAGATCTTCCAGCAGCAGATCCAGGCCCTGCAGAACCAGCAGCAGGCGGCGGTCCAGGCGCAGCAGCAGCAGCACCAGCAGCAGCAGGCCAACCAGCAGCAGCAGCAGCGGGAGCAGCAGCAGCAACAGCAGCAGCAGCAACTCTCGCAGCAGCAGCAGCAGCAGCAGCAGCAGCAGGCGCTGGCCAATGCCACGCAGCAGATCCTCCAGGTGGCGCCCAACACCTTCATCACCTCCCACCAGCAGCAGCAGCTGCTGCAGCAGCAAATGCAGCAGCAACTGCAGCAGCAACAGCAGCAGCAACTGCAGCAGCGGGAGCAGCAGCAGCAGCAGCAGAACATCATCCAGCAGATCGTGATGCAGCAGGCGGGGGCAGCGGCAGCAGCAGGAGCAACTGCTGCCCAACAGCAGCAGCAGCAGTCCCAGGCAGTCCCAGGACAGCTCCAGCTGAGTGGAGTGCCCTTCTCCGTCTCCTCCCCCACCACGCCGGCGGGAATCGCCACCTCCAGTGCTCTGCAGGCCGCTCTCACCGCCTCCGGGGCCATCTTCCAGACCAGCAAGCCGGGCACCTGCAGCTCCTCCCTGCCCACCAGCAGTGTGGTGACCATCACCAACCAGAGCAGCACTCCCCTGGTGACCAGCAGCACGGTGGCCACTCTCCAGCAGGCACAGGCTCAGGCCCAAGCCCAAGCTCAAGCTCAGGCCCAAGCCCAGGCTCAGGCACAAGCTCAGGCTCAGGCCCAGGCACAGGCCCAGCTCCAGCAGCAGCAACAGCAGCTGATCTCGGCCAGCATTGCAGCAGCCACTCAGCAGCAGCAGCAGCAACAGCAACAACAACAGCAGCAACAACAACAGCAGCAGCAGCAGGGAGCAACCATCTTGGCCACCACCACCTCCGCGGCCAGCTCCAATCCCATCCTGGCCATGACCTCCATGATGAATGCCACGGTGGGTCACCTGTCCACAGCTCCTCCAGTGACTGTTTCGGTCACCAGCACGGCAGTTACTCCCTCGCCTGGCCAGCTGGTCAGCCTGAGTAGTGTTGGATCAGGAGGAGGAGGAGGAGCAGCAGGAGGAGGAGGAGGAGCAGGAGCAGGGAGCAGCAGTCACCCAGCCACGCCCACCAAGGAGACGCTCTCGAGGACTCCCACTGCTACTCTGGTACCCATCGACTCACCCCTCACCCAGGACAGTCGGGCCAACACCCCCAAGAGCAGCACTCCAGCGAATGCCAGTTCCACTCCCACATCCTCTGCCAGTGCAGGTGCCGGTGCAGGTGCCAGTGCCAGTGCCTCTGCCTCGGTGGAGGCCAGCAGCTCAACAGGCGATGCTCATTTGCAGAATGGAGAGGCCTCCGAGGTGGGATCCACCCCGACGAAGGCCACCACCAACAGCAACAATAGCAGTAGGAGCACTCCCACTCCCACTCCCTCCCTCACCCCGCTCTCCAAGATGAGCAATGTGGTGCAGCCCACCAGCAGCACCACCCCCGGAAGCGGGAGGGAGGAGCTGAAGGTGCCCACCAGCAGCAGCAGTTGCACCACCTCCACGTCCACTGCCACCTCCTCGCACACCTCCACGCCCACCACCACCATGTCGAACGGGTTGGGAATGGCCAGGAGCACTGCCATCAGCTCTGTCACCACCACTTCGAGCACCACCACCAGCTGCTCCAGCACCACCACCACCACCACAACCACATCTGGCAGTGGGGCCAAGGATCTGCCCAAGGCGATGATCAAGCCGAACGTGCTGACCCACGTCATCGATGGCTTCATCATCCAGGAGGCCAACGAGCCCTTCCCCGTCACCAGGCAGCGCTATGCGGACAAGGATGTCCAGGATGAGCCTCCCAGTGAGTATTCCTTAATTCTTAGTCTCTCTATAACCATTTACTCACCCACTACTCTTCCTCCTACCTACTCACTCCAACAGAGAAAAAGGCCACCATGCAGGACGACATCAAGTCGGGGGGACTGGTCACTGGGATTCCGTGTGGAACGCCTCCGCATCCAACTCCCACTCCTCCGCCCACCGACATGGTGGCCTGCGAGCAGTGCGGCAAGCTGGAGCACAAGGCCAAGCTGAAGCGGAAGCGCTTCTGCTCCCCGGGATGCGCCAGGCAGGCCAAGAACGGCATCGGGGGAATCGGAGGAGTCGGAGTCGGATT